>VZRZ01001153.1:26976-54013 GCA_013398175.1 Climacteris rufus
ATCCCCAGGCGGGACAGCCCCGCTCCCCGGGCGGACTCTCCTGGCTGGGCCGAGCCCGTCCCGGGGCCGGAGGCAGCACGGCTGCGTTTGCACAGCTCCGGCGCTTTCCCGGGGCAGCGATCCCTGCACTCGCATTCCCAGCCGGCAGCTTGCCGGGTGTGCGGGGACACGCACCTGCCGGTGCCTCTGCACTCCTGTCCCTCCAGCAGTGACAGCACAGGGCACTGACAGCGGGTTCAATCCGTGTGATAGCCAGTCACTTCTGTGTCTTTACATGCACAGGCTTCTTCGAAATGAAAATGGGATTTTCCTGCCTTGGATCACCTTGGCTCCTTCTGAGGCAGCATATAACCTGGCACTGTCCACAGGCAGCTTCTCGTTATTTGTAATTAAGTGATCCACCCATCAGGCTGTGGATTTGCTCTGCCAATCTTTCCCTCCTCTTTGCAACGAGGGATTTATTTTTTGCTCTCTTACCTTTTTTAACCTCAAAGAGATGAGTAAAAGAGTTTGGCGAGTGTCCCTGCCTTGTCCTCTCCTGCCCTGTTAATGATTAGTGCAGGGATTTCTGACATTGCTGCTGTTTCAGTGCTGCCTCATCTAATGAGGGCTCAGGAACTGCCTTCTGGGGTTGTGAAACGTGAGTGCCCATGTTGGGGTAGGTCCATGGCTCAGGGGACATAGATCTGGATAGGGCTGGAATGGCCTCTGGATCTGTCCCATCCATGGCAGAGGCAGCTGAGAGCTGGCAGCCTCTGAGCAGTGGGGTCTCAATTAGAATAAGGAAATTTTTCACAATGAGGGTGGGGAGGCCCTGGCACAGGGTGCCCAGAGAAGCTGTGGCTGCCCCATCCCTGGAAGTGTCCAAGGCCAGGTTGGACAGGGCTGGGAGCAACCTGGGATAGTGGAAGGTGTCCCTGCCCATGGCAGGAAGTGGAACTGAATGAGCTTTAAGGTCCCTCCAACCCAAACCTTTCTGGGGTTCTATGAATTCCCCTTTCTTACACCAAATAGCAAGGTTTGCAATTCAGTCTCGGAGCCATCACATCCACTTGGACCAGGATTGCTGCTCTGATTTGGGGGAGAGTGGGGCTGTGTTTGAGTCTCCATCGCTGCTCCTGCACAGCAGAGGCTGGTGGGGCTCCCTGGGGTCTGCAGTAGGTCAGGGCTGATCCACATCTCTCCAGTCTCGTGCGAGCCCCTGACACACCCCAGGATGTCCAGGAGCCTCCCCCACCCGGGTTCCCATCAGAGCCAAAGATCACTCTTTGGGAAGGCCAAGGTAGCTGGTGGTGCTGCGGGGTTGTGGGGATTGCTCAGGGATTGCTCAGCCACTGCTGCTGAATCAGGGCTTGCTCAGCACAGGATGGGCTGCAGCCTCCACAGGGCAGAGAAGGACACACACCCAGGGGCTCTCTGGGCAGGGGGGGAGTGAAAAACCCCCCAGCCAGCTCCAGAGCAAGTCTGGAGGTACAGCCCAGACAGCCTGCAGCCCAAAGAAAGGCAAAACAGACCCAAAGTATATCCACCATGGGGCAAGAATGCATTTTCAGGTAATTCTCCCATGCAGTGCTCAGCTTCCTCAGGCAGCAGAAACAAATATGCCTCTGATCTCGCCCACCCACAAGAAACTCCAGCAGTGCCAAGCTCTCCATGGGGCTGGCATCACCCCTGCAAACAACAAACAACACCCCCAGGGCAGCTGCCCCCTCTCCCCACCCTTCCCAAGACCCCTCAGCCACCAGCAGCCCATTCTCACCCCTCCCCACCGCTGGTGCAAAGGGTTAAGCATTAAACCACGGCACCTACCTGGAGAGATCGGACCAGTCCCTTCTGCTAAAGGACATTCCTGCTTCCCGTGGGTTTCAGAGAGTCCCCAGAACCGGAGCAGGCATCCAGGCCAAGGTGCCGTGGGAGCCGCAGGGATCCGTGCTGCCCGGAGACTCTGCTCCCCAGGACGGAGGGAGGGAGGGAGGGAGGGAGGGAGGAACTCCCTGCAAGGTTATTTCCCTGTGCACCTTTACCCTGCCTGCCACCCGCTCCCCACCAGCTGCATCACATGGTTCCTTATCTACCTGACAGAGGCAGGGCTGTGATTTGTGTGCCAGCGGCGCGGGGCGAGAGCCGCCCTGCCCAGCAGTGCCACGCAAACCCAGAGCCGCACTCGCTGCCGGGCTCCAAGCGGGGACCCGCGCTCGGGGCTCCAGCCATCCACGTCTCCCAGGGTTTCGGAGACAACTCCCTGCAGAGAACCTGTTCTACCAGCCCTCTCCACCAGTCAACAACTCCTCCAGCCTGGTGGAGGAGGTGAATTACCCTGGGCTGAGTGGGAGGAGGTTGGCTCCCGGGGATCCAAAACAGTCATTAAACACCTCCGGCTGGGTGCAGTCCAGCCATTTCCAAAGAGCAGGGGAGGGTCCCCTGCTCCTTCCAGCCCTTTCTAGACATCTTGGATGGAGCTGTCTAGGCCTTCCCATCCTTACGAGCTTTGCTGCATGAGCACTCACAAAGTCTTGGGGGAGGGGGCTGGTGCATGGGAGGGGGTCCAATTTTTGGGTGCTGGAGCCCTGTGCTGGAGATGAGCTGTGTGCCCAGGCTCATCCCATGCCTGGATTCAGCCCATCAAACCCATCACCCCCTCTAGGCTTGCCCTGAGATTCCCAAGCTTCCACAGGTCAACCCTGTTCTTCCAAGGGCGGGTGTGAAGCCACGCGTGCACTGCCTTTAGTGGGGAAAGGGGGGATTGTCTTACTGGGGAGGTTTGGGGGCCCAGGCACAGCACAGCCAGGTCCCAGCCTGGATTTTACCACAGCACAGCCAGGACCCCAGTGCTCTCACTGCTCAGGCAGCCAGGCACTGATCCCTGCAGGAAATGTCAGCCAGGACCCCTTGAGTACAACCTCAGTCTCAGATCCCAGTGAGACCCATCTCTCCACCAGCCCGAGGAACTGGTTGTGAGGCTGGGCTTGCCCTGCACGCCTCCAGCCCACAGGGGTGTGCCGTGACCTGAGCAATGATTTCAATCAAAGGTTCCTGATTAAAATCCCATTTATAAAAGACAGCCCTGTCAGATGAGCTGCCCGCTCCAAGCAGGGCTCCTTCTCTGCTTTGCTTTCTTCTTGCAGTAATTGCTTCTTTCAAGTGTTTTCATACATACAGAGAATTCAGCCAGTTGTGGCATAAGGGGAAAAAAAATTACTTAAATAACCTTGCAGGCATCCTGCTAATTGCTAACAGACTATATATAGCAGCCCAGCATCAGCAGCTCCTCTAAAGCAATAAAACTCTGTGATGAATGCACTGCAAGCACGGCGCTCACTAAACTCATTGCCAAAGGATAGCACTGGAGCACAGGACTTAGCAGGGTTTCCCAAAGGATTAGGTTGAACGTGGCAGTGAAAGAACACCCCCAGCTAGGATCTACACGGCAAAGGAATATAAAACCTCCCAGTCTGCGATTCCTCTTATTATTAAGATGAAGAAATTCTAGACAGGCATTTAGAGTCTGGGGATTAGGCAGAGGATGAGCCTGGCTGACACTCACCCCCTCACTGACACTCGCCCCTTTCCTGGGCTTTATTTGCAGCTCAGAAACCTTTTGAGCTGAACAGAGTTCCGTCTTTGTTCCAGATCCCTCATAGAGTTTCTTCTCCATGGGTTTTCCCAGTTTCCCTGAAACCCAGGAAAATTGTCAGTACAGAAGATATCCTTCAGTGAGAAGTTCCCCAGGCCTATTCCTCACTGCTGGAAAAATTCCCTGATGGGTCCTGCTGAGCTGTTCAGCAGCACAAGGCATTGATCTGTCATAGTTGGAGATCTCTGCTGCCATGGAGTTCCCGTTTTCCCTGACGTTCCTCACATCTTTTCATGTCCATCAAAATCCCAAGATACTGCTCCCAAGGAGGCAAAGCCAGGTCAGAGCCCCTTGATGAGATATATGCAGTCATGTTGGATTTTTCCCATTTTTCTCTCTGTGTGTCACTTTATACTCCTCCAAACATCCTTTGCCATTTTATCCCCAAACTCCAAGTCCTGCCAGATCATTCTGAATATCTATGACATCAGACTTCATCTCTGCTGTGCTGAAAACACAGAAATTGTCAGCAGTTTGTTATCTCAGTGCTGTTTCCTCTCTGCTGGTTGATTATTTAGCTCTGTTTGGACTTTCCCTCTTAGTTGTGCTTGATCTAAAGGTCTTTGCTTCTGGAAACCCAAGAAAACACCTCTCTCCCAAGTCAGCCTTATCCACGAGCTCATTGATGCCTCCAGCAAACAACAGTCACTTTGTGAGGCTGGATTTCCCTATTTCCCACGCTATTTAGGCCACTCTGAGCTCATCCCAAAGCCCAGCCCAAGCTGCAGGTCCCCAGAGCTGAAGGTGAGGAAATCAGGCAGAGTCTGTGGGGGAAGGGATGTCCAGGGGAACCAGTCTGACGTTTATCCAGCCCCACTCCCTGCTCCAGGCTGTCCTCTCTGCTGTTCAGACCCACAGCCCGCAGGGGAAGGCTCTGTGCTGTGGCTGAGGGAGCAGAGCCCCAGGATGTGCTGAGAGCAGGAAAGCTCCAGGGCCAAACCCTTCTCCCCTGCTCTGCCCAAGGGAGCTGCATCTGCCCAAGGGGGAGCCCAGACCTTCCCCTGGTGTGATCAGTAAAACTCATTTATAACCTCTAAGGAGCTGGACCAGATTCAGCAGGGTGTTGTTTCCCTTGGGAACAGTGTCCTGTGTCTCATTCTCATGCAGAGTCTGTTTCTTTGGCTACAGGGCAGTGGAGAGCTCCCAGTTTCCACAACTGTGCTGTAATTAGGGCATTCCTCAGCTTCTCCTGGGGCCCAGCCGTGACCCCTCCACCTCCATCCCTTGTGCCATGCTGGTCCCTCAGCACCAGCCACAGCTCAGCTCCTTCCTCATCTCCCAAGGCTCATCCCTGCTGTTCTGCTGTGGTGGAGCAGCACTTCTTCCCATTGGGATGGGGAATGGGGCTCCATGGCCAGGAAAAAGGAGTTTTTCACCCTTGTTTGGATCCATCGCAGCCCTGCAGCGGAGCCACAGCTCACAGGGATCCCACCAAAAAGCTCCTCTCCCCACACATTGAGGTCTGATCACATCCTGTTGCTGGTGCCCTGCAGGCCCTGGGATGGTCCAGGGCTGCCCTTGCCCCACTACGACTTCTCCAGCTTTTGAGGAGATGTGTGTGATGCACCAGGAGCTGATGGCGCAGGGATGGCTCTGCTGTGAGAGGAAAGCCAGGAAGTGTCTGAAGTTGGTGTTTGCTCAGAAACTGAACCAAACCTGACCCCAGACTTTTCTGTAGGAAAGGAATATCCATTGTCTGCACTGCCTCGCACCACCTGGTGCAGAGGGCTGGTTTGCCTTCATAATGTAACATTTTTTTTAAAAAAAAGGACAAATCTTGGGTCAGAAATTCCACTATGTGGAATTGTCCTTCATGTTCCCATTCCATTCCCTGCAGATTGACCTCCTCATTGGGTGATGATACCCCAGGTCTAACCAGAACAAACAAGGGACATCTCCCAAAAATGACACCGGCGTAAAGATTTCAGGTGGTGGACAGAAGAAGCATGGATCACTGCCAGCAGTTGTGTGACAAACTGCACCCTCACAGCACGGGGAATGACAGAATCACAGGGTTATTGGGGCTGGAAGGGACCTCTGGGGATCAGCCAGTCCAACCCCATGCCCAGGCAGGGTCACCTGGAGCAGGTGACACAGGGACAGGGACAAGTCCAGGTGGGTTTGGAATGTCTCCAGAGGGGGACACTCCACGCCCTCCCTGGGCAGCTGTTCCAGGGCTCTTCCTCCTCTATGAAGAGAATTCCTCATTCTGAGTTTGAATGCCTTGTTTGAGTTTGTGGCCATTGCTCCTTGTCCTGTTGCTAGGCACCCCTCAGCTGGTTGTGATTCCTAAGAAATCCGTGAGCAGGGAGTGAGTGGGCTCAGGCCCAGCAAGGGAAGCTGCACAAGAGGGATGTGCCCCACTCACCACAAGCCCTGCTCCTCCCTGGGGCTGCAACACCTGAGCCTGGGAGGCTGCAGGAGGGGAAAATTCCTTCCTGTTCTTTACCACAGAGGACACACAGGACCAGCCACGATGAGTCAGGAGTGACAGGGGGTTGTGCCATGGCCCTGCCATGGAGTCTGGTCCTGCACCCAGAGCCCACAGGGATCCCAGGGGTGATGTTTAACCTTCGCCTTGGGGACTGCATCCTGTGCCCTGTGCAGGGCAGGATCCTGCTGTCACCTTCAGAGGCTGTGGAACAAACTTTACCCCTGCCCACCCCAGGGTTACCCATCATCACTGACCTTTCTTTCTGTCCTCCCTTTGCAGGCCCAGCCTCCAGCTGAGCTCCAAATGCACTCAGGGAAATGTTTGGGCACAGTTCAGGTATCTCTAGGTATGACTGACCAGCAAGGAGGTTGCAGGGCCTCTGTAACATGGAAGGGACCAGGTTACAACCAATTAGGTGGGATATTTTTTAAAGTCCCTGTTGTCTCAATCAATATTATTTTTCTACTGTCCAATTTAATCTTATATGTGTGTAATTTTAAGACTCTAGTGCTTTGCTTTGCTTTCTTTGGGGGGTCTAGTCTGCAGTGGAGCAAACTGTAGTACAGTGGGGACAGGGCTCTGCTTAGCTCATGGAGATGGGGCTGACGTCCAGTTCTTCTGGAAGGAGACACCCGTGACTCCTCCACCATAAGTCTCTCTTCCTGAGAAGAGCCTTGTAAGTCCCCCAGTTGTTCTGAATTTTCAGTAAAAAGCTGCTGTAGGGTTTCTTCCTAATTCAGTGAGAAGGAACTGAGATTGTTGTCAGGGAGGGAAAGAACCATGGGACTGCAGAGCTGTGGGGTGAGGGAAGCCAGGTGCATCCCAAAATGAAAGGCTCAGCCTTTCCCTTTGCTAAGGGGAGAGCTGGGATCCCAGCTGGCCTAGGGCCACAGAAGCAGCTCCAGAGCAGAAGTGAAGTCTTGGTTCCCAGTCCTCTGATCCAACCAGGAGAGCCTCATGCTCAGAACAGGATAGCCTCATGCTCATTGCATCTTCCCCTCGAGATTCAATCCCACTGAAGAGTTTTTTCCCCCACATATTTTTGTGTTCCTAATAAAACTGAAATCCATAAAACTTTGCTTCCCCATGACCGTCAGTGTGGTTTTCATCAGAGAGGGATGAAAATGGGACATGGTGACTGGGGAGCATCATAGGTTATAAAAACAGGGGATCTTACAGAGCAAAGAGTTTTGGGGTTGGGATTTTTCCCTTCCCCCTCAATCTAAAACACAAGGTGGCCTCACAAAGCCACCTGTAGCCTATGACAAGTGCGTGTGAGCCCCAGGATCCTGATGAGCACATCTGGCTGGGCTTTGCTGGGGCTGCAGAGTCACCCTGAGGAGCCCCAAGGTTTTTCTCTGCAGCAGTTTCAGGTGCCTTGTTGAGCACAATCTGAGGATGAGCTGGGCATGGGCACAGGGACAGGGACATGGACAGGGACAGGCACAGCCTGACTGCCCAGCAGTGACCAGGGCCTGGTGCACAGCACCCAGCACCCCAATTGCCTTTCATCTCCCTCCCATGCCACAAATGCCATCCCTTTTTTTTTTAATTACCGCATTAGCATAATTGCACTAAGCTCAGAGCAACCTGGTGTGTAATTTTCTGCTTCTGTTCCAGTCTGAAGAAGGCTTTGTTTCCATGAAACCGCTCTTCCATTTTCCAGCTCCACCAGTCAGTCAGGTAACAGTTATTAACTCTCCCTGCACATCTTTCTTCCTCTGCCAGGATGCAGTGTGTGAGTTCCCTCTGGGGAAACACGGAGAGATCCCAGGATGCTGCCTCGGCACTGCTCCCGCCTGGGCACCGAGATTGCAGCTGAAACCTTTTGCCTGCAGCGTGGGGCAGGCTGGGCCATGGCAGATCCTGGGATCTCTCGTCTCCGGTCACCTCCGGGAGCAGAGTCACTGTGTTGGCCCAGACAGAGACACTTCCCAGGGCTGGGCCTGTCTGAAGCCTGTCCTGGGGCACATGGAATGAGGACAAGTGGTCAGCGAGTCCTGGTACCCTCTAGGCTGCAGCTGCTTGGCCAAGTTAAACTCGAAAGATAAAAAATCAGTGGGAAAGGCTCTGTGTGGTAAGCAACTGCTCCAGTTGTGCAGGAGGATGCTGAGGGGATGGAGGGTCAGGTGGAAAGACAAACACTGGGCATCCCAATGATTGGGCATCCATGCTCACAAAAGGAGTGAACGTGCATTTCCAGCTGGCAGCCTCCTGTGATCTATCCCCGATTTAGGGAAGAGTTTTCATATGAGTTTTACATTCTCTGAGAAGGAGCTGCAGGGTGTTGTGGCAGCCTGCGTGCTGGTGACCAGACTAGAGAAGTGTCCCCACCAGTCTCCTCTCCTACCCTCTTTGTCCAAGGACAAGAGTGAGCAGCTTGGCTCGGTATCCCTGGGTTGGCCAAAGGAGGGGATGTGATGCCAGAGCAATCCAGTTGTCCAGCCAGTTTGGAGCCAAACCCAAACCCACCTCCCAAAGCCTCTCACTCATCTCCCACTGCCAGCCACGAGCCCGCTGTGGGAAGTCCTGCAGGAGCTGTCTGCGTGGGGCAACCCTTTTCCATCCCTTTCCTTAGGGAATGCAGCGTTTTCCTGGGAAGGTTGATCTCCTTGGAGATCATACACTTTTTGATGCCATTTTCTTCCAGCCCTGTCTGGACCTGCCCTTTGCTCCCAGTTTCTTGCATTTTCTGCACTTTACAGGCTCACTCCAAAGGGATGGGGTTTGTTGCATCACACCCATGGTGTGACATGTGAATGTCACTGTGTGACACTGTGGATGCTGCAATTCCTCTGGATACTTTGGGAACATGGACAAGGCACTGCTACAACCACCAAGACCAGCACTCTGTGAGTGTGGGCTGAGCATCTCCTGCACTGCAGCCAGCCAGAAGACCCAATATGGTTTGAATTCTCACTAATTCACCCCTCCAGCCCTGCTTGGGAATGAGCTGACACATTCCCAGCTGCTTCCACTGACCAGCTGCAGTTTGGGGGTCGGTGACACAGGAAATGATAGGGCAGGGGGGGAAACACAGAATGTTTGGCCTGAAATATGGATTCATCTCACACTCTCCTGAAACCTTGCTGGAATCGAGCCTTGAAATGGAGCTGCCCCAATCCCCACAGCTCCAGTGGCTGTGGTGGGGCAGCCAGTGAGGGAGTTGGTGTCTGGAGCTTTGAAGGCTTTTCCAAAACCAGAGAAGAAGTGGGGGTTGGGGGAACAGGTAGCTGCACCCACAGGGACCCGGCCTGGTGGTTGGGAAGCTTTAAGGGTGGCCCATGCACGGGGCCAGGGGGGCTCAGCAGAGCTGGTGGGACATGAGGAGCAGCTTGGGGCTGGGAGAGATGAGCCCAAAGCCACTTGGACCCCCGGGTGTGCGGTCTGAGTGCCAGCACAGGGACGTTGCAGGGTGGCAGGGAAGGACCAGCGCTCTTCCCTGCAGGGACCTGGGCAGAGCTCCCCCAGTGACGAGCCCACGCGACCTCAGCCCGGGACATGTCCTTTAATACTCGTGTGGCTGCACAGGGACATCTCGGGGTGACCCGCTGGGGGACTGGGCGGAGGGAGGAGCAGCAGCTGCCTCTGGGGCCTCTCTGCAGAGCTGGGAGGGGAGGGATGGCCACTGGCCCCTTGGGGACTTCATGGCCTGTGCAGGTGATACCGGGGGATGCTGTGCAGGGCTGAGTAGGAGCAGAGCTGAGGGCAGTGCTGGAAGGAAGCAGCTCAGGTCTCCTTCCCACAGAGTTGTCCTCGTGTTCAGCTTGGTGGGAATTCAGGGTAGGGGCACAAAGGGACAGAGGAGCAGCGAGGGAAGGCTGGCAGCAGGTGGGGAGCTTCTTCTTCCTGATGCTCCTGTGGAAAAGAAGAGGCAGACGAGGAGGCTTTCAGGTCCTGTCAGCAGCCTGACGTTGATGCCAGCAGTGCCCGTGGGACAGAGGTGGCACGGGCAGCACACCCAGAGGGGACCACCAGGAGGAGAGGGGCTGGCACAGACCCCACGGCAGGGAGGTGTGGGACAGACAGCCAGCCCAGGGGTGGGTGGGACATGGGGATGTGATGCCTTTTCCTGTGGGCAGTGGGGGCATTTCTGCCTCTCCGCAAGCACAGCCCAGGAGGCTGCAGGGAGCAGGGGGAAGCAGGACCCAGCCCTACCTCTCACTGCCCCGTGGGGGACTTGGCAGCGTCGAACATCTTCTTCCTCCCCTCCATGCCCGACATGGCCTCCACGTTCTTGCGCCAGTCGCCCACTTCCACAGGGCGTTCCTGCAGGAGATGCAGGGCTGGGGAACAGGGGTCTGGCAGGCCCCACCCTGTCCCTCCCCCTGGCACAAAGACCTCAGCTGTCCCCTTGCAAGCTCCCTATCCCTCTGCTATGTGCCCTGCACGCAGAGCTGACTGGGGAGCTGGCAAACAGAGTTCTGATCTCCACAGGGAGATCTGGAGCCATGTGGATACGCCCCCCCTAAAGCTGCATTCATGCACCAGCAGGCACAAAAATCCTGGAAAAATATCTTTAGGAGGAAGAGACCACATGAGGCTTTGGATTTACACCAACAACTGGGGCAAGTGTAAGTAGAAACACTTCCTGCATCGACCTCCCAGCCCACATAAACCCCACCTCCACCTTCTCCGAGCTTTCGGGGAGACTGGGATTGCTGGTGTGACCCTGAGAGCCTGGCAGTGAGAGCAGACAGGGGAGGTGACAGCAGCTCTGGGAGCATGCCCAGGTGTCTGCTCTGCCGAGCCACAGCATTCAAACTGTCCCCCAACACCATCTCACGACATCTGAAGTAAACTCAGGTCCATTCTCCACCTGGTGCCCAGGGCTATAAGCACAGATTTGTACCCAAAGGACTGGAGAAGTGCTACACCAGCAGTGGGGCAAAAATGAAAAACAGCTGAAAATTGAGATTCCCACCCAATCTGCTGAGCTGGGACCAAAGCATAAAACCCCTCTGGGGCGAGGCCCTGTGGATGAGGCACAGCTTCTGCTGTTGGGGCACCTGCACGCCCCAGGCAGGTTTGGGCATCACTGGCATTGAGACTTTCCCATCTCACACCTCTGCCAAGCTGGTGGGAACTGGGCCATTTATCTCAGGCCAAGTGTTGGGCTGCTCTGTCCTATCTAATCTGGGCCTGGGAGTTCCCTGGGAGTTTTCTGTGTGTGATGGTGCCCAACAGGAGCTCTCCTGCTTCCCTACAAGATCACAGACCAAACTCTCTGCACCAGCAGCAGTTGTACCAAGGGGGCCCAGGTGAGAGACCTCCCTCTGGGAGGGAAGAGCACCATGGACACAGCCCTGAATCCCACTTGTTACCATCCACCAGTCACCTGGCCCAGTCAAACTGGTCCTACATGGTCTGACAACATCCCACAATGGGAATTGCCTCATGAGGCTCTCTCTGAGGCTGACAAGGGGGGAACACAGGGCACCTTGGTGAAGGGCAGTGGCAGCCCTAGGAAGTGTCTCCATCTCCAGCCTCCAGAAGAGTCACCCACCTTCTCTGTGTCCTCCTTCTTGACAGATTTCAGGTTGGCCCTGAGATCCATGGACACCTTGTGCTTGGAGCCCAGCAGAGCCCTGAGCATGGCATCGGCCGAGACGCGGACCCGGCGCAGGGGGGGCCGCTTGAACTTCCCTCGGAGATCAAGAACCTTGATTTTCAGATCTTTAATCTGCAGGGTGAGGGGAGGAGGAGGAGCAGGAGGTCACTGCTTGGTTGCCTTGCACAAAAAGCTCCTGTGAGAAGCAGGAGGCTCTGTCAACACCGAGCCCCAGAGGGGTCTGCACCTCTCCTGCAGGACCACCCTCACCAAGGCTCTGCCACCCAGGCACAGAGCTGGGTCACGGGCTGGTCCCAGCCTGCTCAGGTGGCAGTGGTACCATGAGAAGCTCTCATTGGGTGACCAGGAGAGTGAGGAAGTTGCCTGTGGACCCCAAGGACAGTTTGAGTTCCCTGGGGCAGGGATGAACCCTGTGCTCAGTGGTGCCTTGCAGAGCAAACACCAGCCCTGAGATAACTCTGGTGCCTGTCCCACATCCCAGCTCAGCCCGGTCCATGACACATCCCTGCTGAGGCCGGAGCCACCACCCAGGAGGGAGCTTCCAGAAGGAATCAGCCCATCCTGCCTCCTCTTACCTCCCGGGTGTTATGGTTGCATTTGGCTTCAATGTCGTATCTCTCTTCATCCACAATTTCCACCTTCTCATGCAGCTCCCTGCACAGGTCCTGAAGGCACAACAGGCCAGTGATGAGCGAGGCCCCTCCATGCTCCCAAGGAGCTCACTCCACCTTCAGGCCTGAGAAATACCTGGAGCTGGCTCAAGGAGAGCCCACTGGTGTGCAGTGGAGTGACCCGCTCAGACAGGTATCTCTCCTTCTCTGCCTGCTTGTCCACAATCTCCTGGTCCCACTCCTCCTTGGCTTTGGCCAGCATCAAACTCTGTGAGCACAAGGAAATGGCACAAGTGTGAACAGGCTGCTGTTCCCCCTGAGCAGTGCACACAACGTCTGTAGGACGGGACAGCCCTGTGTGCCACCCCCTCCCCACTGTCCCCCAAACACACATCAGAGCCTCCCCACAGCTTTGGTGTGGGGTGCTGAAGGCAGGCGGGGCAGCGGTGCCGTGGCTCTGGGGGCTGCGGTGCCGAGGCCCCGCTGGGTGCTGATGCTGGCGCTGCCTTTGCTCTGCTGGGGCCGTGAATGTTTATCCCAAGCCACAGCCCAGGGAGCTCCCAGGCTGGTGCTGCATCTGAGGCTTCACAGCTGGAGGTGTTGGGGTCTCTCCCCACCTCAGTGAAGGGGAGGCGAGGGGAGGTTTGTTTGGACCACAAAGCCCACATGAGTGAGAAGATGAGGTGGGGTGGGGGCAGCTCCCCACAGCCCATCCCTGTGCCATTCCTCATCCCTGTCCCACCGACCACGCACTCCAAGCCCGGCTCCTTTCCCCCAGCAAGATAAAGCCCAGGGAGTTTCCAACCCTCAGGACTTACCTTCAACAAGAGTTTGCGTGAGGCTGTGATCTTGGATTTTCTCTAGGGGAAAGGGGAGGGAAAAGAAAACACCCTTTGAAAACAAACTCCCAGCAAATGCAGAGCAGCAGCGAGATGTCTCCCAAAGGGAAAGGCACTTACCTCCCTGTAGGCAGGTGAGCAGCCGGGAAGGAGCAGTGAAAAACAAGAGAAGAGAACAAGGCATCAGGGAATGAGAGCAGGAAAGAGGGGACAGTCAAGAAAAGCATCTCGTGTGGTTGTAGTTGGTTCCTTATTTCTGCACCTCACAGCGGCCACCTGCACATGAGCCAGGTCTGAGGGGACACTGCTCTCTGGGAGTGCAGCAGGAGCTCAGGGCCACTGCTCAGAAAGCCAGACTGTCACTCAGATGTGACAGGTGAGCTGGCACTGTGCCCATCGTGCCAGCCCCAGCTCAGCCCCGGCAGTTCAGACACCTTCATTCCCCCACTCCAGTGCAGCCAGGGCAGGATGCTGGGACCCTGCTCAGGCTTGCAGGGCTGGGACACCCCCGTGTCATTGCCCCGCGAAAGCTCTGCAGGGAGGTTTCTCCCTTCCCTGCACACCCGGGAATGTGTTGTATTTGTACAATGTGCTACTGAGAGCCTCACGGAAGATCCAGTGGGGCTGCCCTCCCTCAGATCCACATTTCGGGATTTAGGAAAGCTCCAGGGTTGGAATTGGGACATTGAAGTGGCCAACAATTTTTATTTAAAGACAGTTGTTGCAAGGGGAATGGCACAGAGGCCTGGAGCAGGGGAGGGTCTCCCAGATGAACCCCTAAACAAAGGGACAAGCGCCTCGGGAAAGGCTTTGTGGGATCCCAGGGGACCTCGAGCTACTCACGGCTCCGGCATCGCGGCGTGTGCTGTTCGCCTGCCAAAAAAAAAAAAAAAAAAAAAAAAAAAAAAAAAAAAAGGGAAAGAAGCTGACACAAAGGTGCAAATCCCGAATGCACAGAAGTCCCGAAAGCAGCGGCGGAGCGATGCCGAGGTGCGGTGCTGCCCCGCGCTGTCGGCGCAGGGAAGCGGCTCCGCAGCCTGCATCCCGCTGGGAAACACGGGACGAGCCGCCGGCCTCCGGGAAAACCTGATTTAAGTTCGGGCAAGCTCCAGCGTGCCGCCAGCCGGCCCTGCAGGACTCGGACTGCTCCCCGGGGCCTTTCCCAAGCTCCGAGCTGTTCCCCCGCCGGCTGCGTCGCCCGCCCCAGCTCGGGGCAAGGGGATGGAGGTGAGCGTGGCTGGAAATCCCAGGAGAAACGGGGTGGCCTGGGAGTACCCCCGCTGTGTGAGCTCATGGAGCTCTGTCTTGCAGCTCCCCGTGGGGAACGGCGGCGATGGGAGAGCCAAACCCCACCCGGGAAGCGCCGGAGCAAGGGGCAGCACCTCTGCCCTGGAGCCAGGCGGGGAGAGCTGGGGCTGTCCAGTCTGGAGAAGAGAAGGCTCTGTGGAGACCTTAGAGCTCCTTCCAGAGCCTAAAGGGGCTCCAAGAGAGCTGGAGAGGGACTTGGGACAAGGGCCTGGAGTGCCAGGATGCAGGGAATGGCTTCCCGCTGCCAGAGGGCAGGGTTAGATGGGATATTGGGAAGAAATTCTTCCCTGTGAGGGTGCTGAGGCCCTGGCACAGGGTGCCCAGAGAAGCTGTGGCTGCCCCATCCCTGGAAGTGTCCAAGACCAGGTTGGACGGGGCTCTGAGCAGCCTGGGACAGTGGAAGGTGTCCCTGCCCATGGCAGAGGGTTGGAAATAGATGATCTTTAAGGCCCCTTCTAATCCAAACCCTTCTGGAATTCTCTAAGTCACAGCCCACATCTGAGCAGGTCCCTTTAGCAGCCACATTCCGGGTGAAACACCCAGGGTTTCATATTTTACATTTGCCTGGCAGCTGCTCCAGCCTTCGCTGCTCCCCCAGCCCCACTGCTGCCCCCGCCCTCCTTGCCAAGGAGCCAGGGCACCCTGCGAGCCCGAGCAGCGGCAAAATCTGTGGGGAGATGACAAACTTTTTTTCCTCTTTCCAAGCAGGAGTACCAAGCTAGTGCCATATTTTAGAAAGAAACAGCATTTTCCAGAGGTGGGTTTAGAATTTTCCTTAGAATTGAAATGGCCAAGCTGGGTTATTTTTGTCTTGATCTTTTTGCAACCCCCTTAATTTGGAAACTGCTTTAGACCCCAGAGATTCCTGCTGGGGGAAATTAAAAGAAGCAGCTCTGGTTTCAAACAGCTGCCTCCAGATGTGTGTGGAGCCTGTGCCAAGCAAATCTCAGGGCACCTCCTGGCTCTGTCCCCTTGTGCCTGTTCCCTCCCCGTGCCCATGCAGCCCAGCCAGAACCGTGTCCTGAACAAAAGGAGTTTGGGGAGGAAATGCCATAAAATCCCAGCAGGAATCATCTCCCCCAGAGCCTCCCAGATCCCTGGATTTACTAGGAAAAATCCCAAGGGCAGAAATTTCTTTGTCCTCAAAGCCACATCACACAGATTCCGTTTCCTGCCTTTTTGAAGGTTTTTGGTGCTATGACAAACATCCCAGAGGACACCAGGCAGCACAGGTGCATTGAGCAGGTCAGGCCCCAGCTGCTGCCCCCATTTATTTTGGGAGTGGCAGAAGAGCTGTTCTCCCTCTGGAGCTGACAAGGGCTGGTGCAGCCTCTCAGCGTCTCCAGTGTTCCCAGTCGGAGCAGAGCCCGGCGTTCCTCAGGGTGGGATCCACACCACACCTCAGGCTGACGACCTCTACCAAGGTCAGTCAAATTTTGGGGTCAGATAGTCCTAAACTGGCTTCCCAGAGGACAGCAGGGACTCAGCTGTGCCAGTGAGACCTCCCCAGCAATCCCCAGCATCAGGACTTTTGGACTCCAGCTGGATCTGGAGCATCCACAGGAGACTTCTCTCCCTGATGGGAATGAGAGGATCTGAACGAGCTAATTCTGCACGATTTGCACAGTTGTTAAAAGCTTAAAAAGCTTATTAAACCATTAGGTCATGGAAATCCTCAAAGGAAATAATCCCATAAACACAAACACAGTCAATCCTGACTTCCTCCCCCATCCCAAGAGGCTGCAGGCAAACCCCGAGCACTCGACCAGCCAACACAACAGTGCACACTGCTCCCATCCTGGGACCTCACACCAGTGAGCCAGGCTGGGACACCTGGGGAAATGCTCCCAAACAGTCCTGTTTGCCAGTTTTCTGGAAAAAACAGGCAAATATCAGCTCCAAAGTCTTTGTCCCCATTGCAGCCTCACCAGTCCTCTCTCCAAGAGCAGAGGGAATGTCTGATCCACCTCAGGGAGAGGGAGAAATTCAGGCAAATTCACGTGCTGGGGGTTCCTCTCTGTCCCGTGCGAGTGCCGAGGGTCTCGTGCCCGTGTCAGCAGCAGCACAGCCCGGGGGCACAGGGCAGGGGCACAGGGCAGGGGCACAGGGCAGGGGCAGAGCCTTACCTGGCTGTGCAGCAGGGAGGTGATGCCTGGCCCTGGAGAGCCGCACTCTGCCGGGGCCGCGGCCAAGGGTGGGTATTGAATCCCAGCCCCGCCTGCAAGTGGTCGGTAAAAATAGCACAAATCCCCTCCTCTGCAGGCATTTGCTGCGAGCCCCGGGAGTGCTGGGACTGCTGCTCACACCTGGGGCACCGCCTGGGACAGGGGGACACACACATGTCACCCGTGTGGCACTGCACACACATCCCAGGCACCCAGGACCCCCCTTGATTCAGAGAATTACAGGGCTTTTTGCATGGGAATCATCCCAGAATGGTTTGGGCTGGAAGGGACCTTAAAGAGGTCCCACCCCCCTGTCATGGGACACCTTTCACTGTCCCAGGCTGCTCCAAGCCCTGTCCAACCTGGTCTTGGACACTTCCAGCGATGGGGCAGCCACAGCTTCTCTGGGCACCCTGTGCCAAGGCCTCAGCACCCTCACAGGGAAGAATTCCTTCCCAATATCCCATCTAATTCTGCCCTCTGCCAGGAAGCCTTTTCCCCTTCTCCAAAGTCCATCTCCACCTCTCTTGGAGCCCCTTTGGGCATTGGAATCCCCCCAGCTCGGGCAGCGCTCACTCACACGTGTGTTCTGTGTGACACACAGACAGGGTCAGGCTGACCAGTGATGGTGATGCCGTGGGAATGGGGTGGATCCTCCTGGCACCTCTACCTGCTCCTCTCCAGTGTGACAGAGCACCAGAGATGCTGGAAAAGGCAGGAGAGGGGGTGTGAGAGCCTGGGGAGCTGCTGCCCTGCTGACCCCTGCATGATGGGCAACACCCAGGGCAGTTCTGGCCAAGTGTCCTCCTGGGAGCCACCAGAGCCACCAGAGCAGGTGGTGGCCCCCCAGGTCACATTGCTGAGGGGTGCTGGGGCAAAGCAGCAAGGGTGGGCTTGTACACCAGGCCAGGTGGGAGTGGGACCAAGGAGGGCACAGTCCCCATCCCGACTCACCCAGCACAGCACTACAGGCTGCGATGCTCAAGCAGCTTCCAGCCTCTCACAAGCCCTGAGGTTTTCCCCATGAAATTCCTGAAAAGCAGCAAGAAAGCTGCTGTCTCTGCCCCCTGCTCCCCCAAAAGCCCCTTGCCCAGTGTCCCTGTGGAGAGAGGCTTTGCGTGGCAAGGACTGCACGGCAGGCAACACCTGTTCCCTGGGATATTTTTAGGGACAAATTTAGGAGCAAACAATTCCCAGCGTGGGGCCCATCAGGGACAATGCCCGGCATGTTAAGCCTGGTGCTTTTATGGTCAGGAGGGACAGGCAGCTGCAGGAGCAGGGACTGCAGGCAGCCCCCCCCATCCTGCAGAGCCATTCCCGGCTCCTTCCCCCTGCCTGGACACCAACAGGGAGCTGTGGGATCCCCCCAAGCTGGTGGGAGATCGGTGACAGTGACAATGGCAGTGGCAGTGCTATCCTTGTGTGAATTGCACCAACCAAGTCCCAGTGGGCAGGAGAGAAACCCCCCAGTGCCCACCCACCCCAGGGACCCCTCCAAGGACCCTTCCCTGGCTCCAAACGACAGCGCAGGGGATCTGCTCTCCCCACCGAGGAGGAGGAGGCTTTAACCAGCCCCGTTAGACCTTTATAAGGCAAAAGCCCCCGCGGGGCCAGGCCTCCAGCATCTTTCCTCCCGGATGCCTTGGGATTGTTTTCGGAGCACAGAGGAGCCAAAATTAGCCCGTGACAAAGGCGCTGCATTCCCGCAGCTCCGGGGATGGGGCGGGGGCTGCTTCGGATGCCATTTGTTCCAGGCTCAGGTTTCACCCTCTGCTGGGACCCGGAGTGAGGAGGAGGAGGAGAGGGCAGGAGAGAGATGGGGCAATGTGACCCCTCGGTTTGGGGCTTCCCCACGGGATTCAAAGCCCCAGCGCTGCCCTGGGGGCTGCACAGAGACACCGGCACCTCCCATCCCTGCTCCCCAGCCGACACGGAGGGAACATTCTGGGTCCCACCTCCATCCCTGGCTCACAAACCACAGAGTGCTGCCTCCAGGTCAGGGATTGTTTTATCAGGTGTCACCTGGAGTTTGGACACTGAGCTGCTGGGGGTAGGAAGGATCAGGATGGAAATCTACGGGAGAGAGCAGTGCTGAGGGCAAATTCAGAGCAAAATAATAAAGATATATCTGAAATATATCTGAGATTAGCTCAGCTGGTCAGAGTGCTGATAACACCAGCATTTTGGGTTTGATCCCTGTATGGGCCACTCACTTAAGAGCTGGACTCAATGATCCTTGTGGGTCCCTTCCAACTTGGAATATTCTGTGATTCTGTGATTTGTCCATTTGTTGCTACTGGTGGAAATCAAATATCCCCCTGTTGCTGGGAGCCACTGGTTGAGTGAAGGGTTCCCCATGGGCTGCCACCAAGGGGAGGGATGCCAACAGAAAATTCCCAGAGAGTTGTATGGAGAGGTCAGACCCAGCCAGGACCACGTCCCCAGGGACAGCTGCTTGTCCCTAAACGTCCCTGTGACCTACAGGTCACCTGTGTTTGGTCTCTTACAAGTGGACCCCCTGGAATGTGTTTAGATGGATGGGGTAGTTTCTTCCTCTGGGCATTCCAAGTCCCTGGAGGGTGTTGGTGCTTCCTCATCGTTGGACATCAGCCCCACACCCATGGCAGGGGCTGTCCCAGCTGCCCAACGCTCCCTGGATCCTCAAGGTCTTGGGACTCCAAATTCAAAGGTACCTGACTCCTGTGAGCAGGGGCTGTGTAATTGCCCCCCTAGAAGCCAATCTCCCTGAAGAAGTGGACTTGCAGCAATGCTGGAGGGATCTCCTTCCCTGACCTAGAGCCTTCCCACCCATCCTGTCCATGCCCTCTCCCAAGCATTGTCCTCATTCCATCAACCCCGAGGGAATTCACAAAGACAGCGGCTACCCAGGGCATCCACGGCAGACTGAGAAACAACAGCTGAGCCTCTGGTGTTCTTTGGGGCTGAGCCTCTGGTGTCCTTTGGGGCTGAGCCTCTGGTGTCCTTTGGGGCTGAGCCTCTGGTGCCCTTTGGGGCTGAGCCTCTGGTGTCCTTTGGGGCTGAGCCTCTGGTGTCCTTTGGGGCTGAGCCTCTGGTGTCCTTTGGGGCTGAGCCTCTGGTGTCCTTTGGGACTCACCCTCATGTCCATCCCCCCTCACTGCCACGCTCAGAGCCAGCCTGGGTGCCGGGCGGGTGGCAGGAGACCCCCAGCTGCCCAAGGTTTGTCACTGGACTGGGGCAGAGGATGTCCCACAGACTCACCACGGTGTGGGAGAAGGTTTTCCTTCTGTGGGACAGCCCAGAGACCAGGGGACATCGAGGTCACACCCCCCCACCCCCAGCAAGGCTGCAGGGTCCTGTGGCAGTGAAGTCGTGGAGGTCCATGGGATGTACCTGGCAAACAATCCCACCTGGGTGTTTGTCCAGCAGCTCTCACCCCTCCAGAGCTGCCAGAAGGATCCAGTCAGTCCCACCTGCTCTGAGAATTGGTGACAGTGTGAGTGGAAGCTCCCGGGATACTTCTCCAAGAGCTGATGCTTCCCGCAGCCCCAGGAAGGATTTCCTCACCCCGCTGCATCTGTGAGCAAGTCCCACCAAACTTGAGGGATGCCCTGAGATGGAAAGTGGACCAGAATTTGGATAATCACCACAGCTCAACCTAGAAACCAGCATGGCCCCAAATTAGACCCCAAATAAGACCCCAAATACACCCCACAGGGCTAAGACCTCTCCCAGCTCAGGTCTCTGCCCCACTGATCTTCACCCCATTGCATCAGCCCCACTGGGACACCCAGATCTCCCACCACCAGCATGGCAGAGGCTTCTCATCCCTCTGGGATCTGCTGATCCACGACCTGCTCCTCCAGCCACAGCCCCCTTGTCTGGGAACCCTGAACTCTCTGGGCACCCCCTGGGACATGGTGGAGCTGGGGACTGTGCCTGTGTCAGCCCCTCCATCCCTGGGCATGAGACTTGTTCTTCCACTTGGCTGCAGGCAGCAAATCCCTGTGGAAGCAGATGTGGAGCTGGACCCAAAAGCAGGACAATTACCCCAAAATGGAAGAAACACCTCCCACTTCTAGAAATATTGTGGGACACTTTGTTTTTCTCACCTTGAATACTTTGGGGAGGCTTGAAATGTTTGCAGAAGGTGCCAAAGCCAAGGAGGGCTCCCCAAAAGCCAAGAGGCCCTTTAGGAACAGCACAGGCTCCTGCCTCGTGCTACAGGCACATGGAAAAGTCTTTATTAAATAAGGAGGAATTATCTCCTTTGGGATAGTAGAAAGACATTATTGCAATGGAGCTGAGCCACCCACTGAAGGCTCTAATCTTTCCATGGCTTTGCCAGTAACACATGAAACCTGCCCAGTGCTGATCTCGTGGGCTCTTCTCACCAGGAGGGCGATTTTGGCTGTTCTGTGACAGTGGGAGGCCACGGTCCAACAGTGACGTCAGTTTGAGTATCACAAAGTCCAGGCTGGTTTTCAGCCTAAGGTGAAATATCCTACATCAGAAAAGAAAACAATTCCAAAAATTCCAAAATTTCCAGCCCAGGCCAAGACCCTGGCACACGTTTCGAACATTTTCAGGGTATTTCCAGACCCTGCCATCTGTCTCTGAGACACTCAGTGCATCTCAGCATCCCCTCCTGGCTGGGCTGGGTCACCCACACCCAGAGCAGCCCCGTGGCTCCAGCTCAGGGACAGTGGGTGACACATGGGAAGTGCTGGTTGTTCCCTCCGCAGCTCCAGCAATGTCTGGTCCCTGGTTTTGTTTGTTTCTGGTGAGTCCCTGCCCTTCCAACAGCTCCAACAGCCTTGGCTCCACTGGTGGGTGATGCTCACACTCCCCACATCCCAAGACACCCTCTCCAAGACACTCAACCCTGAGGATGGGGAATTAATGTGCAATCCCTGCAAGCCCTGCCTGACCCTCTCAGCATCCCCAAGCTCCATGTTACAATGACAGTTATTTCTTCCTACCCCCACATCCAAGAGGATTTATTGGAGATGGCCAAGCTCCCATGGCAGAAGTGGGGACAACTCAGCCCTCTGCTTCTTTGGAGCATGGGCACACAGACATAGCAGGGCTCTGGACAAGTGCTGGGGTCCAAACCAAAATCCAGTGATTTAGGAATTGTAATCAAGGATGGTCAACAATGAAATTTTAGGAGCACTTGAAGGAAGTTGGACAGTTGACCCAACGCTAAAAACAAGAATACTGCTTGCTACAGCTGGGACTCTTTTCATTTTTATCTGGAGAGGAACCACCCTCAGATGATCCCAGGAACATGCCAGGTTCTCTGCAGGGCACGCAGTGGTGGAGGAGGTCCCACACACGGTCCCACTTAACAAAAGCATTGGCACCATCAAGCTGCACCTCCCTGTCTCAGCAGTGTGACCCCACCACCCTCCCTGGCACCCAGGGTGCCCACCCACCCCAAACTGATCCCAAAGCCAGGCCTGGGATTTCATCATGTGGAAAAGAGGGCCCTGAAGCTCCCCTCCCCTGCAGCCACTGCACCCTCATGGTGCTGCAGGGAGGGTGCCAGTCCCTGTGGGTGCTGGCAGAGCCCCTGCCCAGGGTGGGGGGCACAGAGCAGCCCCCCCCAAGCAGCCTCAGCACCGGGGCATCCCCGGAGCAGCGCAGGGAGGGCCGATGGAGCTGGGGCACCGCGGGCTGGGAGCAGCAGAGCCGGATTTTCAGGCTCCTGCCTTTGAACTCCGGGTGCTTCGGGGCACCTCACTCCACTCTGGGGCTCTCCCTGAGCTCCAGCTCTGCCTGGGGACTCTGGGGGCGTCTGGCCAGCCCCCCCTTGCCCCTGAAGCCTGTGTGCTGGAGGAGCTGTGGGGCCATACACCCACCACCCCCCCCCCGGTTGTGCCTCAGTTTCACCACCTCTGGGGGCATTAGAAATGCTTCACGTGGGTGCTTTCCTGCTTCTCAGGCTGCCTGGGAGTGCACTGGCACCATGTCCCTGGTGCTGGGGGATGCTCCAGCCGCCAGCCCCAGTCCTGCTCCGCTCCCTGGCTGTTTGTTTTTCAGTCTCGGAGTGGCCTTTTCCTCTGCATGAGACATTCAGCCCTCACAGGAGAGAATGAAGCCACCCCACCTCCCATCCCCACACTGCTGGCTCAGCTCTCACTCCTGGCCCTGCTCCCAGGGCCAGGCTGGGAACCCACCCACCAAGAATGGATCGGACAGGTGTGGGTTAGGCAGGTGAGGGTGTCTGCACAGAAGAAAATCCCAAATCTGGGGGTTTGGGGAGCTCTACAGGCCTGAAATGCTGACACAGTGATTTGCCTTCTCTTGGTCCCTCTCCCTCTATCAACTGCCTGAATTTCTTTCCAGGTACCCTCTCTGCAGGTGGCCTCTCTGCTGCCTCATCATCAGCACACAGAGGATGTGCCACGGCCAGGGCTGGTGCTTGCACATCCCCCTCTTAATCATTTTCTCTCCCAGTTCCTTGCTGGCAGTTGGAAAACAGAAAATATCTATTTACAGTGAGCAAGAGAGCAAAACAACTGAAAATGAGGAGTCACACTGCCCAAAACTGGCAACTTTGGGAACCCACTTGCACTGGGTGCTCCCCACCTCTGGCACACACCATGGCACAGGCTTGGGATGTTCCCAGGGCTTTGAATGAGACTCACTGAATGCCCTGAGTCGGAGAGCTGGGGATTTAGGGGAAACCCCAGGACAACGATCCTTGCCATGGAAATGCTGTGTAGGCACAAGCACCTTCCTGACATCCCCATTCCCTTCTGAAACCTGTGCAGGGACCTGGTTTGGGGGCTTGTCCACACAGTGCTCCATGCCTGGAGCATTTCCTGTGGGGGGGGACCAGGTCCTACCATCCCTGGAGCCCCCCTGTCCCTGCCATGGCACTGAGATGGTGCAGAGCTCCGTCTGTGCAGGGTTTGGGTCTGGCTTCATCTGCACCCCCCAGCTTGCCCCCCCTACTTTCTCTCCACTCACAAGCTGGGGGGTTCGCAGTAAACACAGCTCTGAGGACCAGGTGGCCAAGGAGGCTTTCCTGGGTGGAAAAACCCCCAAATTCCTGTTCCAGCATGAGCCAGCACGAGCCTGGCCCTGCATGATGAGCTCTGGACATGCCACCGTCCCCAAAGCCGTCCAGCAGTGCCCTGGCACGGGGACGGGACCCCGCGGGCCCCATGGGGTCTGGCCGGGGTGGCTGGGATGCGGGCTGGGGACAGCTGTCCCCGCCCGGGGTGACAGGACACCGCGCTCCCCGATTCCCACGCGCCGGGAAATCTCCGGGAGGATCCGCAGCGCCTCCGGCCCCCGGCTGGGCTCAGGCTCCGGCTTGCGGAGCGCGGCGGTGGCTCCAGGCGCTGTGTCTGCGCTGCCTGTCGGGGCAGGGCCATCCCTTCCCTGCTGCAAAGCCACAGCGCTGCTCCCGCGTCACCGGCACGCAAACCACCGTGGGAATCGCTGGGAACACGGGTCAGCGGGACGGGTGACCGGGGAGGCTCGGGGTGACGGGGGGGGCTTTGGAGCCCGACTGGGGGTGCTGGTTTAGGGGGTGCCAATGACCAACAAAGCTGTGTGCAGGATTTGTGCTCTCCCGTGCCCTGTGGGGTCCCACAAATCAAAGCAACACCAGGGTAAGAAGCAGAAGGTCCTGTTTGGGGACACTTTTGGTACAGAAAGTTGGGGTCCCCAGCATTCCCCCAACAGCCCAAGGACATCCCAGGGTGGGACGATGTCCAGCAGCATGGCTGCGTCACCACGCCATCAGTTCAGTGTCCTGAGGGGTCCCTGCTGCAGCAGCAGCTGTCCAGCCCCTTCTCAACATGGGCACACCTGGGGAGCTGTGTCCCCAGCCACATCCATCTGTCCCAGTGTCACCATCACACAGGCCGAGCTCCGTGTCACCCAGATCCTTCAGGCACGGCCTCATCCATCCCCTGTCCTGCAGGAGAGACCTGGGGGCCCCCACCAGAGCACCAAGGTCCTGCACATGCCAGCTGAAGGCCAGTGGGGCCCCAGACAGGGATGTCACCTCCTGCCCTGTCCGGAGCCCCAGAAGGTGGCCCTGCCTGCGTCCTTTGTCCCATTGTGCCAAGGAGACATGGTTTGGCCACTGCCGCTGTGCCAGCCCAGCTCCTGCGGTGCCTCTGTCCTGCCCAGGACAGGAGGAGACAGTGCCTGCACTGGCCTCCCTGCAGCCCCTGTCCTTGTCCCTGGGCTGCTCAGCTGTGGCCTCACTTGCCCGCTTGGATCCCGTTCTCCCCAGCACCTGCCGGGCTGAGGGCCATGTCCATCCGGCTCCTGGGATGCTGTGTGTCCATGGGCTGTCCCACCGGGGCGGCGTCCAACTGCACCACTGTGGAGAGAAAGTTCCTGTCACCCTGCTGGCCAGCACTGGGATGTGGGGCAGGGCCCAGCCGGAGGGGACTGGGGAGCAGGGCCAGCCACTGCCTCCACCCCATCCCACGTGCAGGATGGCAAAGGGCGCCATATCCCTCAGGCCACCTCAGACACGGGGAGGATGTTAAAGTCCCTCTCCAGGGATACAGGGAGGTGAAACCCCTAGCCAGTGCAGGGGCACGTGGGACCACCACCCTAATCCATAGGACCCCCTTTGTGATTCCCCAAAGCCCTCGGGGATGGGCACCCGCACCAGGAACCTCAGCCCGCCGCGGGTCCCGCGCCCCGGCCCCGGTACCTGCTCGGCAGCTGTGCCGGGCGCGCACCTCCCGCATCGCCTGCTGGTTCTTGAAGCGCACCAGCCCCATGGTGATCTCGGCGTTCCAGCCCGGGTCCTCCTGGGCGCAGCGGAAGTCGATCTCCAGGCTGTCGTCCATCACCACCGTGAAGTAAATGTGCCGCTCCTTCCACTCCACGCACTCCACGGCCTTCATGCGGGCGAAGCTCAGCTCCTTGCGCCGCGAGCCCTTGGGCTCGAAGAGCTGCAGCCCCTTCTCCGTCAGCAGGCACCGCTTCTTCTTCCAGAGCTGCAGCAGCCCCCCGCTGCGCTTCTCCAGCACCCCCTCCCTCAGCACCTTCTCGGGGGTCATCGTGGCTCCTCGGGCCCCCGGGGTCCTCAGTGCCTGGTGCGGGCCGAGCCGGGCATCACCCGCCGGGGCGATTCCAGCCCCTCCACGCCAGAGCCGAGCTCGCCGGGGCCGGGAGCCCGCGGTGGCCTCGCTGCGCTGGGCTCTCAGAGGGGCCGGGCCGGGGGCTGCCCCATTGCGGCCGCCTGAGCCGGGCTCCGCTCCGTGCCCGAGCCGCGTGTGGGATCCGCGCTCCAGGAGCTGTCGCTACTTGCCCGGCCGCTCTCCCACTCGCATTCCTGCCGCCTCGCCTGGCCCCTCCTGCGCTCAGGCTCCCTTCACGCCCAGGCGCAGCCCGGCCAGGCCCGGCGCAGCCCCGCTTCACCCGGGAGGAGCTTTTGGGGTGCCCGAGGGCAGGGGCTGCCCCAGGGCCCTCGTGTGAACGGGCAGGGAGCGGGATGGGGCTGCACGGCAGCGGTGCCGGGGCAGGCTTGGGGACTCCTGCACAACAGCCGGGGGTGCAGGGACGGATGCAGGGGGTGCAGGGACAGATGCTGGGGGTGCAACAGCAGCTCTGGGGGTGCAGCCCCACCAGCACAGGGCTAGAGGGTGCAGGGCCGGTGGGGACAGTGGGCTGTGGGGCACGGGGCCAGCTGGGCAGGGCTGTCTGTGTGAAATGCCAGCCAGGAAGGGGGTACAGAGTGCAGTGCCACCGTGTTTGCAGGTCTGTGGGGTGCACTGACAGCCAGGAAAGCACAGTGGGGTGCCCTGCCAGGGCAAGGGGTTATGCAGTGCCAGCTGGGACAGGAGACTGTGAGTTCAGCACCAGCCAGGCAGGGGCTGTGGGGTGCAGCCCAGGAGGGGAGACAAAAGCAGAGAACAGACAGCAGCAAGAACAAGGTTGCTGGGGACCACCTTTGTCACCCACCCAGCCATGCACCTAAGGTTGCTGGGTCACCCTTCAGCACAGAGAGCTCCCATTCCCCAAATCCCCTGGGACAGGGATTTGAAGCCCCCAAACTGTCCCATGGCGAGGACCAGCATCACCCAGCCTCGTGTGACCTGTGCAGGGAGGCCGAGCCGTCGGAGCGGGGCCGGGCCAGCGCAGCCCAGCCCGGTCCCGCCTGATCCTCCCTCCCTCGCAGCGAAACACCGTCTCCTTTCCAGCCCGTCTCGTTCCCGGCCACGGCAGCTCCGTCTCTTCCTGTGCCAGCGCCTGGCACCGAGGGGTTCCCGGGCCGGGCCGGGCCGCCGGGGGCACAGCTGGGGACTTGTGCTGGCCGTGGGCCGCCGGGGGGGTGACAGTCACAGGCGGTCGGGCAGCTGGATGTGCCCCTGCAGATGCTGAGGGTGCGGGTCCTTCACCCAGGTGAGGTTTGGAATGGGAAAGAATCCCCCGGGGCTGTGCCGGGATCACCGACAGAGGCTGGATCAGCCTCTGGCTCCCTGGCACGCAGCCGCTGTCCCAGCGCCCA
>VZRZ01001153.1:54087-90424 GCA_013398175.1 Climacteris rufus
ACCCCCGGCCCACCCCGCTCATGCCCCGCAGACCCCAACCCCGGCTGGAGCCCCCTTGCCCCAGCCCCTGCACCACTCCCGGTCCCCGCCGAGGGCTTTGCCTGCAGCCGCCGTGACCAGGGGGCAAGTCTGCAGCGGTGATGAGATGCACCTCATTATCCCTCATTAAGAGGGCAGGGCGGCTGTCGGAGCCAGGAACTGGTTCGTGCTCCCTGGGGCCAACCTCGCCATGCTGGCAGAGATCCCGGGTGTCCCAGGAGACCCGGGCTCCTGACGTCAGGCGGCCCCGGAGGTCACCCTGAGCACCCCAGCCCTTCAGGAGGAGCAAAGCAGAGCAGATGTGTGGGTGCCCGCACAAAGGCTGTTTTCCCACATACAGGTAAAGCTCAGCTGCAGGGGTGCTGAGCCCTGGAACCTTGGGCGGCAGTCGTTTCGGAACCCTTGCTCCCAGTGCTGCCCGGGATGTCCGTGCGTGGCTCACCGTCCAGCTCCAGCTCCATGCTCACAGCCTGGGGGAGAGCCAAGGGCTGCCAGACCCCCTCCCCGAGATCCCAGCTCCTCTGCTAACTGCAGCCACTGCCTCACCAGGCTTCAGCCCCCGAGGGAAGGTAGTAGTCCCAACAGCCATGGGGGTGAAGGAGCTTTGACAATGTCCTCCTCCATTCCCTTCTTGCTGTCTGTCCATTCCCAGACCCACCAGGCTGCTCACCCTGCCGGGCTGCCCGGGGGGCACATGGCAGCTCCTGCCCTCCAGCAAGCCCAGCAGGACTCGCTGTGCCAGGCTGTGGGTGAGCCAAGGGCTCTGCTCCATGGGCTGCCCACAGTCCCCACACTCATCCCGTCCACACAGAGCCCTCAGGGCAGCCCATGGGGCAGCCAGACTCAGCAGGCTCCGTCCTGCCCCGAGGTGACATCCCCAGAGTGCAGTGGCGCGGTGACATCCCCCCGCCGGGCCTCGGAGGCTTCAGTGCCACCCCTCAGGTGGTGCCATCAGCTCCTGATGCAGGGTGCTTGGCCATGAGCCAAGGCTCTGGTTCGCCCCGTTGGGGGCAGGTTTGGGTCCCACAGCCCCTTTCCCAGGCTGCAGCCCCCGAGGGGTGGGAGCTGCTGGGCACAGCACGGCTCTGCTGCCCCGAGAGGGAGCCGGACAACACCTGGGTGCAGGTGAGAGACACGTCCGGCTGCCCGGCCGGGCCCTGCCGTGCTTGGTGACCAGCAGAGGGTAGCAGATGGTCGGAGCTGTCCCACTGCAGGAGATGTTCCACCCTGCTTCTCCCTGCCCGTGCCCCACCACTCCTCCAGCCCCCCTCACGTCTCTGTTGGGAGGTGCAACCCCTGTGATCCCATCCTGATGTCCCCACGTTGGTCTCTGTCACTCCCAAAACCACTCTGAGTCAGCAGTGCAGGGTCAGCAGGTGTGAGGCACCCAGGGCAAACCCTCAGGGCATGGTCCCTGTCCCAGGACATGCTTTACCCAGGACACTCAGGGCTGGAAGCTCAGCAGAGACCCACCAGCCTGGAGAAAAGAGCACTTGGGGAGACTGAACTTCAGCTTTCCACTGTCTGGAGACCCGGAGACAGAGCACTGCCTGGCAAAAGGACACAAGACAACAGGCACAGCAATGCATAAGGAAAACCAGGGATGAGAATCAGGGAACAGAGCCATTAATGTGGGAAAAGCTTTCTAAGTTCAAAGAGTCCAACCATTCCCCCAGCACTGCCACATTCACGATTAACCTGTTGCCTTAGGTGCCCAGGTGCCAAATTTACACAATTCTGAACATTTCCAGGGATGGTAACTCCACCACTGCCCTGGGCAGCCTCTGCCAGGGCCTGACCACCCCTTCAGGGAAGAAATAACCCTTTCAAGGGTGTGTGGCACAATGCTGTGACAAGATCCACAGTGGTGGGACCTCCATCCTTGGAGGGCTTCCAAACCTGAGTGAACACCAAATGCTCTGATCATCCTAACCTTTGGAGCCCTGCCTTAAGCAGGAGGTTGGATTCAAGACTTCTGATGGTCCCTTCTACCCTACATCTTTCTGTGACCCTCTGAAAACCAAACCCAGAATTTTCTCCTGACTTTGGCCAGGCCTCCAGGAAAATGGCCTCTCTGGGGTCCATCACATGTGATATATCAGTACCTCATAGTCACAGAATGATTTGGGTTGAAAGGTTAAAGCCCATCTCATCCCACTCCCTGCCATGGGCAGGGACACCTTCCACTATCCCAGGTTGGTCCAAGCTCCATCCAACCTGGCCTTGGACATTCTCAGGGATGGGGCAGCCACAGCTTCTCTGGGCACCCTGTGCCAGGGTCTCAGCACCCTCACAGGGAAAGATTTCTTCCCATATCCCATCTGACCCTGCCCTCTGACACTGGGAAGCCACACCCCCTTGTCCAGACACTCCAGGCCCTTGTGCCTTTCCAGCTCTCCTGGAGCCCCTTTGGGCACTGCAAGGGGCTCTGAGGTCTCCCTGGAGCCTTCTCTTCTCCAGGTGAGCACCCCCAGCTCTCCCAGCCTGGCTCCCAAGCAGAGGGGCTTCCACTCCTCCCCTCTTTCTGGCAGAATCTCTCCAACTGTGTGAGGAAGGGACTAATTAAAGACTCGTAGCTTTACTGACCAGCCAGCGTTTTCTGGGCACAATCCCATGTGTGGCACATCCAGCTGAGATGCTGCAGCAGCAGCACAGCATCCCCTGCACACTCACGGAGAAGGCAGCAGCTTCCTGACCCCCCCCCCGCAGCAGCTTCCTGAGCCCCCCACACCTCCATGGGGAAGCAGGGCCTCGGCCAAGCCAGGGAGGCAGGTTTGGGTCTCCACACCAGGGTGGTACCTGAGCCCTCTGTGCTGCAGCCCCTGACCCCACTCGAGCCTGGCTGTCTGCCCCACACAACCAAGTGCCTTCTGTTACCCTCTCACCACAGCCAGCACACAGTCCAGAGCAGTGGGACCTGCTGGGATATGGGGGGGGGGGGATTTAGGGGGGATGTTAAAGAGTTTCCTCCTCATCTGAGCTTCAAACACACCAGGGTGTGATGAACAGGAGAAAGTGCCTAAGTTGACAAAGGAGCCCCAGTCCTGCCCCAAAAAGGGATTTCTGCTTTCTCAGAACACTCCCCATCTCATTTGCTCAACCACAATGTTTATAACTTTAAAACCCCCCAGAACTGAATTCCCTGTGGAGTTCCTAACTCCGAGCTGCGGTGAGGCTGAAGTGTGAGTCTGTCCCACCGGTTGAACAGGAGAATCCCAGAAAGGGAGTGAAGAGTTTAGATGAAAACAAATTAAACCTGGGCAGCTGCCAAACTACAGGCTTAATGATCCACAAGCTGCTAAAAAAGCAGGGAGTAGGCGAAAAGCTGTTAATTACTTGGCACTGCTGGGCATGCCTGTTTGGAGAGATGCCACCTAAAAGCACCGATAGGGTTTTGATAGGGTGAGCACACGTGTGGTGCTACCAACACACCCCAGAAGGGCTGTCCTGGGCCTCCCAGTGTCCACCACTGTTTTTGGAATAGTTATCCTCACCCCTAGAAGTGTTCAAGGACAGGGCTTGGAGCAAGACGATCTTTAGACAGGGGTGGAACAAGACGATCTTTAAGGTCTCCTCCAACCCAAACCATTCCGTGCTGATTCTTGTCGGGAGCAGAGGGAGAGCCCATCCCAGGCAAGCTGCAGAGCTCAGCTGGCCACAGCTGGGCCGTGCCAGACTGCACTGACACATTCCTGTCATTGTGCTTTCATTGCAAGCCACGTCTGCAAACACCTCCTGAAAGCTCCCGAGCCCCAGCTCTGCGCACCCAGTGCCCCCCTCAGCCCCAGACAGGGAAGGAACTCTATGGCAAGGCCAGGCCTGGCTGAGCTTTGATGTCTCTGATGTTTTATTGCTTGCTGGGTGTCAGGGCTGAGCACGCGGCCGGTGGGCTGGGGCACTCGGGCCCCTCTGCAGTGGGGGGAGCGGCTCCCCTGCCGCCACCCTCCCACGGGACCCTGCGGGGACGGTGCTGGGACCCCCCGGCTCCAGGGCAGCCGGGGCAGGCGGGAGGGGCCGGTGCCGCGAAGCAGCGGTGGCGGGGGTGGCAGGGGGACGCTCGCTGTGGCCAGGGGCGTCGGGCAGCACAGGACAAGCCCTGGGCGAGCGCAGAGCCCGGCCCTGGAGCCTCACTGCGAGTGGATCAGGGCCCCGGCGCCCTGCCCGAAGCCAAAGCCCTTAGGACCGAAGTTCTTGGCGTAACAACCTGCAGAGGACGGAAGGCGGACACGGGTGAGGCTGGCACATGTCCCCCTCCCAGGGCACACCCTGCCAGACGGGACAGGGTTTGCCAGATTTTTTGGGCAAACAGGGAGGCCCCAGCAGAGCAGGGAATTCCCCGGCTCAGAGGCCAGCAGAGCCAGTCCCCACATGCTGGGCCAGTCCCCCCAACCCCCAACCCACCCTGAATACGTGCACAGGGGTTTTCACCCCCTCCCGCCGCCCCTCAGAGCCCAGGACACGCCAGCAGGGAAGGTGGGACTCACCTTTGCAGTAAATCTCCCCATCTTTGTCTGCCAGGGTGGTGGACTCCAGGCTTTTGCCACACTTGGCACAGCGGAAGCAGGACTTGTGCCAGGACTGTGGGGCAGGAGCAGAGCCCAGTCAGACACCCAGGGACAGGGCAGCAAGGCTCTGGCTACCAACGAGGCTGCCTGTTCTATTCCTGCCCCAGAGTGGCTGGCAAAGAGCTCTGAATGGGATAAAAGCTTTTTCCTGGAAAGCACTGACCTCCCAGCCTCATGGGGAAGATGCAGAGAGGAAAAACCAGGTGTGGTCACTGCTTGTGTGCTGACCTGGTTTTGGAGACCTTTTGCTCCTACTCACAGAAGTAATTTGTGCCAGAATTTCTACAATAATTCCTAAGGAGCAGTCCCTTCCTCCACACTTTGGGGACTGTCTTCTCTCAAGCAGCAAGATAAATCCCCCCTTTATCCAGATGAGACTCATGGCTGCTGGATGTGGGGCTGGGGTGGCAGGAGGATTGGGACAACTGCCCCCACACAACTACAGCTCCAAGGGAGGCAGCAAACAGAGAGGAAGAATGCAAAAACCAGCCAGTGTTTAAAAATAACCCCCCCCCGCCACAGTTCCAGCAGTCCCCTAGAGATAAATGAGCTCACAGCCTTCGGGCAGACCTACAGTAGCCTGAGCTGCTCACGGAGGAATTTAAATAAACACTTTGGAAAACATGAAACCTTTTTTGGAAGAAAATGTGAAATTTGGGGGCTGGAGGAGGAGGTAGCAGATGGAGTCATCCAGCAAACGTTAGCACATGAAATACATGCTCTGGAATCCTCTCCGGCTCTGCTTTAATGTCATTACTTCACCAACTTTGGTTCCCCATAAACATCGAGGCCAGATGACCAGGAAGCCCAGATCATGGTTTTAAGGATAAATTCGGCTTCTGACCCTGGGCTGACCCTCAGAGTGTCCATCACAGGTCCCTGCAGTGCCAGCTGGGGGTGACAATGCTCAGGGACCCTTTCTGCTGACTCCTCTCTTTGCTCTGGGGATTCCTGACAAGCACAGAAGCCCCAGGAGGAGAGAGCACAGCAAGGTCAGGGAGTGACCCCATATCACCAGTGAGGTAGTGAGGCTGTCCCAGCACGGCCACCCCCTCCCCATGGCACAAAGCCAAGTGGGCTGGCCTGGTCTCCCTGGCAAGCTCTGCATGTGCCTGACCTCAGGGGGAAGGGAGCCTCAGGCAGGGTCCCAGGGCTGGCAGGGCAGAAGGTGTGGCCACAGCTGGCAGAGGAGCCTGCCTGGGACCAGGCCCCAGCTCGGGGTGCAAAGGACCCTGGTGAAGGGATGAACCTGGCACAGGAAGTGCCAGGGCTGTTACAGTGCCCTTCACATCCAACCCTGAAGTGATGCAGCCCACCAAGAGAACAGCCCCAGGGACATGCACTGAACCCGTGCCCACAGCTCCAACACCCTGCTCAGCCTGTGGGCAGTGCTGACCACTGGGATTCATTCCCTGTCCTGAATCCAGGCTGCAGGATGCCAGCCTGTGGCACAGTGGGGAGAAGGATGCTCTTTTCAGTCAACAGTGACAGTGGCTGTGGCCATGTCACTGCTCACCCTCCCAGCACATCCACAGCAGGACATCCACTGTGGCCTCTGCTGAGCAGGGCTCTGAATATTTAATATAAAATGTATTTCTCCCCCATCTACAAGTCTGTGAGAGCACTGCAGCCTGAACAACCTGGTTTCCAGCCACATCAAGATCTCCTTTTGGTGCCAGGCTTCCAGGTGAATGTGGCCATCAGAACCCCAGCCCAGCCCTGGCTGGAGGCTCTGGCAGCTCAGCCTGAGAGTCAGGTCCAGACCCTCTCCAAAGGTGTCCCTGCCATGCAGCAACCTGTGCCCCATCCACTCCACCCCCCTCTTACCTTCCCCGCTCCGATGACCTTCTCGGCCGCGTACACGGCCTGGCCACAGCGAGGGCACCCGTCAGCTCCTCCCACCTTCTGGGCCATCCTGGCTGCATTGGGGTTGGGGGGTCGGTGGGGCTGGCCCCTGTGGGTGGCAGAGAGCTCATGAGCAGGGATGCACAGGCAGGATGGAGGATGGAAGAACTACAGAATCCCACATCCCTGCCCAGTTTTGAAGGGCCTGGAGCTTCAGGCATAACGTGTTGAGCCCCATGGAAAGTTCAGCCTGAGGGCTGTGTGCTGGGAAGGGGTGGGCAGTGTGCTCAGGCAATGGGGATATGGCCCATTAAGCCCCATCCCAGCTGGCAAACAGGGTTCAGAGGGATTCCCTGGAGGGGCAGAAAGGCCTGGCAGCCCACGGATACTGCTGGGAGCTCAGCACGGCTGCACAGCCAAACACCACAGGACAGGTGTGGGGGAGAAGGTGCCCACAACAGCCCCAGAGTTGAAAACAAGACTCAGACTCACTCTTCATATTTGATTCCCAGGGACTCGCCCTTGTCAGTGCTCAGGGTCCCTGCTCCCTGCCCGTATCCATAGCCCTTGGGGCCATACTTCTTCCCGTAGCAGGACTTGCAGTAGATCTCCTCTCCATGCACGGCCACAGTGGTGCTGTCCAAATTCTTCTTACAGACCACTAGAATAGAGGGGAGGGTGTGGCATCAGTCTGCTCCTCCAGAGCTCACTAATTAGCTGGGGAAAACAAGTCCTCACACGGATAGCTCAGCTTTCAAGGAGCAAGGAAAACCTTGCCAGGATCCAGCTGCAGGGAGCACATGCAAACCAGGGCAGATAAGGATCACAACAAGAACAGTGTCTGGCTTTAAAAGGAAGCAGCCACCAAAGCCAAGAGGGTGATACCAAGGGAAGGAAAGCTATTTTAACCCTCTGGATGCTGCTCTCCTGGAGCTGCATTTAAACCATGGGGATGAGCTTTCCTCAGGATCTGCAGGCTTCCCAAGCCTGGGGAGGGATGTCCTGGCCCCACACCTTGTCAGCTGCAAATCCACAGCGGGAAGCACTCAGGCAAAGAAATGTAAGTAAATGTAGATTTCCTGGTGTTTAGATGGACCAAGAGCAGCCCTGTGGCCATCACCACACTCTAAGGCACTCAAGGGCTTTACACACTGGGTGCAGTCACCTCTTCAGGTCCCCGCAGGGCTCATGTGACACCTCACCCCTGGTACTGCCCTGGTTTGGGGGGTGTGTAGGACAGCCTCAGGTGAGGGACTCTAACTCACCTGGGTGTTTGGGCCCTGGGGGTCAGTATGGGATGTTTGATGGGAGAGTAGGAGACACCAGCCAGGCTCGGCGGCCCTGCTGAGCCCATCCAGAGCTTGAGTTTGGTGCTGTGCTCAGGCCTTCTCCTGATTTTTAGGTTTCCATAGAATTACAGACGGGTTTGGGTTGGAAGGGACCTTCAATTCAGATTATCCAGTTCCAACCTTCTGCCATGGACACCTTCCACTATCCCAGGTTGCTCCAAGCCCTGTCCAACCTGGTCTTGAACACTTCCAGGGATGGGGCAGCCACAGCTTCTCTGGGAAGCAATGCCTCATCATGCTCTGAGTAAAGACTCACTTCCTTATAACTAATCTAAATTTCTCCCTTATATCTAATCTAAATTCCTCCCTTACATCTAATCTGAATTTCTCCCTTATATCTAATCTAAATTGCTCCTCTTTCAGTTCAAAACCACTCCTCCTTGCCCTGTCACTACCTGCCTGTGTAAAAAGTCACTCTCCCTCTCTTTTATAAATCCTCTTAAGGCCCTGGAAGTACCAGCTCCTCTTCCAGGTCTGATCACAGCTGCCACATCCTTTCCCAGCCCTTCCTGAGACACTCTGTCCAGCCAGCAGGAGCAGGAGGGCACCAGCACCCAAACTCGAGGTGATCTTCAGTGTTCACCTGCCCCGTGCAGGATCCCAGCTCCTGGGGCAGTCCGGAGTGCTGGCAGCCAGCCCCGAACAGATCCAGCTGCAGCTGCCACCCAGCTACCCCCATCCTGCTTTCCACGCCTTAAATGTCGAGGCTTCCAGCGGCCTCTTGGCCAGCAGAAGTTTCTTGGCCTTTCCCAATATCACAGGAATGCAAACAGAGCAGAGCTCTCCCCCTGGAGCAGCACAAATGGAGCGGGGGCAGAGGCAGCCCTTCCATGACTAAATACGGCCGGGAGAAGCCCGTGTGCTGCTGCTGGGAGAGGGAGGAGGAAAGGGAAGCATCTCCTGCCATCTAAGGAGCATCTGGTAGGGTCCTCTCCTGGCTACACTGTCCCACCACAGCAGGAGCTGCATCCCAGTTGAGAGAGACCAGAGCTGGGTAACTGGTTCCAAAGCTGCCAAGCTCCTGGGCTGCTGTTGGGGTCTCTGCATTAGCCTGGAATGACACTGCCCTCAGGCAGACCCTCAGGAGGGGAATTTGGGCACCTTTACTGGTATTTTGAAGGGCTTTGTTGGGAGCTTTGTCCCAGGGGTGGCAGTGAATTATCTCAGTGGCATCTGGATGGATTTGGAGCTCCAGCCTAAGCTTTTGACAGTCCCTCATCTGTACTCACAGAGCTTTGAGAAGCAGCAGAAAAATTCTCTTCCCAGCCCCCGGGTTTGTGCATTGCAGGAATTCCAGTGTGCTGTACTCACAGAGTTAAGGACCCTTTGTTTTTCTAAGAGCAGCTGAGCTGCTCCACAAAACAATTAGACAAGAGCTGCCTCTGTTTTCCAAAGCCAAGGGGCTCATTCCAGCACAGTTCTGCTGTACTACCCAAGCAGCTGGACCAGGGCCAGGAGTCAATCACCAAGCTGCTCCCTGAGCTCCAATGCACTGTGGTAGGGTTGGCTCCTTTCTGATGGTGTTTTTGGCAGATCAGGTCAAAGGATTTGTTATTCTCCCCTAAAGGTAATAGTTTCAAGTTCCTTGATGAGGCCCAAATGCAGCACTGGGGAACAGGCTGGGAATGCAGGAGCTCAGGAGCACCACCCCAGCCTGTGGCACAGCCTGGGAACAGAGGGAGGCACAGGGGGCTGGCACATGAGCCACAGCCTGAGCTGGGGACCCACAGCCAGGACGGGCAGAGCTGCTGGGTACGTGTTGGGTGGGATTACAAACGTCTGCAAAGCACAGGGACAGGAGTCCTGAGGCCAGGAGCACTCCCTGGGGACTTGCTTCCATGAACACACACAGGATGAACTTCTTCCCTGCTCTGGGCCTGTATTCCCTTCTGGAAGCAATGCCTTTGGCCTCATTTTGTGGCTCCTGGAGGCCTGCCCTGCTCTCTGGATGCCAGCATCCCGTGGCAGCACCTTTCCCTGGCAAACCAGCTGTGTGCACAGGGGGTGAGAGCAACATTCCCCACCCTCCTTATCTACAGAAGAAACAGGATTTCCTCCTGCAGAGCAGCTGCCACAAGGACCCAGCCTGCCACCCCCTCCCTGCCCAGGAGAAGCCTCTGTGTAACTCCCCTGCCCAGTCCTGCCAGCCAACACCAGTGTCCCATAGACAGGAGCTCCCAGCCACGCTGGCCACCCTCCACACTCCACACTGCAGGGACCAGACACACAGCAGCAGCTGCCTCCCTCTCCTCTCCCTCCTTCCTCTCACATCTGGATCCAGCTGTGTGTGCTGCATCCCAGGCAGGCTGGACAAGAAGTATCTGGTAGCCAGGCCAGGTGGACATGGGAGCATGGCAGGGATCATCACCCATGAGGACACTGGTGTTTCCCTGCTGGAAGAGATCAGTTCCAGAGTGGCCCTGTTTCCAGACCCCAGCTCTGTTTGCTGTCCCTATGGATGCTCCTGTGTGCTGCCTGCTGTGATGGGATGGTGAGACTGGGACCAGGGCATTGGGACCAGCTGAGAAAACATTAAACCTCAGTGGGGACCTGCTGCAAGGACAACTCTGAGGATGCATTTCTGCTGCTCTGTGGCAGATGCAACATGTCGAGGAGCCATCAGTGGACACAGGCAACATGACTGCTCCTGTCCATAGAATTCCAGAGGTTTGGGTGGGAAGGGACCTTAAAACTCATCTTGTCCCACCCTATGTCATAGGCAGGGACACCTTCCACTATCCCACGTTGCTCCAAGCCCCATTTCACATGGGCACAGGAGAATCACTGGTTCTGACACATGATGGTCTCCAGAGACAGGGGACAGAAATCAGGTACCACGTAGGCTGAGAACAGTGCTCATCTTTTGATTCAAAGGTCCTGCAGCCCCCTGGAGGCCCTGGGTTTAAGGACCTGCTCTCAGCACTGTAACACCCCCGGCCTGGTATCCCCAAGGCAGGGAAGGGTGTGTGGGATCCTGTCTTGCAGCAGGATCCCAGCAGTGTTTGTAGGATCCCAGAGGCAGGCAGAGGAAGGGAGCTCTGCACTGAGTCACCCCCAGCCAGATCCTGTTCTACTGCCCTTCCCTGGAGGTGACACTTGGGTCCAAACACAGAACACAGACACCTGCAGCAATAGTGGATTTGCAGGCAGGCTGGGGGTGATGTTTCAGCTCTTCTCAGGAGGCTTTCCATCAGCACAAGGGCCAGGACAGGACCACATCTCCCTCCCATCAGCTTCTCAGACACAGGGGGATATCCAATGCCAGTTCCTAACGCTCAACCATTTTTTAGTGTGGCAAAGCCACTCAGAAGGCTAAAGCCAGCACCACCTCCGAGCACAGCATGGGATGTGCCATGTCCTGCCACCACTGTTGGGAGAGTCCCTGTCTCATGCTCTGATCCTTAACATCTGGACACAGACTAGAGGACTCAGCCTGCCCTTCCCCTGGGTAGGGACAGACTAAGGCTTTGCATGGGTGCTGGCTGAGGTCAGCTCCACAGCTTGGACAGCCCCTGTGACCTGGGATGACCTGTGTTCCTGCCAGCCCACGGGGTTTGCAGAGAGATCCTAAGGAGCCCTTGCCCAGCCCGCAAACAGGACGTGACAGCCCAGCTGGGGCAGAGACAGGAAATGGAGGAGGGGAGGTCAGGGAAGGGCTGGTACTCACTGCACAAGAAGCAGGACTTGTGGAAGCTGTTGCCTTCACACTGCACCTCCTCGGCGAAGTACACGGCCTTCTGGCACACCCCGCACTTCTTTCCTCCTCCCCAGTTTGGCATCCTGCAGAGGAAGCACAGTCAGGAACAGGGACAGGGCTCTGCTGGGCAGGAGCAGGGATGGGGCAGCTGGAGCAGGCACTGGAGCTCCAGCAGTTTTCCCACATCCACATGTGCAGAGACCACAGGGTGCAGGGCACACAGACTGCAGGGCTGACAATGAGCAGAATTAGGAGAACTCAGGGTGCTCACGGGACCCATCACTACAGCACCCAGCAGTGCCAGCTGCCTCCCAGGGCCCACAGGTGCTGTCTGCCAGGAGCAGCAGCAATCCCCCTGTCCTGCAGCCATGGCACCTCACAGCTCCTGTCAGTGCCAGGAAAAGGCAGAAGTGGGAAGTGCTGGGAGCGCTCACGGAGCTACCCGGGCACCTCTTTGGGTCCCAGCCCCGCTGTCACCCCTCAGCCCTGGCCACCTTGGTGCTGTCACCCTGCTGGCCAGTCCCAGCTCCTCCCTGGCCAACTCTTCCATCGTGGCCCTGCAGGGCAGGGACAGCCAGGGCTGCCCGAGGGCAGGAGCTGACCCCTGACCCCCCACACCCCACGCTCTGGCACCGTGTCCCCGCAGCACCATCAGCTCCTGCCCTGCCCATCCAACCCCTCCCAGCCTCCCCCTGCACTCAGGCATCTCAGTCTCCTCCAGGACTGCAGGCACAGCCACAGAGCCTGGAAAATCCGAAATCAAGAACACAGTGCAGGGCACAGAAATGAGCACCAGCCTAAGTTGCCATCAGCAGGTTATAGATGCTTCTAATTCTCTCCCCTCTTTCCTGAACTGTGTTTGATGAGACACAATTTGCCCCTTGATTTGCAGATAACCCCAAAATACTGTGAGCTGCTCACACAAGCAGCAGAGCTTCAACTCAGAGGGGCCTTGATACTTGTGGAGGTCAACATAAACCTCAAGACATTCACACAACAAAGTCCCACAGGGAGATTCTGAGGGAGCCAGGCTGGTAGAGAAAGCTAAGGAGGTTCAAACAGCAACCTGGGATTGCTACAAAGACAATAAAACACTTTCAGGTGGGGCCCAATAATACAAGGAAGGTCGATTGGCACAAGCTGCAGCTTGAGAGGTCTCCAGGGCCCTCTTTCTATCAACACCTCTTTAATTCCCTATCCTGCTCCCACATGGGAACAAGCAGCAGAAGTCACCCTCCCACAACCACGTGCTTCCTGATTCCTGAACAGCTAAAGCAGTAGGACACGGTCCCCAAAACCAAACCCCAGTTCCAGAGTACACGATGTGCCAGCCCACCACATGTGCAGGATCTCAGCTCAGCTGCGGGGAGGTGAGGAAGGGTCCTTGGTCTGCCAGGGCACAGCAAGCCTTGGAGCCCCCTCCTTACAGCAGATCCAAATCCCGGGGTCACCTCGGGCAGCTGAAGCCCCATCCCTCGGTCCCCAACCCCTGTGGCTCTCCCAGCTGGGGAGATGGGTGCTAAACTCAGCAGGATGAGTTGTGTGAACACCAAACACAGAGAGGGGGGAGCACAAAGTGCTCACAGACACAGCAAGATCCCTGCACCTCCAGTTCATGGGGAAGTTGGGATCTTCTCTGTGTGAGAGTCTTTTGCCAGCAAAAGGGAAACTGAGCTCAGCCTGGTGAACAGGGCAGGGGCAGGACAGGGGTCAGGGCTGACTCCTGACCCCACACAGCTCCCAGATGCCCAGAGGGTCTCTGTGCAGGACAGACAGAGCTGTGGAAGATGCCAGGAGCAGGAGCTGGAGAGGCTGTGCTGGCTCCAGGGATGCCGGGAGCCGTGTTTGGGGTGTGATCACAGCAGCCAGGAAGTCGCTTTTCCAAAGGCCCTGCAGCCTGGACTTCCCAATGTGCCAAATCCCTCCCTTCCAGCCTGATCCCTCCAGTCCCAGCCTTTGGATTGCCTTAAAAGGACACAGACTGTTTGTCTCCAGAGCCTGTTTTTTCCCCTGTATCAGGAGGAGGGCTTGACCTGGTTCAGGAGTTTCCTTGGAGGGCAGAAACATCCAGCAGCACTCCCTGCCAGCCCCTGAACCCTGCGTGGCATGGGAGCCCTCCAGCCCCTTCTGCCCCCGTGTCAGATCCCACATCAGGAATGACACAACACTGGCTACAGTTTTTCCATGTCCCCCATCCCTTCCCAATTGCCACAGCTGGCAGACCCCATCTCTGGGATTCCCCAGCCCTGGTTTTGGGGGCAGCCTCTGCCAGCACTCCCCGCTCCACAGCCAGGGCATCCACAAGTGCTCTCCATGGTTTGGAACCAGCTGCTCCCTTTCACCTCCACAACACATTTGGTTCCCCTTACAGAAGCGGCAGCAGCAAAGGAAGAGGCTTTGTTTGTCCTGAACATCAGGACTCCCCTGCCCAAACCAAGACAGCAGCAGCAGGGTCACCTTCCCCTGAGCTGCCTGGAAGTCTACAGGAGGAAAGGTGCTTCTGGGTGAAGCTCATCTGGCATTTGCCACAAGAGGAGCTCAAGCCTTTTGCTGCTGATTTTGCACCATCCACCACAGGAAGATTGCAGGTGCCTCCGCTCAGTTTAAGAGATGTCACAGCGATTTCAGAAAGTGACTCCCACAACGAAGCACAAATGCAGCCCCAGTAAAGCCACATCCCAGCAAAACCTCATGGCACAGACCAGCATGGATTTTCTGAGGGAAGAGACCATGGAAATTAGTTTGTCCTGAGGATCCATGTGAGGGCTCACAGCTGGACACAGAAAAAGCCTGAGACAAGAGCTAAGTTCCTGAGAATTCCCTGTTAGTTCACAACAAACACACCACATGCTGAGAGCCCCACAGGCCATGCAGAGACCAAGGAGCACTTTGTGCTATAGGTCGGTATCAGCAGAAAAGAGGAATAGGAGCACCCTGCTCTGGGAGTCTGGGACCTGCACCAGCCAAAAGTCCTCACAACAGCCATCCAGACAAACCCATTATCCCAATTCCTTAAGTAATGGCCACTTTAAGATATGTCAAGTGTTTGCAATCCTTTCAGCATTTGTTTCAGAATACTTTGCATTTTTTGCCCAATTGCAACGCTTGGTGACGACAGTCACCCTTCTCCAAGTCACTCTGGGCAGAGAATGAGGAACAGGAGGTGACAATCCTGCAGCCAATGACCTCACTGAGCACAGGCAAGAGGGACACCCAGGGATGCAAAAAACCCAAGATTATTTCCCTTCCTCCTGCAGCTCAACAGTCCCTGGAGCACAAATTCCAGCAAACACTTCCAGAGCCCTATAAACACCATCCTCAGTGCCAAGAGGGGCTTGGCCCCGGACCCACTCTGTCATCCACTCTGGATCAGGGGCCAGACCCCCCAAAGCAGGATGCCCTCCTTTAGCAGCAGCTGCACTGTGGGGAGCACAGACACAGGGGAGCCTTGTGCACAACTACCCAAGGCTGACACTTGTTGGAGACTAACTTGTTGCCCTCAGTTTTGCAGTTCTGATGCTTGCATTCTTTTGTAACTGGCTCTCACACATTCTCTGTAAACATAGCCCTGTTATTGTAACGATAACTTATTATTTACATTCCTTTCTCCTGGGCACAGAAGTTTGATGAACATTTCCTTTGACCAGTGTGATTGAGGTGCGGCAAAGCTGCTCCTCCAATCCACTGTGATTTCTGAGACACAGATATAATAAAGTCGGGCGGGGTCCACCTGCAGTTGTTCCTTTGCTCTCAACAGGTGTCCGTGTCCTTCTCTCGTGTCATTATTGCGACACTAACTCTAGTTCCAGTGTCTGATATTGCAGCAGTCCAGCTCACCAGGACAAGACCAGGTTGGACGGGGCTTGGAGCAGTGGAAGATGTCCCTGACCATGGCAGGGGGTGAGACTGGGCAATCTTTGAGGTCCCTTCCTATCCCAATCAGCTGTGGCTCTATGCAGTCTGGACTCAGACTCACCTATGTTTCAGGAGTGCTGTGTTCCATCAGTTTGGAAGGCAGTGTAAGCTACTCTGAACAACCAGGCATAAACCAGTATGGAACCAGTAGGTACTGGTGCTTTGGGATGTCATCTTTGCTGTAAGGGGATGCACCGAGCACATGCAGCCAGGCCAAGCAGCAGAAACAGAGTCATCCTGTTTCGAGTGGGTTGAAAGGTCAGTGCGTTCATGTCACTCCCACCAAAGCTGACAACCTCCACCCTGCCTTCCTGTTTGGAGCTGCAGGAGCTGAAGCAGCACCCGTGGCCGTGTGGATGCAGCTCCATGACCACAGGAGCACTCAGGGCAGGGCAGGTCCTATCCTGTCACACCTAAGGAACATCCCTGCAGCCACCAGGAGGTCAGGTCAACCATCTGACCTTCTACAATAGCTGGAAAACCTTCCCGTGTATGTGCCCTACTAAAATGCTACAGTAATTAATTGCAGAACAATCACTTTGTGCTTGGAGACCACTAAGGAACAGGAGACTTGTGGTGACCCATATAAAAAGTTCTTTTTTTTCCCAATGAGAGCATTAAAACACGTGAATGACAGAAGAGCACAGTCAGTGCTGCACAAAATTCACACCCAAGGATGTTCACAGCAGTGCATGCAGGATTAATTCATGGCCTGGCAAAAGGCAGAGTCAAAGAGGAGGAAACCACAGCAGGAGCCCCAAGCCCTGGGGTCTAATGCCTTCCAGTTTAGAGAGCAGCTGGCATGGCCATGAAATGGGCAGAAATGTGAAGCAGGAGGGACCCTGAGAGATGAGACATGTGGGCAGAGCAGAGAGGAAGCAGCTCCAGTGACACACCACGTAACACCCCGAGGGAAAGCCCCGGGACAGCGTCAGGGGCTCAGCACCGGCACCCCCCGGCTCCCTGCCCCAGGCAAACGGGATCCGCCACGGAGCAGCTCCCCCATCACCTGGGCACCGCTGGGAACAGCCCTACAAGGGGCAAGCTGGAACTGTCCCCCTGCCCCCTGCTGCGTCATCAGGTGGGACAAGCAGTGCTGTGAGGAGGCTCTGGGCCATCCACAGTGTAAACAAGGATAAGCGAAGATCATGTGTGACACAGTGATGTCAAACTGGTGAGCAAGAGAATGGGCTCCTGGGGCTGGTAAGCTTGGAGACATGGCAAAACACTGAGCATCCCCAGGGAGAAATCACAGGATCGTGACAGAACTGACCCAGCAGATGCAGCTGGATCATATCAGACACCTCTGAGGGCTTTGCTGGCAGAGGAAGGCAGGAAGTCAGGAGGCTCTGAGCTCCAGAGTGATGCTCACATGTGGCTCATCTACTCCAAGTCTCCCAAAGCAACCAGGCTTGACTCAAGCGGCAATCGGGAATTACTTCTGCCGCCAAGGCAGCCTCAGGTTGGCCGTGCAGGGAAGGGGCTTGTGCGAGGCCAGCACAGTGCTGAGCCACCTGCCAGACATGGCTCTCACGGCCTCTGCCTGCGGACACCCGGCTCCCAAGCCTGGCTTACCAAGTTGCTTCCTCCATGAAAATCCCAACCTGATCGAGAACAAAAGCAGAAGCATTTTCAGGAGTGCTAAGAAACGCTCCTGACTCCTGCTATGACCAAGATCCATCACCTGACCTGAGCTCACTTGAGCTCCCACAAAGCCCTGCAATGCCCCAGGTGGTCACATCCTCACCACTTGGTGCTGCCTCCCAGGAGCAGAGAGCCGAGCTCAGCTACTCTGAGGCAGAGTTCAGGCACTGACACCCCATCCAGAGAGGCCTGACCCAGGGGACAGCAGAGGCTGGCACAGAGCCCATGGCCCACGGGAGCAGCACAGCTCTGAGCTGTCTGTGCAGCAGCGGCGCTGAGCTCCTTGTGAAGGGCTGAATGCTCCCCAGGGCCCAGTGCTCACCCACCCACTGCACCTTCCTGGCCTCACCCCCAGCAGAATAATAGAATATCCTATGTTGGAAGGGTCAAGTCCAACTCCTGTCCCTGCACAGACACCCCAACAATCCCACCCTGTGCATCCCCGAGAGCATTGTCCAATTGCTCCTGGAGCTCTGTCAGCTCTTGGGGCCATGACCATTCCCTGGGGAGCCTGGGCAGTGCCCACCACTCTCCAGGGGAAGAACCTTTCCCTGATATCCGGACTAACCCTCCCCTGACACTGCTCCAGCCATTCCCTCAGCCCTGTCCCTGCTCACAGAGAGCAGAGATTGAAGCTCTCCCTCCAATGCGTCTCAGGAAGAAGCTGCAGACCCTGGGGCACTCTGACCTCAGGCTCCTCTGCTCCAGGATGAACACACCAAATGACCACAGTTGCTCCTTGGCGGGTTCTCCTCTCACCCTTCACCGAGGTCTAGAGCCAGGAGAAGCAGTGCCCAAAGCCAGCCTCACCCCTCACCCTGGCCCCTTCTCATGCAGTGAGACACAGAATGTCTGGTACAGGGACTTGGCAGCATCCGGGGCTTCTGCCCAGTGCTCCTTAACCCCTCCCAGGGACCGGGGGCTCTGAGGTTTGGAAAGCAGCACCTGCAGCTGTGCTCGAGCGGGTGCCCAGCCTGGTGCCCAGCAGTGCAAATCTCCTCTGGGAAGTGACCTGAGTTCACAGCTCAGCTGCCTCTGGCTCCCCTGAGCTTTCCTCAGACTGCCGAGGGAAGGGACAGCAGAGCCCAAGTTCGGGGGAGGGCACGGGGCACAAGGACTCCGCTCACAGCCCAGCCCGAGACCAAACCCCGAGATTTTCCAAAGGGGCCAGGAAGGCTGAGCGCAGGGTTCCAGGACTGGAAGTCCGGCATGCGGGTGGGAAGTGACCACGCGTGGATCGGGGCACTGGCGGCTGGGTCAGCAAAGTTCCGCCGATCTGACGCTTTGGCTTCCGCATCGCGGCTTCCACGTGCGCGGCTGCTCCGGCAGTGGGAGCAGCCTCAGGGGGGCCCACCGCCCCCGAGCCCACCCCGCGGGCACACCCCGGGGCTGTGCCCTTCTCCGGCCCCGCTTCTCCCCGCTGGGGCCCGACGGGCGGCGGGGATGGGGCAGATGGAGGGACGGAGAGGGGAATGGAGAGGGGAATGCAGAGAGGGATGGAGAGAGAGATGGAGAGAGGGATGGAGAGAGAGATGGAGAGAGGGATGGAGAGAGAGATGGAGAGAGGGATGGAGAGAGAGATGGAGAGAGGGATGGAGAGAGAGATGGAGAGAGGGATGGAGAGAGGGATGGAGGCAGCGCGGGGCTGCTGGTCCCGGGCGGGAAGGCGGCTCCGGGCGCTCGGCGGGACTCGGCGGCCGCCCCCGTCCCCGCACCCACCTGCGGCCGGGCTGGGGACGAGTCCGGTGTCGGTGCCGCTGTCGCTGTCGGAGCCGGAGTCGCTGTCGGTGCCGCTGTCGGTGCCGGGAGCCGCGCTGGCGCTGGCGGCCGCTCGGGGCTTTTGTTGCAGGCGGGGGAGGGCGGGGCGCAGGGGGGGCGGCGGCGCCCGGCCGCCCCCGGCACTGATGTCACGGGGCTGGCGGAGCAGGGCACGGCCATCCCACCCCAGGGCATGGACCCTCCGGGGCCCTAAAAGCTGCGGGCGGGTTCCCAAGCAGCGGTAGCACCTCCCAGATGTTTCGGTCGCTATTTTGTGATGCTGAACGTTTTCCTCTGAGTTAAAATATGAGTTGAAAGATTGGAGAATGGACTGAGAGCAGCCCTGAGGAGAAGGACTTGGGGGTGTTGGTGGATGAGAAGCTCAACATCCCCCGACCACGTGCACTGGGCAGCCCAGAAACCCCCCCGTGTGCTGGGCTGATCCCCCAGCGTGGGCAGCAGGGGAGGGGGGACCCCCCTGCAGAGCTGCCCCAGCCCTGGGGCCAGCAGCTGAAGGACGTGGAGCTGCTGGAGCGAGTCCAGAGGAGGCCACGGAGATGCTCCGAGGGTTGGAGCCCCTCTGCCCTGGAGACAGGCTGGGAGAGCTGGGGGTGTTCACCTGGAGAAGAGGAGACTCTGGGGAGACCTTACTGCAGCTTTTCCATAGAGAAAAAAGAGTTTATAAGCAAGAAATGTTGTACAATAAGGGCGGGGAGGCCCTGGCACAGGGTGCCCAGAGAAGCTGTGGCTGCCCCATCGCTGGAAGTGTCCAAGGCCAGGTTGGACAGGGCTTGGAGCAGCCTGGGACAGTAGAAGGTGTCCCTGCCCATGGGAGGAGGTAAGAAAAGATGGGATTGAAGGTCCCTTCCAACCCACACCAGGCTGGGATTTTCATTTTCTCCTGACAAATTGCAGAGAGCAGGGGAGTGACGAGGGACTCTGGCCATGAATATGCACTGCACCAAACTGCATGGGAAAGGCTGCAGAGGCATTGGGAAAACACTCCCAGAACAGCTGGAGGACAGGTGGATGTCTGGCTCCCTGTGAAGGGAGAGCTCTGATAAGTGAGGAGGCCAAAGCACCTCCCTGATGTCCCACAGACTCTCTGTACCCTCACACGTCCCTCTGAGCCCGAACATTCCAGTAGTAGCCTACAGAAAATATGGCTGCAGGGTTGCAAAGTTGCTATTTCCCTTTTGCTCTGTGTTTCTGTGCCAGGGCAATACAGGAGCCCAGGACCTTGTGACAAACAATTCCAAGGCTCTGGGGGTGCTGTTTACAGCTGGAGAAGCTGAGGGTGGTCCATGTCTAGGCCCTGCAGCCTGACCCAGCACTGAATGGTCTGTCTGGCCCTGGGCACTGCTCCATGCTCAGGCCCCCAAGCAGGTCCCCACATCCCAGTCTGAGTTTGGGTCTTCCCTCATGTGCTCATCCCTGCTTGATTTGCAGCTTGCTGGGGTACAAACTCCCACTCTCCAACCCCTTGGGGAACATTCCCCTGGATCTGTCCCCCTCTGGCCATGGAGGAGGGCAGAGAAGGGAGTGGGACACCCTCCCTCATCCCAGCAAACCTCAAACAGGGATGGGAAGCAGGTGACACCTGACGGAGAAAGGATCTTCCCTTTCTTAGGCATTTTTGGTGACCTGGAAGATTCAAAGAAGATTCCATTCATCAGTGTTCTGCTCCCTGGACCTGGAGGCCAGCAAAAGGCAGCCACTTTCAGGAGCAGCTCCACAGGAAGCTCTTAGAGGGGAAGTCAGGAGAGTGGAACAGTTTTGCGGTGCTAAAGGGCTTCCCACCCTGACCTTCTGCCCTGGGAGCCCCTGGGGCGTCTGTGCTCCATGAAGCTCTTCCAGCCCTTGCATTAGGTGAGGATGAGAGAAGCTGGATGCTCCAGTGCTCCTGATGGCTGTGGCCACAGACAGAATTCTCAAGCGAGGCCAGGATGTCATTGGCAAAGGCTCCCATTTAAATTCTCTTGTTTGGTGTCCTGGTTTAAGACACAGGTGTCTGCCAAGGAAGGCGGGAACCTTCCTGGAATGGAAAAGACAACTGCCTCCCTCCAAATTATTGTAACCTCGAAATACGGGGCTTTCAGGCAAAGACACTGGAAAAGAAATAACAGTTATTTACTAGAATATATAGACAGATATGTATGTATATATATATATATATACACACTTATATCTGTACATCTATATATACATATAGATGTGCTTATATATGTGTGTATATGTTTATATATATGTGTGTATATGTTTGTGTAGATGCATGTATATATGTATATGTTTGTTGATATGTGTATATATGTATATGTATGTATATATGTGTATAGGTTTGTTGATATATGTATATATGTATATGTATGTATATATGTGTATATGTTTGTTATGTGTGTATGTTTGTTGATACCTGTATATATGTCTGTATATATGTCCATATGTTTGTTGATATCTGTATATATGTCTGTATATATGTGTCTATATGTTTGTGTATGTGTCTGTATCTATCTCTGTATATATGTGTCTATATGTCTATATGTCTGTGTCTGTATGTACGTGTTGTTGCTCTGTAGGTGTCGGTGCCGAGGCAGAGGCTGCGGAGGCGGCGCCGGGAGCCCTGAGCGCCCCGAGGGGAGAGCAGGCGGAGCGGGTTGGTTTTTCCCGGCTCTCCCGTGTGCCGTGCGGGATCCCTGGCGATGGCAGCAGCGGAGGCTCCAGTCAGCAGCCGGGAGTGCTCGCTCCGGAGACAGGGAGGAGGTGGGGCCCGGTTTTTCCCCCGAAACACCCGTGCAGATGATGGGGCTCTCTCCCGGCCAGGGCGGCCGCTCCGGGAGCCGCTGGCCCAGCGGCGCTAAGGAGGAGCCACAAGGAGAACCCCGCGGCAGCAGCGAGTCCTCGGGCACGAGATGTCCAGCAGCACACACCGCAGATGTCTCCCCTCCCGGCCGGGCACAGACTGAGCCAGTCCAGCCAAGCCACGGCCCAAAGCATCCCGCTTCCCCCGGGCCAGAACCGCGCCCACCGCACCCCAAGGGAGTTGGCCGCGACTTGAGGCTCTTGATCACCGCCCATTCGTCATCCCCCTGGCAACAAAAGGGACAAAAATTCCCTGAGAAAAAGAAGAAAAAAGAAAAACCTAACTCCCCACACCTGGGCTGGCCTTTTTCTACTCGACACGTGTAGGCAGGCACTGAAGAACAGGCAGCTGGCTGCTGCTGGCTGCGCTCTGCGGTTCAGGGACCCTTCCCACTCCTCTCCCAGGGCACCGCGGCTCGCAGGGAGCAGGCGCTCCGCTGGCAGGAGGTGGGGAGCCCAGGGTCCTCCAGCTGCTGGGATTGTGGAACTGAAAGTGGCAGGAAGGGAGGAGGACTGGGAGGTGCTTCCTTTGGACCTGGAAATCTTTGGCATGACATTCAACAGTAATTTTGTTCTGAACTCTGGGCTAAGAAATTCCGGGCACAACTTGAGGCCATTTCCTCTTGTCCTGTGGCCTCCTACTTGGGAGAAGAGCCAGATCCCCTCCCGGCTGCCCCCTCCTGTCAGGGAGTTGTGCAGAGCCAGAAGGTCCCCCTGAGCCTCCTCTGCTCCAGGCTGAGCCCCTCCAGATCCCTCAGCCACTCCTGGTCCTCCAGACCGTTCCCCAGCTCTGTTCCCTTCTCTGGACATGTTCCAGCCCCTCAAACCGCCCCCAGGATTGGAGGTGCCTCAGTAATGCCAGCACAGAGGGACAGGCACTGGTCCTGCTGGCCACACTATGGCTGGTACAAGCCAGGATGCCATTGCCCACCTGGGCACACTGACCACTCATGGTAAACAGGTGGTGACAAAAACCACTCCCTGCAGCTGCTCCTGGTGGCCTGGGATCTTCCACAGGGTTCCCCAAGGCCTTGTAGAGCATTAGAGACATATCCCAGTGCTGATGTCACTGCAGCATTTGGGGATGAGCATCCCTTCCCTGGAGTTTGAGAAACCTTTGCCAGATGACTCAGAGGCTGTGTCTGACTGAGGGTGCAGGAGATGGTGCTGCAGATGCCAACCTGCCACAGACTTAGGCAGATCTGCCCCCTGCAGCCTCCATCACACAGGAGCAAGGCAGGGGCTGCCAGGTTTCAGGCACTCTCATATCCCTATTTGTTTTCCCCAGAGGAGGTGAAGCAGATGCATTAAAAGTTGGCTGTCAACTTCAGAAAGGGTCCCTGTATTCCCAACTCTACTGCAGCAAACTCCATCTCTGGTATCTCTGGTCTTTGCTCTGAAGGGGCTGAAGGAGACCAGATGTGTGAAGAACCCTGTTGCAGAGGGAGCGGGGCCCAGGCCTGTCCCCTTCCAGCACTGACACAGGACTCCTCGTGTGACAGAGGGACACTCTCTGCTCCTTTTGGGGTGCAGATTGCAAAGCCAATCCCAACTCACCTCCCAGTGTCTCCACAGCAGCACACTGGTGTCTCTTGGGTTGTGTAGCCTGGGGCTGGCTGGGGCTGTCCCTCTCCCTTTCACCTGCTGTCTCCCCAACAGCCTTCCCATCTCCCCAACAGCAGAGCCCAGGGATCTGGGATAGCAGGAGTTTTCCCTTAGGGAAGTCATAGCCAGGTGAGGGTCAGTTTCTTCTCCCAGGTAACCAGGGGCAGGACAACAGGAAACGGCCTCAAGCCGCCCCAGGGGAGGTTCAGGTTGGAGAGAGAAATTAAACACTGAGGGTTGAGTAAATCTCCCTTTTTCACATGACAGATGTGGATGTGGTACTCAGGGACATGGGTTAGTGGTGAAGGTGGCAGTGTTGGAGGAATGGTTGGAGTCGATAATCTCAAGAGAGCTTCTCCAACTGCAAGGGCTCTGTGATTCTGCGATTCCAGGAGTCCCGGCCGGGCAGTGCCGCGGGTCCCAGTGCCAGCTCGTGCTGTACCGCAGCAGGATGTGGCAGTGGGAAGGGCTGGCACCCTCTGCTCTGCATGGCTCCAGCTTCCCCAGCCAGGCCAAATTCCACCTGGGTGTTTCAGCCACTCCGGTTTCATTTCCAGAAGGGCTGAAGCTCGTGCTCGGCGGCGCACAGCGACATCTGCACACACAGTGCGGCTGAAACGGGCTGGGCTCTGCCACAGGGGGTACTCGGGAATGCTCACACCACAAGGTCCAGCCAAAGAGTGTCCTGGGTCAGGGAACTGGAGCCAGAGGTGCCCAAAGAAGTGACCACAAAAAATCAAGGCATCCAAAATACTGTTTAGACCTCAAACAAACCAAATGGTGTTCCCCTAGCAGAAAGACTTGGGGGTGCTGGTGCACGGGCAGCAACAGCCTGTGGGCAGGGGGCTTGCTTATGGCTAAGTTCACCCCAAACTCTGTCTTGTGAATGCCTGACTGCTGGGATTTGGCCCTGAGTTTTCCAGAGAAATCAGCTGTGCTGAAATTTGAGACAGGTACAGACTGACCTGCAGCACATCGTGCAGCCCATGCAGAGGCAGCTGTGCCCCTGCAGCCCACAGAGGGCCCGGGGATGCAAGATCCACATGCAGCCTCTGCAGGACCCCACAGTGGAGCAGAGGGATGCCTGAGAGAGGCTGTGAGCCTGTGGAAAAGCTCTGCTGGAGCAGGGTCCTGGCAGGGAACTGCGGATCCGTGCAGAGTGGAGCCCTGCATTTTGAAGCAGGTTTGCTGCAAGGACTTGGGAGCCCATGGGGGACCCAGGCTGAAGCAGAAGGTGTCTGAAGGACTGACCCTGTCGAACAGTGATCCACGTGGCAGCAGTGTGTGGAGAGGTGTTTCCTGTGGGATGGATTCCTGTTGGACAAGTTAATGGAGAACTGTCTCCCGTGGCAGGCACCTCACACTGGAGCAGGGCAAGGGCTCCAACTCTTCTCCCTGAGCAGCAGCAGCAGGAACAACGTGGGATGAACTGACCAGAACCCCCATCCCCATCTCCCTCTGCTGCTGGGGGGAAGGAGGAGACTTTAGGAAGGAGGGAGGGCTGAGAGAAAAGCAATGGTGAGAGTTGTTTGACTTCTCATGATCCTGCCCTGATTTGGGGAGTAATCAATTCAATCAATATCCCCAAGTTGAGACAGTTTTGCGTATGACATTGGTGGGTGAGCGATCTGTCCCTGTCCTTATCTCAACACGGGGATCCCTGCTTCTGTTTCCTCTGACTGTCCAGGTGCAGAGGGCATGGACAGAGTGGATCTGGTGGGTACCTTGTGTCCAGCCAGGGTCAACCCACTGCACACCTCCTCTATCCACAACCTCTCTGGGCATCCTGGGCCAGTGTCCCACCCCAATTCAAGGCAAGAATTTCTTCCCAAGACCTCATTGAAATCTGCCCTCCCTCAGCTTCAAGCCATTCCCATCATCCTGTCCTTGAAGGCCCTGGAGAAAAGTCCCTCTGCAGCTTTCTGGTGGCCCCCTCCTGGCGGGTACTGGGAGGCTGCTGGGATGTGTCCCCTCAGTTCTACAAGTTCTCTCCTCAAGTTCCACCAGCTGGTTGTTGGAGACATGGGACAGTGTAGACCTCTGGAAGCCTGAGGCCAGGATGCCACGGAGCAGAGCAGGCAGAAGCCTCCTGCTGCAGGTGACATCGTAAAGGCCAGAGCCAGTGGGAGCTGAGGCAGCTCCAGGGGCAGAGCCAACAGGAGGCAGGCACAGCGTGGCTTCCCTCTTGCTCCCTTTTGGCAGGTGGGACCTTCATTGGAAGTCACCCCGCATCTTCTGCAGTAACCAGAGGAACACCAGGAAGAAATGCCTGCAGCTGGGCCTGGGATCAGCCTTCCACCCTGTGAGGCTGGCAGACTGGCAGAGGTTGCAGAGCTGGTCACCTCTGCTCTCTCCTCAGCCAACTGCAGGGAAAAGCTAGCGCTGGCCTTGAAGAAGGAAGGCTACATTCCCAAACTCTTAGACCTCTTCCACATCTGTGAGGAGTTTCAGCTCAGCCAGGCCTTACAGCATTTGTCTGCAATTATGCGAGGAATTCTGTGCCTCGACAAAGCAGTTCTGCGGGAGGTGATGTTCTGGCAGGAGTGCATCATGGACATGGTCGGATGCCTGGAGTATGGTTCTCCTCTGGCTCAGCCAAAATGGCACCAGCAGCTCTTGAGCCAAACAGCCAAGCTGGAGGAGCTTCTTCCCATGCAGGACCCTGAGCTCAGGCAAAAGTTCCGCCAGATGTACCGGCACAGTATGTTCAGGCCATCATCTTGCCCAAGCCAGCTGGTTTGGGAGAGGATTCTCTGCCCAGTCTCACCTCCTTCATCAGCTGCAATGAAGAGGAGATCTTTAGTGCCATGGAGGTAAGTGGTTTCTGAGCTGCTCTCAATGGCTTGGGGCCTGGAGCTGGAGTTTCCAAGGGGTTGCTGTTCCTCAGACGTGCTTTCATGTGCACAGGCTGGGAATGATCCCCCTTCTTTCTCCCACCTTGGATTCTGTAGTCTAGAAAGGGAAGAGGTCGGGGGAGGAACTCAAGATTTCCTCAATGGAAGGAGTTTCAAGTTCTTCTGTTTGATACCCAAGCAACAGGCTCCTTTGAAGATGGTTTGGGGAGGGATCTGGACAACAAGCAACTCTTGGGGTTCTGTGTCAGGGCCAGTTGCCATGCCTGTGGACCTAATTCTGAACCTGAGATGCCAAAGAGCAGGCTCAGGGAGAACACTGCCAACGCTGCTTCCCATGGGAAGGAGTGCTGAGAAATACAGGGACAGAGAGGGCAGAAAGGGCCCAAAGCCTTGAGAGATGATGATGATGATGATGTTCATCCTGGTTTTTTGTCCCTCTAGAGGCTTGAGCGGTGGGCGAACTGAAATGCTTGGCCAGAAGAGAGCTCTTGTCCTAGAGATCCTGAGTGATCTCTTGGGAGGAGAGGCAGCGACTCTGCCAAGCCAATGCTGGGGCAGAAGTGCAAAGCAGAGCAGAGCAAGGCGGGGAGCTGGTTTGAGTGCGAGGAAGGGGAATAGGGCCACGGCTGCAGCCAGCTGGGAACCTGTTCCTCTGCTCCCCCTTGCCCAGGGGGCCTGAAAAGGTGCTTTGCAGGGCTGCAGCTCCACAAGAGGGAAAGGGATCCCCGTGGGATGTTCTCAGGGCAGTGGGAGCGGGGCAGGTGCTGCACGGGACAAGCTGTGTCTTGGCTGGCTCTTGGGAGTTGCACTTTTTGGGAGCCTCTCCTGAGCTCAGCTTCACCTGTGGCTCTGCTCTCCTGCCCCTGCTTCTGCTGCACACAGGCAATGCTGTAACAATGCCCTGGGAAGGATCCTGCAGGATGCGTGCTCTGGTGTTGGCCTTTTCTGGGCTACAGTGAATGGAGGGGTGCAGAGGTGGGCCTGTGGCCGTGGGGGGATCCTATCAAGATGGAAGTTCTGCCTTTCCAGAGGCCCTGTGTCAGTTGTATTCCTTCTGTGTTCCACAGAAAGACGAGAAATTCTGGCATCAAGTTTTGGCCCAATTAACAGCTGGATCTACAGCTGCCCACCAACGCTGGGTATTGGTGAGTCAGTGCTCATGGGGCTTCCTCCAAGGCTTGAAAGAAGAGGGAGGAAGTAGAAACTGTTCTGCTACTTCCTTGAGGCCTTCTGCAGTCCTTGAGGTCTTTCTGGAACGTTGCAGTCCTTGCCAGCAGAGCTCAGTCTTCATTTGAGTCCTCACTAAAAGAAATATTTCTGGCAACATAAGCTCTGGTTTATTGGTTGTAAATAAGGATTTGCTTGTGTAGAAAGGACCAGCACCAAGATGACCTCCTCGACTTCAAGCTCTGCTTTCTTCCCAGAATATTTCAGCATCCCAGAGAACTGCATTCCTGTATCACTGTATTTCTTTCTGAGATCAAGCCCAAATTATCAATTTCTTCTTTCTCTGTGTGTTTCCTTTCTTTGGCTTTCCTTTGTTGATGTTGGCAAAGGTTGGGAGGAGAAGAAGACCATTTTCTAGGAATGTCCACACCAAGCAGGACTCAAAATCTGCTACAAATTGTAACCCTTTCCTCCTTTTGGCGAGTTTTCTAACTCCAATACACCTAAAATTCTCTTTCCTATTCAACAGGTGAACTTTTTAAAGGAATTCTGTGCCTTTTCCCTCATGTTCCGTCATAAGAGAGAGGCATTTTTACAAAGCTTGGCCAAGTTGGGAATTCTTCCCACTCTTGAATTTCTACTGGTAAGTGGGAACTTCCAGCTGCTTTTCCTCAAAGCAGGAAAGGCCAGAGCCATTGGAGCACTTGTTGGACCTGCTGAGCACTTGTGTGTCCCTTTGCTTGCACACCTTTGCTCTGCTGGGAGTGGAAGTGGATAGGACCAGGCACAATCCCCAAGTTCCCACAGCTCTCAGAACTGCCTGACTGGATTGCTCTGATTCTTTGGACTCTGCACCAGGGCAAGTCTGTTCTCAGTGCAGTCCTTGGGATGAGGCAGGGTCAAGATGGAAAGAGGCTCTTTGCCATGGGGCAGCCGCGCTGGTGTTGTTTTCCTGGGGCTCTTGTGGTTGGGGTTGGACTGGGACCAAAGAAGTCTTTTGAGCTCCTCTGGAACTGCTGGCTGTCTCCTCCCCAAAAGATCCTGCCCTCCTGGCATTAGCAGATTCCTATGTCCAGAGCAGCAATGGGAAAACAGAGTGCTGTCCCTCTTTTGCTTGGAGCAGCTTTTCCAAAATCTTTTAACTCCCTTTTCTTTCCAGCTTTGCCTGATAAGAAAGAGCAAACTTGATTTACCCTATCAAATGAATCTCTTTTCTGTTAGGGAATGGATGATCTGCAAGTGACATCTGCTGGCACAGATAGATTGTGGACTTTTGTCCATTCCTGATCCAATAATTTGTAATGCAAGAGGCCCAGCAGAGGAACCACGTGAGCAGAAATGGTTTGCAGCCGCTTGAGTACACCAGTCACAGGGCAAGCAGGAAACAAACCAGCCAAACACAAGCTCTATTTTTCCATTTCATTCTCATCTTTATTAAAAAAAACCCAAAGTGATAGAAACGAGGAAATTCATTCCACTCTAATTATTTGGGGTTTTCTCTGTCTGTTTTTTTTTTTGCAGGATATCGACCTCATCTGTGTTCTCATGAAGCACGTGTTCTGCCATCCTGATGCTGCAGTTGGAGGAGCTGGTCTGTTCATGGAGGTGTTGCAGGCTCTGCTCAATCCAGGGAATCTGCTGGCCACAGCTGATGTAAGGAGATACAAAGGGCTGAGGACATGGGACTGTGTCAGCCAAGGGAAACCCTGATCTTCTCGAGAGCTCCTCTTGTGGGCAGAGGATCCCAACAGTTTGGGCTTGGGGTTATTGCTTGGCTGCTGTGTGTGCTCTCAGCCTGAATGTCAAGCTCTAAAGCAGCTGAAGTGTCCAGTGCCTTTGGCTAAGGCCAGGGCTGTGTCTGGGGCACTGTGCCTGGAGTTGCTCCCCCAGGCAGCACTTCAGAGACACAGCACTGTCTGGCCAGAGCTCCGCTGGCTGGGGGAGCCATCCGGCAGCAACGGAGTCCAGGAGAGGCCTGGCACACCCAACCCACGTGTTTATACACTGCAATGGACAGAACACCCAGGAAGAGCTTGGCAGGTTGTCACGATGGAACGACTGCATTGGAGAGGACTTGAAGGACACTTGGTCAAGCCTTTGGAGTCATGGATGGATTCCCAGGATAGATTGGCATCCCTGGCGGGGATTCTCTTGGGGATAGCAAGGTTGGCTAGATGTCTCTCAGAGCTGCCCCCAAAGAATGAAAAGGCTCTTTGTACAGGGAACACAATGCTTCAGGCCCAGTCAGAAAGATACAGGCAGAGCTGACAGAGCCAGGGGAATTCTTCGTAGGCTGTTTCAGTTGGTACTACACTTTCTCATTGGAAAGGTTTGTGCCAATGTCCAGATTTAATGAAGCTATTTTCTGCTTTAGGTATCAAAAATACTTGGATTTCTCAATTACTTCTACACCTGCTGTCTTCCTGTTCTGACTGCACCGCTTCTGGCCAATGCAGCAAAAGGTATTTGGGAAACACAGAATGAAGAGTTTTCCTTTTTCTTTTTTTCCCCACTTGGAGGCTTGTAGTGTCTGGAAGGGACTGCCAGGGGTGCCCCCAGCAATCAGCCTGTCAGGCCAGCTGAGGATGAGCTTGTGGAAAACGGCTGCTCTGCAGGGACAGGGGTTCTGCAGGCAGCAGTTTTCAGCCCCTTCTTGCCCCTCTGAGTGCTGACATTGCTTCAGGCTGTGCTTTGTAGAAGACGGACCTCCCTGATGGGAGTTGTTCATCATGGACTAGCTGGACTTGCATCATTTTTAAGAAGGCAGGTGGTACTAGCCTTGGCTTTCCTTCTGGAGGAAACTTCCGAGATGAGAGGAAAGCCCCATCTGCCTTTGCTTGCAGCCCCCTGGAGTAGAGCTGCTACTGCTCAGGGCATTCATTGCTCCTCTCAGAAAGCGCTCAGTTTCTCCAGAGGAGAATCCTGCTCAGTCCCTACGAGGCAGGATTCAGCCTGCTTTGGCCTCAGCTGGGGGCTGCTGGGTCCTGTTATAAATGAGTCTGAGTCCACTAAAGTTTGTTATGTTAATGAGTTAATAATGTTAGTTTCGGGAAGCTGGGCTAGCTGGTGTTCTAAGCGTTAATTACATTGAAGCTACCAAGTGGTGAATGCTGTGTCGGGTGTAATATTCACATGGATCCATCAGATGGTGTAAGGGAGATAACCCATATCACAGGAAGGTATTTCTAGATTATTCCATCAGGAGAGAGTGATGTCATCGGGAATGAGGCTTGGAGCAAGCGAGAACCAACCAGGAGGGACCCCTAGGAAATGACTGGACAGGAATGCATCAGACGAACGAGCCAATAATACGGAGGATCCAAAACCAGATCAATGGGTGTAATGGGCTGGGTATGAGACTGATCCGGTGCTTCGCACCTGGTCCTCTGCCCTTTGGCACTTGTGAGGGAGAGCACCCAGCGTTGTGTGCACTGCATTCGGGTCTGCCTTGCCACGAGAAGTTGCAGGCTTATCTCAAAGCTTCTGTTCTTGGTCGTTGGTTAATAAAGTTTTTTTCTCGCAATTGGGAGTGAGTTGTGTTGCTCGTCACGCCCTTGATTCCTGTTGACAAGTCCTATGGGGAGGGCACAACTGCCCATGGATCTGGATTGCCCTCCCAAAAGGGCCATGCTCCCTGGAAAGCTCTGCAAGCTATTCTGGTCCAGAGTCAGAAGCAGCAGCAAAGTTGGAATTGCTTGTCCTGTCTCTCTTCAGGGTCCCGTCTCTCTTGGGCAGAGGTGCAAGAGCCTCAGGACAGGCTGCAGGAATGAGTGTCAGTGCAGAACAAGGACGGGCAGCTCAGACAGCACCAACAAGCCCCATGGGTCCCTCTTCAAAGAAGGCGACGCCATTCCCAGTGGCCCGAAGGTGGGGGAGCTGGGATGAGCAGCTGCCCTGGCCAGGGACAGAGGAGCCGCCGCGTGAGGCTTGGCCAGGGAACACAGCACGGGCAGCAGCAGCCTGGGGGCTGCAGGGGGGCTTATTAGGGCTCAATTCACCCAAGCCCTGCCTAGGGACACCCTGGCTGCTGGGGGGGAAGCTTGTAGAAAGGATGGGCTTGCCCTGGCATCTGGTGCTGAGCTGGGGGCCACAGCCTGATCTCGCATCGTCTGCATCCCTGAACTGGGGCCACTCCTGGACTCTTGCCCTGCCCACTGGTTGCTCTGGGTGGTGCACTGACAGAGGAGATGGGCATTTTGGACAACTCTGTCAGTGCCCCCTGGCTGCACAATTCAGCAGTGTTTCCAAGCAGACAAAGGCAGGAATTGACACCTCTGTGGGGCCTGACACAGTCGTGCATTCCTGGCATTTTCAGCTCTTGAGCTCCTGAGCAGCTGCAGAAAAGGGCAGCAGCAACTGGATTCCCTATCCTTGAGGCTGAGCAGCCAAAGGGAGCTCAGTGGACCTGTCCAGCTGGGAGCCTCCAGAGGCTTCTGGAAACAACTCTTGAGGCCACATCCACAGGAGCAAGGAAGCTCCAGGACTTCTGACAGCTGGAGGTTCAAAACCACTCTCCAGACCAAGGGGTCTGGGAATGCCAGCAGCATGTCCAGGGCACCTCCTGCTGCAGGCTGGTCTGTCCTGGAGACATCAGCTTGGAGGGTGCCCAAAAATTACACCTTTCTGGGTATCCTTTCCAGGTGAGAATTGCCCATTTTCCTTTTTTTAATTGGCAGAGACATCAACCAGTGGATTCTGCTGATAATGAAGAGGAAGAGGCAGATCCAAAGAAAAGACCATGTCTGGCTTCAGGAAGGAAACCCAAATTTTGGAAGAAAAACTGTCATTTTGGGGTTTCCAGTGTATATAGCAGTTGAATGCTAAATTTCTTTACTTAGTGTTAGATTTAGTTCTTGTTTGATAAATGTTTTGCTGTTTTCTGTAGATATACAAATTAGTAGCTTTGTTCGAGAAAAAAGAAGTTTGCTTTCTGTTCAAGTTCCCAATGGAATTGTTTTAGATCATTCAAAAATAGGTGTTAAGATTAATAGATTAATGCTGAGCCGTAAACTTCAGGAATTGACATTAGACTCTTTAATTGTAGAAGTATTATTGATGAATGTTATTTGGGTAAAATGTTATATGAAACTGGTACGAATATGTTTGTCTCTTTTCCTGGGAGTTACTGGGGCAGTCAGCCGTGGAATGCCATGGCCAAAGGGGGATCTCTCTCTGCCTCATTTTTAGTCTCTCCAAGCCAAACCAGGAGAGGATTCCAAAAGATTTCTACAAATCTGCATGTGAATTGCTGGGGATAGCCCCAGCTTGGCATCTCAAGCAATTCCCTTTCCTCAAGTTGTGTTTATGGCAAACTTGGACCTACAGGCTGGTGAACTGCCCCAAAAGTCTGTCAAACAATGGAATCTGGAGTTCATATGGACATGAGAGCTTGACTCCAAGCTGCCCTACCTGTCTCAAAAGACAGAAGCAAGGGCACAGATTGCAGGAGTTTGGGGTGGCTGTTGGTGTGAGTCACAGCCAGTTCTCCAGAGATGTGGCTGTGCAGGACTGCTTGGCATCTGGCAGCTCAGTCAGATGTCCAGGAATCCTGGGCAGAGGCAGAAATCTCTCCCAAGTATGCTGAGATCAAGTTCCTACCAGGACAAGAAAAGGCCTAGTTTAAAATGACTGATAGGCTCAGCCAGGCAGTTTTCACAGGAGCATGGGCCAGTCTTGTCAGCTGTGGGGCAAACGTGGTGGGCTCTGTCCTGTTCCCACAGCTCACTCAGGGAAGGGGCTCTCAGAGCCCAAAGCTGAACCACCAACGTGGCCATGCCCACAGCTCCAGGCCAGAGCTACAGCTCATGCCAGCCTGGCATCCAGCCCCAAGGAATGCCATTCTGGAAGCACGAGAGGCAAACCTCAGCAGCTGCAGGCCTGCTCCAGCACGGACCCAGCACACCTATCTTCAGGAAGAACCTGGGAAGAGATGGCCTGGGAGATGAAGGCATTGAGAACAGCCCTGAGGGGAAGGACTTGGAGGTGCTGGTGCCTGAGAGGTGCACATGCCCCATCCACATGTGCTGGTACTCAGAAAGCCCCTGTGTGCTGGGCTGATCCCCCAGCGTGGGCAGCAGGGGAGGGGGGATTCTGCCCCTCTGCCTTCCTCAGGTGAGACCCCACCTGCAGAGCTGCCTCCCACTCTGAGGCCCAGAACATGAAGGACATGGAGCTGTTGCAGCAAGTCCAGAGGAGGCCACAGAGATTATTTAGAGGGTTGAGGAAAGACTGAGAGAATTGGTATTGTTCATCCCGGAATAGGAAAGCCTCAGGATGACCTAATTGCAGCCTTCCAGTACTTCAGCAGAGCCGACAAGGAAGACTGAGAGAGACAATTTTCAAGGTCCTGGAGTGACAGGACATGGGGGAACAGTTTTAAACTGAAAGGAGAAAGATTTAATTTGGATATTGGGAATAAATTCCTCCCTGTGAGGGTGGTAAGGCCCTGGCACAGGTTGCCCAGAGAAGCTGTGGCTGCCCCATCCCTGGAAGTGCCCAAGGCCAGATTGGATGGGGCTTGGAGCCACCTGGGATAGTGGAAGGCATTCCTGCCCATGGCAGGGGGTGGAATGAGATAAGCAACCCAAACCATTGTGGCATTCTATGACTCTATGATATGAAACATGGGAAGGTGATAGCCCAGTCTACACCCCATCTCCTGCTCCCCAGGAGCGTATGCTGAAGGATCCCAGTCCGCAGCAACCCACAGCTGAAAGTCTTTTTCAGCCAAGGAGAATGATTTTGTATTGATTTTCTATCATTAATTTGTCTTGTTGCATTTACACCTACCTCAAGAGCCACTGTCCTCACTGTCCACTGTGAGAAGCTCCACGCTGAACTCTGTCATGTGAAGCCCTTTATGCTCTCCTCTGAACCACTTCTGTTCTAATAATTCCAAACTCCAGTTTTGCGATTTTATACTGTCATGTCAACCCTGATCTGGCTTTTCTATGAATATTGAATAGCTCTTAATGTGGCCCCTACCTCTGTTTATTAGAATGGGTCCTGATATTTTGCACACTGGGAATGTCAGGCACACATCTCCACAGTTCCCAGGGGTTTCCCTGGAACTTTGCTGAAAACTGCTGGAGTTGTTTTAAGGCTAATGAGCAAATGCCATCTGCTCTGGGGTGTTGGAATCCTGAAGTCTGAGAATTCCACTGCTTCTGCTTTAACAAGTTTTGATCCCCAGAAATACACCTCATTTGATCTTAAACCCTGGAAAAGACTTCCCCTGTAGTGTGATAACTTTGAAATTGATGCTGTATAGTTAAGGTTATGTCACTAGGTGAATTAGGTAGAAGTGTAGACATTTTGGTTTGTGAAATATTATAATGCTAGTGTCCAAAATGGAGGGTTAAGGTGTTGTTTTATAACTTCCTTTTTTACCTTCACTACTTCCCCTTTCTTCTCCAAAAACTTGTGTTTTCTGCCATTGGTTCTAAAGTTCTGCAATGCGGGATAAGAAAAACTGATTATTGGGGTTTTATTGAAAATATCCTATGCAGCATCTCCCTAACTGGACAATCTGGTGTATAAATAATCTGGACGAGAAGTGCTCGAGGCCATTTGCACCTTGTTATTAACGACAAAGCAGTTTTCTGTGCTGCCAAGTTATAGATAACACTTAAAAAACATTTTGAGACCGAAGAAACTCTGGAGTATTTCTGCTGTGTCTTATCTCAAGTGTCTGTTAAAAGAACTCACAAAGAGAAGATGTGCCGTGGCAGCGGCCGAAAGCTTTGGCCAGAATCGTGGCACTGGGGGACTTGTCACTGATCTATAGCAGCGTGGCCATCCTGAGATTCCTCCACTGAACAATTTGAGGCAAACTCTGCGTTTTGCAGCTGGGTACTGCAAAATAACCTGAGGGAGAGGGGCAGCGCCTTCCCTGAGAACACTGGTGATGCTCGGCACCATCCCGGCAGAGCCAGCGCTCAGCAGGACGGGGCGGACGCGCAACCACGAGAGGGGGCTCGGGGAAGGCACAAGGAAGCCAAACCCAAACATCGCATCCCAAAGCTCCAGCGCTGCAGCGGCTCCAGCTGCAAGGGAGCAGCCGGGGAAGCTGTGCCGGAGGGAGCCCCGCCGGTCCCCACTCCCCTCCCAGGGGACTCCGGGCTCGGGGGAAACCAGGGGAAACCAGGAATTAAAATACTAAATTTCTGCAGTCACGCATGTTTGTCCACCGCTGTTTTTCCCAGGGATTCTTTAAATACATCTTTAAATGCCCAGTGAATAAAAGAATCGCAAATTCTTGTAATAGTTCTTCTCTAATGTAATCTTGCACAAATCTTGTATTAGTGTGCTGGAAGAGTTGCGCAAAGTTCTGAGAAAACTTCTTGCCTTCTGAGGTTTTCTAGGACGAATTTGGTTTCATGATGCTTTCAGAACGCCTTTTTTTCTCTTTTTTAAAATGTTCCTTGTGCCAGGGTTAGAGAGTTTTCTTTAACCTTTTTCACCTACTTATGACTATTGCTTCGTTTTTACTTGCCAATCTACAGGTTCTGGCAGCTCCTCAATAAAATCAATCACTGTCTGACTGGCAGCTGCTGGACCGCGCCCCTCTGGGAGCTCCGCAGCCCCCGTCCGTCCCGATGGCACCGGGACAGTTGTCCCGAGAGTCCGGAAAAGGGAACGGGGCTGGGAAGGGTCTGGAGCCCCAGGAGCGGCTGAGGGAGCTGGGGGGGCTCAGCCTGGAGCAAAGGAGGCTCAGGGGGCCCTGCTGGCTCTGCACAGCTCCTGCCGGGGGGGCAGCCGGGAGGGGAATCGGGCTGTGCTCCCAGGGAACAGGGACAGGAGGAGAGGAAATGACCTCAAGCTGTGCCAGGGGAGCGTCAGGCTGGATACCAGGAGGAATTTCTTCCCGGAGAGGGCGGGCAGGCATTGGAAGGGGCTGCCCAGGGCAGCGGTGGAGTCCCCATCCCAGGAGGTGTCCAAGGAACAAGTGGACGTGGCGCTCAGTGCCCCGGCTGGGTGACAAGATGGGGATCGGGCACAGGTTGGGCTTGACGATCCCGAAGGTCTTTTCCACCCTCA
>VZRZ01001153.1:90733-104479 GCA_013398175.1 Climacteris rufus
CCTGACCGAGCAAGAGCCGGTGGCGGCGGGGGGCGGCCGCGGCCGGCACCGCGGTGCGGGGGGATCCCGCGTCCGCTTCGAGGAGGGCGCCGTGTTCCTGGCCGCCTGCTCCAGCGGTGACACCGAGGAGGTGAAGCGGCTGCTGGGCCGCGGCGCTCGCATCAACACCACCAACGTGGACGGGCTGACAGCCCTGCACCAGGTACCGGGGCCGGGGGGGCGGCCCGGCTGTGTGTGCGCTGCCCTCGGTCAGCCCCGGGCCGGCGGGCACGGCGGTACCTGCAGCCCCGGCCGCGGCTGTTGGTAAACAAAGCTTTCAGAACGCTTAGGTCCGAACCCCGTCCGGCGCGTTCAGCCTGTCAGAGCACAGACCGAGGGGATTCCAGTCGGGCCGCGGAACGTACCAGCTTCGTACAGGGCTGTTGAGCAGCTTGATTAGCAAAATAAAGCGGGGACTGGCAGGCCTGTGGGCCTGGCCAGGTGGCCAATTTATTAATTTTTGAAAAACTTATGCCTTTGTGATTGGGATCTGTTGAAGTGGCAGCAGTGCTGGAAAAATTTCCCGGAGGGAGTGTGTATTTTACAAGGTCAGGAGTGTCTGGTCAGCTCCTGTGTTGAGTTTTATCAGAATTGCCTTGAAACTCCCCAAACTGCTCCTTGGCAGAGAGCAGAGTGCCCGCATGGCCGATAAGCGACGTAGATTCTATTAATATTCATCTGAATGTGAAGATGGTACAAAGTGGTTGCAGAAACTGGCTGCAGAGCAGTAAAGGTTTAACTGCTGAGAAACATGTGCTGTGTTCCATCCGTAGCTTTTGCTGCCCTTGTGTAAATGAGCAGTTGTGTGAAGGAACATGCAAAATTGCCACCCCAGAATATTGGGAAACCTGTTGCTGTCCAGGACTGATTGAGAATTTAGCAGGGCATGTGAAATCAGTGTCCCAGATGGGTGCATCTGGTCAGTGAAATGAATCTGCTATGGATCCAGACCAGCCTTGGGAAAAAAATTTTCTTATCTCAAGATCTTGTAGATTAAGCATGTAGTGTAGCGACAGGAGTGGGGAAAAAAAGCACAGTTCAGAAATAACATCTGGAAGTAATGTGTTTGTAAAGAACAACATGTTAATAACACAAACAGCAGGACAGGTCTTGAGTTAATCAGGATTTCTTTGCTGGTCTGGTGTTGCTGAAGCATTTGGGATACATACAAGGTGGTTCAGGAGCTCACTGGCTCCTGGCTGTCAGGAAACAAGGGAAAGGGAGATTTATTCATTTTTGTTTGGACTTACAAAAAAAAGTTATGAGGCAAAGACCATGCAAGCTTAGAGTCTGTCAGGTTGAATAAGACTTCAGCTGGCAAAGTAGTGAATTTTGTAATGGCTGGGCCTTTTTCTTGTGGCTTTTGGTATAGCAACAGCAAATATATTGCACTGTGTTATTAACCTCCAGTACAGCATGTGTACATTTGTTAGCAGATAAATACACATTCCTATAGACACTAGTAAGAGCCAGTTACTGGAAAGCTGGTTATTGAAAGCGTTTTGACAGCCCAGAAGGCTGAGTTTAAGGTGGATACAAGTATGGTAGAGTTGGGATGATTTCAAGAGGGCTTTCCAGCCAGGATCAGTTGAGATCTCCTCAGCATGGTCCATCTCTCTTGCTGATGTGGGCAGAGTGACTCTTGCCAGAGGCATTGGGTGAAGTGCCTTGGACTCCTCCGACGGCAGGCGATGAGCTCAGCAAGGTCACACTGCTGGAGTCCATGGCAAGCCATGTATTGACAGGCAGGCTGCAAATTGAATTCTGTATGTGTAAAGGATACAGAGTTGTATCATATATGTCTTAGGAGGAGGGTATCGGGTGTCACTGACCAGTAACGCCGAGGGCTTGATACTTGGAAGAGCGTTTGGATAAGTGAGCAGCGGAGCAGATGCTGGCAGTACCAGCCAGCTGCTTACATGAAGCGTTTCTTCACAAACTTGACAGAAAGTGAGGGTCACCTTACTGTGACTGGAATAAAAAACTTTGTTCCAATGTCCCATGGATGTAATAACTCTTGCTGAAGAGTGACAAGATGTTCTTGCACACCCAAACGGAACAAATGCTGTTTTGTCACAGGTTCTGTTGTACATGTGTATCCTGAGTCTGTCAGGGCAGTTGTTGTAAGTTCCTTCCACTGAACCTGTCCAAAATAGGTTTGTATTCATAGTGCCTGAAGAACAGTGCTGCCTATGGAAAAGTGTCAGTCGAGGCCAGTTAGGTTGGGGGTCCCCAGAGCACTGGTTGACAACTGGAATGAGGTAGCACATGTGAGGATATTTAAATAGCTCCTCTCAGTATTAGAAGCACAACATTACATTACAGAGCAGATTGTAGTGACCATCTACTCTTGTTTAATACCTGTGCAACCAAATGGCCACGCAGTGAGGAAGGAAATCCTGCACGCTGAAAAGAGCTGGCTTTGTTAAAGGAAAGATCAGGTAATTTTTTTTTCTTTGGTTAAAGAATTTAATATTAAGTCAGACTTGTTCTGGATGAGCAATCAGGTCTTTTTAGGTAATGGAAGGGTTAACCAAGTGAATGGAGTTAATATGTCAGTCGGCAGCTGCTCCCACAAAACCTGAGACCAACCTTACAAATCGGGTTAGTTTGTTTGAAGCGCAGGGTGGCCCCAAATGTTGTGTGTGTTCACGAGGGTAAAATTACACTTTCTCTGGTATCTGGGCCACTGTGACTAAGACGCATTGTGTACTTGCTGTGCGAGAAGCTGGCTTGGCTATTTATAGCCACAAAGCTGTATTTTGAAAATAACCTTTTAAATTACCAGTGGTGTTTCTGAGCCTCCAGCCTGTGTCATTGCCCTTTTTGGAGACATCAGGTGCAGCACAGACCTGCACCACAGTCAGCGTCTGGTTCCTCAAGGGTTGCTTCAGATGTATTTTATCTAGCTCAGTGCCTGCAGAATGCTGCTGAATGCTCCCATATTTTCAGTGATTAACATAGACTACATTCACTGAATTATTTTTGACAATGTCTTTGTGTCTAATGCAGAATAGAAAGGGAGATGCTAGTTAAATGTAAATGAACATTTAGAAATCATTAAGAAAACTGCCACTAGTTGGTGAAATGAACTATTGGTGGCACTTGAACTTCTCTAGTGTTTGCAGGTGGTGGGAAATGGGCATGAACTGCTCCTGTGTCTCCTGAGCGACAGATAAAACCAAAGAGTAAACTTGTATGAAAATTGAGTCTTAAGGGAGACACATGCTTCTGCTCCTACTTGGGAAAGCATCTCCAAATGTAATAATAGTAGTGCTTGTTTGTCTTCAAGGACTGGTTCACAAAGGATGACAGCAAAGATTGTTTATCCTCTGTCTGCCCTTTGATGATTTACCCTCTGTTTCCTTTTGGCCTGTTCTAAGGAGAAGTGAGTTGTTCATGAAATAACTCCTGTGTCATTTACAATCCTCTGCAAGTACCTTGGTACTTGCTGTTCACTTGTTTTTGGGTGCTGGGCACCTGTGCTACTTCAGAAGCTGCTTCCTGGAAAGTCAGGTACTTTGTGCAGTGACTCTGGGTTGGGTGGGGGCCGTAGCCTCTCTGGCAGATCCCAGTTGGAGCTATTCCTCCTCCTGAGCCAGAGCTGTAAAACTGCAGGCATGTCTGGTTGCTCCTCAGAGCTTTATGGAGTGGCATCCATGTGAAAAGGATTGGGCAGTTTTCATTCCTGCTCAGCACATTTGCCCTTTTCTCATAGAGGTTGTGTGCAGTCCTAGCAAAGCTGGAAGCAGCAGAATGTTTGTACAGTCCAGAAACCAGACAGAGGTAATAGAGAGCACTCTGCCTGGTCACAGCAGGAGAGGCTGGAGACTGGTGGAAGAGGCACTGAGGTGCTAACACTGGAACAAAACCTAGAGACTGAGGGGAAGGAAGAGAGGATTCCTGTGTGAAATGACGCTTGTTGTACGTAGGACATCACTGCTGGAGAGCGTGGAGCAAAGGGTTGGAACTGCAATAGTGGCTGAAGCAACCTGGGTTTGTTTTCCAGAATAACTGGTAGAGATCTGACAGTTCATTACACAGCCAGAGTGCTCCTATGGCCACAGCTTCTAGGAGAATCATGGAATCACAGAATCACTGAGGTTGGAAAAACCCTCTAAGATCATTAAGTCCAACCGTTCCCCCAGCACTGCCGTGTTCACCACTCAGCCGTGTCCCCAAGTGCCACATCTATACACCTTTTGAACACTTCCAGGGATGGTGACTCCACCAGCTCCCTGGACAACCTGTGCCAGGGTGTGACCACCCTTTTGGGAAGAAATTGTCTGTAATATCCAAGCTGAACCTCCCCTGGAACACTTGGAGGCCGTTTGCTCTTGTCCTGTCCCTGTTCCCTGGGAGCAGAGCCCGACCCCCCTGGCTGCCCCTCCTGGCAGGAGCTGTGCAGAGCCAGCAGGGCCCCCTGAGCCTCCTTTGCTCCAGGCTGAGCTCCCCCAGCTGCTCCTGGGGCTCCAGACCCTTCCCCAGCTCCATTTCCCTGCTCTGAACACAAAATTTCTTAATTACCAAAAGGTAACAACCAGTTTGTGCCTTGAAAGGTGCGGAGATAACACAACCTACAGTGGCATGCAAACTCTTGGATGAATGTTCAGGTGCCCCATTGGGGCATCACAGCTGTGCTTTAAGGTAGTTCAGCTACTGATCTTTAAATTGGTGATGATAGTGTCATAAATCAGGCTGCATTTTTTAAGATTGAGTGTTTGCATTGCCTAAAAATACATTCATTCCTGGAATAGAAGGTTATCTAGGGAGAGTCATACCTTTCCCACCTCCCTGTGCAGAGTTCCTTTCCAAAGGTGTGCTTCTGCCAGGAAAAATAGAAGTTGCAAGCTTCTTGTGCTGCATGTGATGCTGCTTGTCAAAGTGAAATATGGCACTGTCAAAAATAGGGTTTATTGCTAGGGTGAGTGAAACAGGGTTTTTGGGTTTCAGTTATAAATGGGAATACAGTAGCATGTGCCATCCCACAGTACTCTGAATAAAGGGAAAGGGTTTGGAAGATGCTTACAATACACCAGAAATTTATTAGACAAAGTAGTTAAAATCTGAAGTGCTGTTTTATCAACATCATGCTTTTATTTCCTTCCTTTTGGCTACTCAGTCCCTTTTTTGGTGTAAGGTTTTGTTTCTGTGGGTTCCATTTTCTGTCCCTTGCATCTCTATTTCCAAGCAGTCTCCTGAGTGGGCAGAATTAACTACAGACTACACAAACTAACCTTGAGCTGCAGTAAGAGCCTGGGAGAGCTGCTGCTCCTGGCAGCATGGGAGGAAACCCTCCCCTGGTTTGGTTTGGGGCACTTGCAACTGGTCGGTTTGGCTTCTGGAAACCAAAGGCAACCACATCATTCACTCAGTACTGGGTCCTGGGAGGAAACTGTGTTTTAGTCAGTAGATGGGTGTTTGGGAGGGGAAATGTGCATTTTCATTGCTTCCTTCCTCAGCCTCTGTTTACCCTGCGTGGTGGTTCCATGCATCAGCTCCGCTGCTCCCCAGAAACACTGAGCAAGGGAGCTGGTGGGATTTTCAGCAACAACTTCCTTCAGGCAGCAGGTGGAAGTGCTGCCCCAGGTCCCTTAGTGCTGCCTGGGGAAAGGTTCTTGTCTCCACTGGAGCTGCTGGGCAGTCTGGAGCTCTGGCCCCACATGGAAAGCACCTTTGGGAAGCAAAGGTATTTTAGGGAAAGCGTCTTGTTCCTAATGTATGCTGAAATCTTTCTGACTTGTGCAAATGAAATTCTTGAGCCTGCTTCAGAGGTGGAGACAAGTCTTCCATGCTGCATACTTGTCTGAATCAACATGGTTTGATAAGATTGAAAGCCAGCTCAGCAAAAATGCAGGAATGAGCAATGAGTGCAGTGCCTGGACAGTCCCTGCTTCAGCAGCACAGGGTCCTGCAGCACCTGCTGGCATGGCTGGAAACATTCAGTGTTTGTGCTCAAACATTCAATACATTTATGTGCAAAACTCTCAGCTGTAACCTAGGGAAAGTCCTATCATCCTGGTATTATTTTTGCAATTTATAATGCCTCTTGCTTATTTTAACAGGGAGTGTTGAGGCTGGGATCTGTTTCTATTTCAAACAGATTTAGAGATTTAGAATTCAGACTATGTACTGTGGGGCTTGTGAGACATCTCAAGTGTGTGTTTTGTAATATACTGAGATAATAACTAACTAATATTAAAATATAAGACTTCTGAGTTGGTATGCTGGCTCCCACTTGAGGATTATTTTATACCATAAGTCAAAAACGCCTGTCAGACCATACATATTAGAGCAATCAGTTTTAAGAAGGTTGGGAGAGGAGAATATTACATAAGTGGTTGTATAAATTGATATTTTCTTCTTTCTAACTTTTGAATACAAATGAGGGCAGGCAGAGCATTAAATGTTCTGAAACATGTTTTCTTAAAAACTGTGTTTTTGCAGAGGGCTGGGGTAAAAAATGAAGGAGAGAGAAACCCAGAGCCTTTCAGGGGAGTGGCAGCCCCTGCACCCCAGTGAGAGGATCCCCAGGCGAGGGAGGTGTTTGACCCAGTGATAATGGTGTGGCTCCAGCACGGTGAAGGTGCCCAGTATGAATCCTGGGGTCTGAGTCTCCAGTTTATTTTCAGCTGTCCTTCTGAAGCAGGGTGCCACAGCTGTCCCTGCAATCTCCTTTCTTGGGCTGCAGCAAACTGATCTGCGCAGGGAGGAAAGGTGCAGCTCACAGGAGAAGCTGCACCATGGGCCTTAGCAGGGAAACTGCACTTGCTCAGGGTTTGGAGACCAGATTGGATGGGGCTTTGAGCAACCTGGTCTATGGAAGGTGTTCCTGTCCATGGCACAGGGGTGGAATGAGATGAGCTTTAAGGTCTCATCAAACCCAAACCAGCTTGTGATTCTATAAAGGAATGATTTGGTAGGGCTTTAGATGCCTATTTTCATGGGGCTCTCTTCAGCATGAATGGATTTAAGGACAAGCTCATGGTGAGTATAGTCTGTCCAGGCCTGTGCAGAGACATTTCGAGCTGCTGTGAATTCAGTAAAGGTGGAGGCAGTAGGATCCATAGCATGGCTGTGAGATGAAGCTCCAACCTGCACGGCTTTTGGGAGCCGAATTTTATTTCCTGCCTCCACTCCAGAGATGTCCCACCTCATTCTGTGGTGAAACAGGACCATTCTTAAATACTTAATTCTTAAAATGTTTTTCAGAGGAAATTTGCTTTTCTGGATCCCCAGGCCTAGTGACAATGATACCACGTTTCCAACAGCCAGATCCCAGGAGTAGGGCCTCTCACATCAAGCTGTTGACAATCAAGGACATCAGAATGATTTAGACACCTACGTGACATTTTTCATTCATAATAATTACAAAGTGCAGTACTTGCAAGGGATTAGTATTTTAGAAAACACATTCATGTGTTCTCTTGTCACATATTTTCCTGTTAAACAAATTTTGGAGAAATCAGTCTCCTTTCAGCTTTAAACACTTAAGCTTAAATACAGGCTTTGCTGATCTGAAAACAACCAAAAGAACTGAAAATTCACTCTTTAGGAGTAAATGGTGTGATTTTTATTCTTTTTTCTTTAATGCTGGGTCATTTGTGGGTTTTGTAGCTTGTTTCCTGTAGCTGGACAAAATAGAACACTCTTAACTTGTAAGAGTCTCACTGGAAATGTTTCCATAATACAATAAGCTGACCTTGCAGAGGGACACAAGCAGCTTCAGCATTGCTTTTCCAGCATTCAGCATTGCTCATAAATCTTTGTGAGATGTACAGAATGCAGAGTGACCACCTGCCATTAGCTTTTTATGTGTCACTGCCTTTTCAGGGTAAAACTAAACCTGGCCCCTCTCCGACCCCCCGAGCTGGAGCATTGATTTGCCACAGAGATTGCTCACCATCCATTTCTGGAATCTCCCTGAAGCCACCTCCTATTTATAATTTGTCATTCCCTGCTGTACCAGTTAATGCAATTTCGTTTCAAAGCCTGATGATTTTTTTACATCTGAAATGGCACAATAGCAGCAAGTCCTAGTTCAGGCTTGTCTAAACACAAGTGCTGGCTCAGAGAGGGGACTCCAGCAGTGGTTTAGGGAACTGAGGTGACTGTGTGTGGGCTGTGCCCAAAGCTGGTTTATGTCTGTTCAGTTTGGACTTGTAAATATCATACCATCACCTAGAGGGATGGAAACCAGCATGAAGCTGGCAGGGCCCGCACAGGGAGCTGCTCCCAGTTCACCACACAGGCTTTGTGCTTGAATTAAGCATCCAGAAGTGCTGCTGGTTTCATTCTGAAGTCAAACTATGAAGCATCTTCATCTCCCAGGATTTCAATTCATACAGATTGTCAGCCTTACCCAAAGCAAGTATGAATTATGAATTCTTTTGAGTGATAATTATAGAAAAGGGGGACTTCTATAAAAAAAGTGGCTTTTTACACAGGCAGATAGTGATAGGACAAGGGGAAGAGTTTTAAGCTAAAAATGAAGAGGTTTAGGTTGGATATTGGGAAGAAATTCTTCAGGAGGGTGGGGAGGCCCTGGCACAGGTTGCCCAGAGAAGCTGTGGCTGCCCCATCCCTGGGAGTGTCCAAGGCCAGGTTGGACAGGGCTTGAAGACACCTGGGATAGTGGAAGGTGTCCCAGCCCCTGGCAGGGAATGGAATGTGATGAACTTTAAGTTCCCTTCAAACTCAAAACTAACCTGGGATTCTATGATCTCTGGTACTTTGATACTTTATATGAGATGTTAATAGGGATTTCTCCCTTGGAAGATAGCTGGGATAGGGGAACTCTGACCCAGCAGGCTGTGAGTGATGTGGCTTGCTTTAATTGTTTTGGTATAGCCAGATATGCATGTGTGTGTGTGTGTATATATATGTATATATATGTGTGTATGTATGTATATGTATATATTATTGCTCTGAGTTACTTCATTAACAGAGACCCTGCCTGTGCCAACAGAAATCATCAGAATATTTACCTTAATTACTGTTGTGGTACTGGAGGATGAAATGTTCTACATTGTTACCTAACAAGCCATTTTTTCTACCCCATTTGCTCTGTCATTTCTCTGAGTGAGATGACACACACAGTGTAGACAGTTTTGGTGTTTTTGTGGATAACAACCGAATCGGAGCTAATTGGTTTCATTAGCAGAGCCAACACCTGTCCAGGAAGAGGTGCACATCCTGAGCCTGGGCAGGAGTCTGACTGCACCACTGACAGCCACACAAACACTACACACTTGCCAAGTGTCTGATTTTTTTTTTTTCCAAGTGCTGTGAGCATGGCAGTAGCAATTTCTGTGCTAGTGAACCTGGAGGCCCTTACTTGAGTCTTTTAATGAACATCACAAGTGATGTTGGTATGACTGACACATTGCATTAACTATTGCTGTTACCAAAAAATATCATAGTGGCCAAGATGCTTCAAAGCAACTTGATGGCAGTGAAATGCTATGGTCTAGCCTATTACCACATCATCTTCCATTTTTTGTGTAAGATGTGGGTTTTAAGTGTCTGCAGCAAATATTTCAAGCAGAATGATGAATTCTCTAGAGCTCTCTAGAACAGGTAGCAAGAGCTGCCGACTTGCTTCTGAAGGAGGCAATGTCTGGGTCAAATCTTCAAAGCTGGTTCCATCACATGATGCTGACTTTCAGTTCTTCCCTGGCTTTGTGCTCCTTCCCTGTGTTTTCAGGAAGCCAACTGATCTACTCTGTGCTTCAGCCAGCTTGCCTTACTGTGGGCTGATGTTCTCATCAGGCCCTTTTAGAGGAATCTGTGTACCCTGCACAGGCTTTCAGAGGTAGGACTTGTGTGCAGAGGGATTGTTTCAAAGACTCTGAGAGGCAGAAAGTCACTGTTGAGTTGCAAAGTCTGTTCCAGACAGTTGTGTGGATAGTCCACAGAAACAGGTTATTGTGACTGTCTGTTCTCTGTCCCCTTGGCCTCCCTGCGAGCTTGGCAGGTCATTCTGTCCCAGGGGCAGGTCATTCTGTCCCAGGGGCAGGTCATTCTGTCCCAGGGGCAGGACACTGTTTGCCTCTTGTCCTTCACAAACCTTCCATCAGGCCCTTTCTCCAGCCTGTGTAGGTCCCTCTGAGCACGATCTTCAGCCCCAGTCGTGCCAGCAGTTTGATATCATCTGCAGACATGTTGAGAGTGCTCTCTGTCCCATAATTGCTGTTGATGGAGTTTGTTAATGAAGACATGAATTTGTATTGGCCCCAGTATCAGCCCTGAGGGATGCTGCTGGTAATCAGCTGCTGCCTGGACTTTGTACGGTTGAGCACCTTTTGAGCCTGATATTCTCTCCAGTATCAGTCATCTGCCTCTGCAGTCCAGCACTGCCAGAGACGGTGTCAAAGGTGTACCACGCTTGCTCTGCTGTCCTCCACGCAGGCAGCTTGGCATTGTGGAGGGCAATCAAGTTAGGCAAGGTTTGCCACTGGTAAATCCATGCTGGCTGTTCCAGTCACTGCCAGCTCCTGCTGGAAATGGCTGTCAGGAAGATTTACTACACAGCCTTCCTAGGGACTACAGTGGGATTGACAGGGCTGTAGTTCCCTGGATCCTTCCACCACGATGGAGTAGTGTTTGCATGTCATCAAGCCTCCCTTTAGCACCATGGCCTTTGAAAGATTTGCAGTCATATCGGCCACATCCCTCCTAAGCCATCCCATCTGGTCCCAAAAGCAATCCATGGTCATTCCTTCTCCCTCATTCCACGGGCTGAGGCTCTGGTGCTGCACAGTGGAGCTCACAGGGCCAGTCTGTGCTTCCTAGGAACTGCACTTGGTGCATTCCTTTGAGCACATGTCCACCTGGTTGGACCAGGGTCATCAGCTGCAGCGCTGCTGGAATTGTGGGCCTGCAGGAAGCTTCAGCCATGCTTTCTTCTGACTCTTTGCAGCAACTGTCAGACATTCCTAGAATCACAGAACTGTGGAATGGTTTGGGTTGGAGGGGACCTTAAAGATCATCTTGTTCCAGCCATGGAAGGGACATTTGCCATTACATCAGGCTGTCCAAAGCGCTGTCCAAAGCACTGTCCAGCCTGGCCTTGAACGCTTCCAGGGTTGGGACACTCCTGTGCACAGCAAACTAGCCATTCCTAGGGCATTTTCCTGATTTCCTTATCTTCCTGATTTATTGTTTTTTCCCTTTCTAAAATATTTAAGTTTCATGGTGAAGTACCTGCTCAGAGGGAAATAGGACATGTTCTTTCCCCTTGACTTGTCTCTTAATTCTTCAGCATTCAGTCCTTCAGGAACACGGCCAGGGAGCAATACCTGTGGTGCCTTCCCTACTTTTTGGTGCAAACTTGCACAGCGACTTCACCAACGATTCCAGATGGCTTGTCTGTCAGCAGCAGTCCATTTTTGAGGCATTCCATGACCTCTTTTCTTCAGGAGCAATCAGAAGTGCTTCTAGGTAATATCTCCCAAGAGAGATGATGACTGTGGATTTCTGTTTTCTGCTGCCACTTTGGTAAATGCTTCATCCCCATCCTGCAGCACAGACATCAGTGGCTCTTAAGGTTGGGTGTATTCTCTTATCGAACTTGGCTGCCTTAATTATATTAATGGGTTTAGCAATTCATTCCAGCAGCTGAGGAATGCTTCTCACTGCTCCCATGTGCTGACAATGTAGGAAATGGTATAAAGCTGAACAGTCATTTTTGGCTTGTGAGCCCACTTTAGTGGAGCCCTTTTTACTTTCAGTCCAGCTACCAATTTAATCACTGCTGCACTTCAGGTATTAGCTGTTGCTCAGTACCATCTGAATATGAAAAGGAGGTGCAGGAGGCACCAGGTAGGGACTGGGCTCTGGGGAGGATGAGTAGCCTACAAGGGATGACTGCTCAGTTCCTTTGGATCAGCTGGAAGACTGAGCAGCCATAATTCAGGAGGCTCAGCCTGGTCCTTGGGAAAACCATAACTTAGGGTCCCATTTTGCTTAATCTCAGCACTTCACAAGTTTGTGACAAGTCAGACAGGGCTGTCCAGGCCCACCTGCCAGCCTGTGCCCAGCCAGTGGATGTGCTGCCCTGAGGAGCTGGCTTTAAGGAGTAGCTTTGAGTGCCAGTGCTTGCTGCAGGCAAAGCCCTGCTCCTGCCAGCAGGTGAGGAGCTGGGCTGGTGGGTAGGAGTGAGTGACTTCCATGGTTTGGAGAGCAGCCTTTCTGCAACAGGGCAGTGAGAGGAGAGCAGGGCTTGGCAGCTGCAGTCCCTCCCTTGGACCAAGAGGAGTAGCCTCTGGCAAGGAGGGGAAGGAACCAGTGAGGAAAACAGCCTCGTTTGACAACTCGTGGCTCTGTGTTCCTTTCAGTAGTCCTGGGTGGGACTGTTTGTTTGCTGTTCCTGGGCAGTTCCACCGTGTGCTGCTTGCCCAGGGTGCGTGTGCTGCTCTGGGGCTGCTTGGATTCTTTCTGGACCACAGTGCTGCTCTGGGGGTTTGGACTGCCCTGCAGCTGTTGAGCTTGTCACCAGGCCCCATGTCACTTGCCTATCCACTGCCATTTGTCTCCCAGACTCTCTGACACTTCTCTTAATCTAATTCATTCAGGGGAAGGCTAAAGGCAGTGGAGTCCCCAGCAGGTCCTCAGGGGCTTCACTTTTCATCCAGGTGCCCTCAGGGCCAAGAAGGCCAGTGGTGTCCTGGGGTGCATTGGGAAGAGCCTTGCCAGCAGATCAGGGAAGGGACTGTGCCCCTCTGCTCAGCCCTGTGAGGCACATCTGGAATGTTGTGTCCAGGTCTGTGCTTCTCAGGACAGGAGGGACCTGGAGCTTCTGGAGCACGGCCAGCAGAGGCTGCAGGGATGAGGAAGAGCCTGGAGCATCTCCCTGAAAAGGATGGGCTGAGGGAGCTGGGCTGTTCAGCCTTGAGAAGAGATGGCTGAGAGGGGCCCTCATCCCTGTCTGCAGGGAGGGCTCAGAGCAGGGCCCAGCCTCTGCTCTGTGGGGCTCAACCGTGGCACAAGAGGGACAGGCAGGAACTGATGCCCAGGGAAGTTCCAGCTGAACCTGAGGAAGAGTTTCCCTGTGCAGTGACTGAGCCCTGAACAGGCTGCCCAGAGAGGGTGTGGAGTCTCTGTCACTGGGGATATTCCAGACCCATCTGGACACAATCCTGTGCCATGTGCTCTGGGAGGACCCTGTCTGTGCAGAGAGGTGTGACCAGATGACCCATCCTGTGATTCTGTGATCCCCAGGATGAGCTACACTGCACCTGAGATACTGCTGCAGACAGAGGTACTTAGGTGTTGGTGTGTTTGTCCTTTCTGCAAAGGCTCAGTGAATGAACATTCCAAATTTCAGGTGAGATCCCCCACACTTCTGCTGGGGCTTGCACCCCTTCCCTGTTCCCTCACACATGGGTCTGGAAAGTGGGGTGTGCATGGAGAAGACAAGCATATTTGCTGCAGACAAGCAGTACTTCAGCAAACATCTACACACTGGATCTATGAAATGGGACTTTCAATTAAAAAAATTGAAAAGTGATGATTCAGTGGAATTTAAATCCTAATTATTTCAAAAGGGAAAGAATGATACATTCTTCCTTGTGACATATCATCTTTTATGTCGTGGCCTGTGTGCATTCTCCTCTCTATCATAAATCACTGTAATAGGTATATGCTCTATTCAGGAAGCACACAGTGTCCGTTTTTGGTTAGGGTTGTTTTATTTTTTTTTTTTTT
>VZRZ01001153.1:104492-129533 GCA_013398175.1 Climacteris rufus
TTTTTTGGAGTGTGTTGGAAGAATCCGAGTCTTGGATACAGGTCAACAAAATAGTTTCAAATGACAAATTTGTCCCAGTTTTGCCATTGTGTGCTGAACAATTTTGTAGTGCTTCTCAGTGATACCAGGACTGCGTGCCGTCAGTCTTTCCTGATCTCAAAATAAAAAATGAAAATTCAGCTTTCTGAGCTTTCCCAGGCTGCAGTATTGACAAAAGAGATTCCAGAACTGCTCAGACAAATGAAAAGTGTCAGGTCTTCAGCACCAGCTGGAACTGGCACATGAAGTCACTGAGCTATTATGCATTGTGTTTAATGTATCACTTAAACCAACTACTGGGAATGTCAGTGGGAAGTGACAGTTTCCAAGAGGGGTTCTGAGAAGAACGTGGACAGTGATGAACCCAAAGCAGGCAACAAGCACATGGAGGGGAGAAATCTGGTGGAGATGGTACGTCTGGATCTCCAAAACACTTCTGACAACATCCCTCTATAGAAGCTGTAAGAAACAAAACTGTTGAGAAATAAAGGTATTTTACTGATTAATTACTGTCTGAAAGAGAGAAAACAATGTCTGGGAATAAAGGATCAGTTTGCAGGAGGAAGGGGAGTTATCCTGTGCATCTGCTCTGGAGTGTGTTCTGCTCTGCACAGCCTTATGTGAGACAGGAAAGAGAATAAAGAGCAAGGTCACAGTTCGCAGAGGTTCCTGCACAGTCAAGATAATGAAGGGGGAGCTGTCACAATATTGGCCAGTTTGCTGAGAAAATGGCTGGCAAAATTTAGTCCATAAATGGGGAGTAACATTTACGGGGAAACAGTGGCTTCCACTCCAGCTATTATAGGCTGGAAAAGGTTTTCTGGAGATGTAATATAATAGCGGTGGCTAAAAAAGCAAATCAATTATTTGGAACTATTAAGAAAGGACTAAATAAAGCAGGTGTTATAAAGCCACGGAAGTGTGTATTGTGCCCATGTGTAGATTAGTTTGTGCAGTTCTCTTCCTGCTGTCTCAAAAAGAAGTTTACAGTTAAGGGAAAGAGATTGGAAATAAAGGCAAGGGGATCAAAGTCATGGAGTGGTTTCTATACCAGGAAAGAGCAAAACTGTCTATGATTCCTTCTGACTGATAGAAAGCCACAAGCACAGAAATTATAAAGGTGTCCAAAATTATATGTAAAACGGCATTAGGAATGTTTGTGTTTTCCCACAAGGAAGAATTAAAGGACAGCAGAGTTTTAAAACACTTTTCTTCATCCAGTGTAAAATTTAACTGTGGAACTAATTGCTTTAGGACACAGTTCATGCCAAAAGCTTTGATGTGGGTATAAATTCGGCATGGTGGGTATAAATTCTGACTCTATAAGTTAAGCTCCACATCACCAGGCACTAGGATGGATGGAAGATACAAAGAGCAATTAAAAGCCCTGTTACTTATTGCAGGTGAGAGTCAAGAAGAGAAAATAAGATAGGGAACAAGTAATAAGGCCAAGTACCTTCTCAAATGTTAAAGCAATAGTTTTCAAATTAAAATCTAGTGCTTTTTAGAAGGCTCAGTAATACTATCCTACAGAAATGGTGGCAATTCTGCTTTGTGTTTTTTGGGCAATTTTATTGAATTTTTGAGTAACTTGCTGCAGTGGCATAAAGATTAGATTTATCTAAACTAATATGTATATGTGTGGGATATCACCTTGCTCATCCAGAAGGTTTTGAGCATATTTTTGTTTCTGGCTCTCAGTAGCCTGAACTGATATGTCTGACTGAACACAGCTTCAAGGTGTTTGTGTAAGGGATGGATTTCATCTTTTCGTTTCATTCTTGTATGACTGACAAACAGAATTTGACCTTCACAACCCTGAATGGTTTGTCTTTTAAATTGATATCACTTAAGTTGTTCTGAACAAGCATTCCCTCGTGGTGAAAAAGGTAAGTGGTAAATGTGTGTGTCTGTGGATGAGAGACTTCGGGGCTGTGCCAGCCTTTACAGCAGCAGAGCCAGGGTTTGAACTTCAGAGCGTATTGCACAAGTTATTTTTGATCCCTTATATTAATAGCTGCTATACAAGGAGCCCTGTGTTTATGGCCAAATCCTGTCTTATAGTTATTCTGAGTGTTGGCTTCTCTAGAGTCTACAACTCAGTCTTCAAAATCCATTCTTTTCCATTTAGTTTAGGTGCTGTTAATCTGTAAGAAAATTGTTTGATGTTGCAGAAAGTGAATAAGGAACAAAGAATTGATTGTAGCCCTTTGGGAGGGGATCCATATGCTGACAGCATACCCAGCTTCCTGAAAATTGTGCTTGGGATTTCAATTCAAGTCCTGGCCTAAGCAAGAACTTCTGCATTAGCGGAAATAAGACATTTGAATGTAATCTGATGCCAGGGTCATCTTTTAAATCACAGTGTTGTGGTGAGGAAACAAACCTTCAGAGTCTTGGAGATTTGGGGATACCTGTTTTGCAAAGCTACCAGCTTCTTTGTATAATTTATTTATTTTAATCATAGAATCATTGAATCATTAAGGTTGGAAAAGACTTCCAAGATCACCAGCTCCAACCTTTGACCAGCCACCTTGATTGTCAGGCCAGACACTGAGTGCCACATCGAGTCATTCCTTGGACACCTCCAGGGACGAGACTCAACCACCTCCATGGGCAGCCTCTTCCAATGCCCAACAACCCTTTCCACGGAGAAATTCTTTCTGATGTCCATCCTGAACCTTCCCTGGCACAGTTTGAGGCCATTTCCTCTTGTCCTGTCCCTTGTTGCCTGGGAGAAGAGGCCAACCCCCATCCTGCTAATGTATTGCTGTAGCCTGGTGTCAGTCTCTAACCACTCACCCCTTCTCCAGTCTGTCTAATCTGGTTTCCTAATGCCTTGGCTTGTTGGAGCAGTGCTTGGATAGTTCTCCTTCTGTGGTAGGATGCTGAAAGGTGCATCTCTTCTGCTGTCATGTGTTTGGGCTTTTGCTGTTTGCCCAGAGACCCGGCTGGGCTGTCTCGGTGGTGAGGGCAGGAGGTGTGGAACATGTGGCTGGAAGAGGTCACAGAAGCCCTTCTGCTCCAGTCCTCTGTACTATGACATGACCAGGTTTATCAGAGCTTTTTCCAAAAGACAATTAATTAATCCCTTCCTAAACATTGTCACTAGGAGCTTGTCTGCACCTCCCCCAGAAGCTGAGTAGCCCCAGCCTGGCAGGCTGAGCAGTTGGAACCATGGGTTATGTGCTTCCTGCTCAGCAGCACCCCACTGAGTCATTCAGGAGCCCTCAATTACCCACTGGGGATGGAGAGCAGGGGATGGTAATGCCAAATTAGAAGTAATGGTATCAGTCATTGATGCTATAAGAACATGTTAGTAAATGCTGTGTTGGAAGATGGAGACCCCAAGCAAGCAGCGTGGGAGCTGTGGAGTCAGCCTGTGCTGTGACACAGCAGTGCTGGGGCTGCTCTCACCTCCTCAGTGATTCCCCAGTGCTGTCCCTTTTGTCCTTGTTTTGCCTTTAGATTCTCCCACCTAAGTGTAGGAACGTTCCTATTTTTCTTCATTGTAAGAGTGTTTGTGAGGAGCACTTTGAGGCTGGGCTCTGCTCCCTGGAGCTCTCCACTTTCTTCGCTTTGGTTTCCTCTCACACCAGTAAAACGTGATCCCTGATTCTCATTTTTGCTGCACAGGAGGGACAGAGCTGGGCCTCTTTAGTCTGTGCTGATGGGACCTTGGAGGAGCATTCCTGCAGGCTCAGGGAATTGCAGGCTGTGGATTCCCTACCCAGCCCCATCCCTGCTGTGCAGATGCAGTGGGTCGGGATGATGGTGGTGGGGAGAGAATGTGTAACAAACGTCCTGGTTTCCCCAAACCTTTTACAGCTTATTTTCTTCTTATCTTTCTGAAATCTTCTTCAGTCAGTTTTTTTCTCCAAGCAGTTTATATTTTGTGGTACCCCACAAATAGCAGAAGCCATATTTGTGATGCTACCAAAATGCATAAAAAATGCTTTTGGAAAATGGGGAAAGTTTTTTTGGTTTTGGGGTGGTTTTTGTTTCTTGTTTTGGTTTTTAAAATTCTGTTTTTAAGCTGAACTTTTTCCCATTCATGTCCCATTCATGTCTGCCACATCTTTTTTAGTTGTGGAGACTAGAATTTCTTATGATACTGAAAATCTGGTGCATTACATAGAGGCCTAATGATATTTTATGGTTTGTTTTGTTCCACTCCAAGTAATTTCTAGAATGTGCTTTGATTCCTGAGCTTGAAGCTGATAGCCTACAGCTATTTGTTGTAATCCTAAGAGCTTTTCCCTGAACTCAATAATAAGCTCAGAGCCTTTCATTTTGTTACATGGCATGAGGTGTATTTTGTGCCTGTGATTCACTCTGCAGTGATCTGCACTGCATTTCATCTGCTGTTTTATCAGCAGTTGCTCAGTATTGTGAGATTCTTCAAGTTCATCGTTTTCTTTACCCTCTTGAATAGTTTCATCAGCAAACTTCACCTCACTGATCACCTGCTCTCCCAGGTCCTTTATGTAGCACACATGTGGTAGCACAGATCTTAGGAGAGTTTTCTGCAGAGCTTTCCAGAAAAAGGATCTGTCACGTATTCTGGTCTGCCCGTCATGAAAATACATTTAATTGTGCAAAGATCTTCCCTCTTACCTGGGCAACTCAGTGGCCCTAGGAGTGAGGGGCCTGGTGAGAATTCTTTACAGAGTCTTTGTGGATAGGCTCACAGAATCTCCAGAGCTGGAAGGGACCCACAAGGGTCAAATGCACACCTTGGCTCTGCACAGGACAACCCAAAAATCCCACCTTGTATCTGAGGTGAATGTCATGTGTCATCTGGATCTCTCTTGTCATCATGTTTATTTACTCTTCAGAGGACTCCAGTGGCTTCTGCCACATGACTTCCCACTGTAAAAGCCTTGGTGGATCTTTTCCAAAATATCACAATTTCCTATGCATCCATTCTTCTGTACCCACCCACTAATGTAAGCCCAGCAGCTTGATGGTTCTTGGACTTGGTGAACTCTCTCCCTTTTTCTGTTCCAGGAGTTTCTTCGCTTCCCAGTGACTCCTTCTTTCCATTTGCTCAGCCATGCAGTAACACACTTGCTGCTTGTCCATTTGTTTGGTGCTACACCAGAGGAGGTTTAAGCTGGATATTAGGAAAAAGTTCTTTCCCCAGAGGGTGGTGGGGCACTGAATGGTCACAGGAATGGTCATGGCCCCAAGGCTACCAGAGCTCCAGGAGCATTTGGACACTGTCAGGCAGAGGGTGGGATTGTTGGGGTGTCCTGTGCAGGGCCAGCAGTTGGACTTGATCCCAGTGGGTCCCTCCCAGCTCAGAAGATTCCATGATTCTGAGCCTTGACATGGTTTCCAGGAGTGCTGCCCAAGCTGTCCAGCTCCTAACCCGAGCCGTTGTGTTTCTGAGGCTCCCCTGGCTGTGCCCCTGCTGTGCCTGCAGCAGGGAACTCACCTGCAGCCCAGTGTTGCCTAAGAAGGCTGCCCAAAAACTGAGACTAGTCAGCAGTAAGGGAATAAAGGTGGGTGTTTATTGGAAAGGCCTTCAAAGGTACATTTAGGGCAGACAGAGCCCCCCAGGGGCATCACCCAAAATGGATGAGGAGACATGAGTTCTCCACACCTTTATAGGTTTGGTCCATTTGCACATCAGCATCAATTCACCAATTAAAACTTTGCAATTTCCCTCTGGCTCCCCCAGTTTGCTCCACCCCTTTAGAAGCTGGGCCTGGGCAGTCTCAGTGTCCTTGAAGAGCAAGCCCAGAGTGGCACTGCTCTGTCTGTAGAGAACAGCAGCCAACAGGCCACAAAGCATCTCAGAGTTACACACCAGGCAATACAGAATTCAAAAAATATAAGGGTTATATGGATTTCATGCCTTATGCCTGGGCATGAAATCCACCTGCTCATGGCCTTGCTCTTGCTTCAGGCTGGGAGCTCAGCCTCAGTCAGGGCTGCATCCGTGGTCTCAGCAATCTGCGGTCAGTCCCAGTGAGACAGACCCAGGATTGCTCTCCCAAGGATCATCTCACTGCTTTCTCCTGTGAGCTCTTCCTTCACAGCTGGCATGGAAATGGGACTGCATTGGGATCCCTCTGAAAGTCTTTCTGTGTGATACTGTGTCTCTTTACTCTTCAGAGAAATTGTAGAATCAGGGTCCGGTTTGGGTTGGAAGGGACCTTGAACACCATGTAGTTCCAACCCCTCTGCCGTGGGCAGGGACACCAACTAGACCAGGTTGCACAGAGCCTCATGCAGCCTGGCCTTGGACATCCCCAGGCATGAGGCAGCCACAGCTTCTCTGAGCAACCTGTGCCAGGGCCTCACCTGCCTCAGAGTAAAGAATTTTTTCTTTATACCTGATCTAAACCTACTCTCATTTTGAGCCCATTCCCCCTTGTCCTGTCACTACATGCTCTTGTAGTCTTCCCCATCTTTCTTGTAAATTCCCTTTAGGTACTGGAAGGCAACAATTAGGTCAGTCCAGTCTTCTCTTTTCCAGGCTGAACAATCCCACTTCTCTCAGTCTTTCCTCATAGGAGAGGTGCTCCATCCCGCTGATTAACTTGGTGTCCTCATCTGGACTGGGGTGGTCCACTTAGTCATAAGATTGTTTCATGGGTCCATCAGCTGGGCTTTGTTGACAAACCTCACCCTCTCCTGAATTTCTCCTGTTCACCATCCAGGTTGGTTTATGCTGTTCCTGAGGATTGCCTGTGCCACTCACCTGCAGGGCAGACTCCTGCTCAGGTGACACAGTGCAATAAACAGAGAATTCACCATCCTCCAGCTGGACTTCCACTGGGTTTTGATTTACTTCAGGGATAAGTAAGTGCTGTAATTCACCTGTAAGCCCAGGCAGCTGCCTGTCTGCTGCTGCTGGTGGTAACAGAGGTGGAGAGTTTGCTCTCCCTGCCAGCCCTCCGTTTGCTGGGTGCATTCATTGGTCTCACCATTTCTGGCTGCAACCTTTTTTCAGCATCTGCCACCTGGGTGACCCTTTGAAAATCCTGTCAGGGCACTCAGTCAGAGTTCCCAGGGGGCTGCCAGGACCTCAGCCATGCAGGGCATGTGCATGGCACTGAGGCAATAACTGGGTTTATGTTACTCTTAAGAAAACATAAAAGTTTGTATCGGGTCTGTATTTCTTTGATCACAGAGACCACAGTTCTTGATTAGACTCAAAATGTCCCTGGTGCCACTGGGGAAAGTTGACACCTTAGCTGTGTCCATCTTTCAAACTCCCAAGGTATCTGGTGTCATGCTCTGACAAGGGGCAGCGCGCGGCCGCATCCTTGGTGCGCTCAGCTACTCTGTGAGGGTCTCACAGGGCGCTCAGGCAGCTCTGTCCTTCTGCAGTGACCTTATTCCACAGGTCATTTCTTTAATAGCTCAGTGCTCTCCGTGCCATATTGGCCCCCGCCTCTCTTTTCCACAGGCATCACCAGAATGGAGTCCCTACTCTTTCTTCGGCCTGCTGAGGGCAGCAGGAGGGCAACGTGCCCAGAAACCAGTAGTGAAGGATTTTAGTACTAGTGGCTGTGCTGAGATTTGCTTTAGTTTGTTTCTCACAAGAATAAAAATACCCAAAGACGCTTTGCTGTGTCTGAGCAGCCCTAATAGTGTTAACTGATTTTTTTTCTTCCTTTTTTCCTAGGAATAAAGACAAGTGTGTAGGAACTCTGCCTGAAAGTGTGGTTGGCATTTGAAAACTCCTACAAATTGGATCCTCAAACATAGATCTTTTTCCAGTATTGGGGAGTTCTTGGAAAGTTTTTACCTCTGCCTTGGAGCCAGGCTGGGAGACCTGGGGGTGTTCAGCCTGGAGAAGAGAAGAAGAGCTCCTTTCAGAGCCTAAAGGGCTCCAGGAGCTGGAGAGGGACTTGGGACAAGTGCCTGAAATGTCAGGACAAGGGGGAGTGGCTTTCCACTGCCAGAGGGCAGGGTTAGATGGGATATTGGGAAGAAATCCTTCCCTGTGAGGATGGTGAGGGCCTGGCACAGGTTGCCCAGAGAAGCTGTGGCTGCCCCCATCCCTGGAGGTGTCCAAGGCCAGGTTTGGAACAGGGCTTGGAGCCACCTGGGATGGTGAAAGATATCCCTGCCCATGTCTCTCTGTAGCCCCTTTAGGCACTGGAAGGGGCTCTAAGGTCTGCCCAGAGCCTTCTCCTCTCCTGGTGAACAGCCCCAGCTCTCCCAGCCTGGCTCCAGAGCAGAGAGGCTCCAGCCCTCAGAGCTTTAAGTTGTCTTCAGACCCAAACCAGTCTGGGATTCTATGAAGGGATGTGCAGACTCTGTCATAGAACCATGAACTCCTTTGTTCTCCTTCACCTGCTACTCTAAAAGTGTTATCTGTAGTCCAGGCCTTAAATTGCTGTATTTAGATAGGTTTATTTGCTGTGTTTTGGGAAAATATCTACTTAACTTCTGCTGTAATATCAAATTATATCAAGGTTTCAGCAGCATTTAAAAGAAAGCATTTCCTTAAAGCTGCACTGTGGTAAGTGATATTGCAAATCCCAGTGATGGCACTGGAAATGGAAATGCTGCAAAATCATAGCTGTGGACCTGTCAGGAATAGTGTGGAATCACTTTATTTTTAGAAAGGTTTCTTTATCCAGCCCCCTCTTTGTCAGCTTCATCATCTGTTATGCTTCAAAGAAAGTTCTGTGACCTCTGATTGATGTGGAGCCTCTTCCTGCTGGAAATGGTGACTCTGCAGCAGTTGAGCCATGGTGGATGCTGGTCTCTCGTTCAGGTGTAGGCAGGAACCGTGGCAAACCTCACAAAAACCACTTGTTTGCTTGACTGTGAAGGCTCTGAGTGGCACAGGAAAGTGCCTGAGCAAGCTGCCGTGTGTCTGTCTGGGGATGATTTTTGTCCCTCAGAGCACACAGACTGATCCTTAGGGGGATTTTAGCTACCTGAATCTGTAACTGCAAAGTAGCAAGTTAAAACTTTCTGGACACTGCCAGACTGGAAAGTGGATAGTGGAAATTAATAGGAAGGGAAATTAATAAAAATAATTACTGACTGTATGTTTTTATTTTTATATACCAACTTCTTTTTTCTGGCCACAAAGGTCAGATTCAGCTCTTGAAACAAAACCTGATGTGGCTGCAAGACAGGGATGTGCACAGAAACCAAGGGCCTGACAGTCTATGAATAAACTGACAGTGATTCCCTCAAAGGAATCTCCTCATGCTCTTCACCTGCAATCATTTTGAGGTGTTTCTGCTCACAGCCTGGTTTCTGATAACTTAGTGCTAATTGGGCATTTTTGACATTTGCAGGAGCTCATGGAATTTCTCCTACACAAACTTTGGTGTCTGTAAGGCAGAGCTGGTTTCTGTGAAAGCAGTACTGGCCCTGGAGTGACTTGGATGCTTTCTCTGTTGAAAAATCCATTTTTCCCTGGGCTATAGGCAGTGTGAGCTGCCTGTCTTGCCATAAGCAAGGTGTTATGTGGCAGCTTAAGACTATCTCAGTCCTGCCCTTCCTGCTGCTCCTGTCATGTGCCTTTCATACCAGTGCAAGTGCTTGTCTGGTCCCACTGTGAGCCAGTTTAGCTCCTGGATCTACTCAGTGGGGTATCAAATGAGTATCAGTGCCCTTGCTGGGGGAGAGGGACTGCTGGCAGAGTGGAAGGCAGGGCGAGGGCAGCCTTGGCTTCAGCAGAGCCTGCTGCAAAATCCTGCCATGGCAGAGACTAAAGAAAGCCAGCGGAGATTTCTCTGTCTGCCTTTGAGGTCTATAGTTAGGCAACACAAATCTCACCTTTAGTTTGCCAAGTTGGAGCTAAAATCATTTGCAGCTGTTTTTCCATGTCTCTGACGGGGTAGGAGAAGACCTGGAGAGGCTCTTCCCATAGAGGATTGTCTGCTGGAGTAGAGGGGCCCTGCCTTGCCTTCCCAGCCCACTTTGGCCTTCCAGCAGGCATGGTGTGAGTGGAACTGCCTTTCCAAGTGGGCTGCAAAGATTTTACATTTTTTCCCCCATTATTTACAAGGAGAGTCTCCATTTGGCATTGGCCATACTGTGCTGCTCAGCTACCACCAGCAGCCCTTCAAGGCAACGTGCCGAGTGTCAGTTCTGGGCTGCAGGAGACCTTGTTAGTTTGGCTGAAGCTGATCTAAGGCTGCATCTTGGAAGTTTAGGATATGTTTGTGTAATAGAGGTGCTGTCAGAAACCTTATCTGTATTTGCTAGTGTTGTGAAAATGCAGTCTTTAGGAACTGCATTAAACAGTGCAGTGTAAACCCTGATGGAGCACCTGTCAGAACAAAGGCTTGTTAGCAGAACATTTCCTTGCTAAGCAAACCTGCAGTACTTAAATTTCCATTTTCCACACAAGAGTGAAATGCTTGTGAGCTTTCTAATTATGAAATGTGGAGTTATTTTGGGCAGGAATGAAAATTTCAGTAATTTAAGGGCAAGTTTTTATATAGACTGTCTTGATCGAGTGCCAGGGAGCACTGGCTGAGTGGGAGAGAAATGACATACTTACTTAGTGGTCAGAATGACTAAACTGGTGAGACTTGAAAAGCCAGTGCTGCTCCACACCATTAAAACTGGCAGTCCCTGCTTTTTAGTGGCAGAAAGACTTTATTTTTAGTGTTGGCAGTTGATCGCGTACTGGACTAATTTCAAGCTCTTCTCAGATGGTACAAAGCATTAGCCTCTGACTGTTGTTGAAATAATGGGTATTAAAAATCATGCTGGAATTAGTGGGATGATGATGATGAAAAGGAAGGGAGTAAAATGATGATCTAGATTAAATTTTGAAGTCAGTCCCACATGGCATGGTGCTGATTTAGGGCTGTGTTCTGGGCTGTGAACACAAATGGCAAATCAGTCCATTGGCTGCAGAGGAGGAGCACTGTGGAAGTGGAAAATCAGTGTCTTGGACCCTGTTCAAATGAGAGGTGAATTCGGTGCAGGTTGCTGGACACATGGGAGCGCAAATACCATGAGGCTGGAGGGGTTCATGGGACCATGAGATGTCCTGAGCTGGAAGGGATCATGGAGTCCAGCTGCTGGCCTTGCACAGGCACCCCAACAATCCCACCCTGTGCCTAAGAGCATTGTCCAAATGCTCCTGGAGCCGGCAGCCGTGGGGCTGTGAGCACTGCCCTGGCCACAGCACCTGGGTTCACATAAGGGGTTGGTCCCTGTGGCTTTTTGCACATGGTGAATCCATGGCTGTGTGGTCCCCGCTGATCTCCCCAGGTTTGCCAAAATGCTCTTTGATTAGGAATGTTCAATGAGGGACAGAGAGCGGGCAGTCCTGCGTGCCTGTGCCTGGCGTCCTAGCAGCGGTAAAAGCAGAGCAATTTAGCTTCCTTCACATTTCAGGAACACCAAGTGTGAGCGTCCAGCTGACCTTCTCTTTGCTTCCAGCAGTGGCTCCTGTTTCTCCCACAGAGCCGGGCTGGAACCTTTGCCATTCCAAGGGCTGCCTCGGTGAGGGCAGATCCTGGCCAGCCGTGGGAAAGCAGCGTGTGGTGCTTCAGCTCTCCCTGGCAGCACCATCGCTGCAGCTCACACAGGAGTCCTGGCCATTCTAAAGAATTCCACAGACATTTAGCCAAGCCTTCTCTGGTTTAGTGCAGCAGGTATTTACATCTACCTCCCTGTAAATAAGTTGATGGCCCCAGTGCATATATGAAGGCGTGGGGAGTTTCAAAATGTGGCTTCTATTCAAAGCACTTCTCTACCTGACATTTCATGCTGCTATTTCATCGTGGAAATGCTATGTTCATGGCATAATTATGCCTTTGCACGTATTCCTCTCTTCCCATGTGCTCTGCTGGGTTTTTTGTTGTGCTAATCATTGTAAGAGATTTGTTGTTGGTTTCTTATGATGACTGGCATGGATACTGCTGAGTGCTTCTTGTTATTGTGGGGTTTTTTCCAGTGGAAAAATCTGAGATAATCTATATCTCTCTTCCTGCTTATGTGAGAACTATGACTCAACTGCTGTTAAAAAAATGAATCTCCATAGATAATTAATCAGACTAGAAAATGAATCTTTTTATCTCATTTAGCTCCCTTTCCCCCTGCTCTCTTTAAAACAGAATGTATGTCTTCCTTTTGGTTCTAGTACGGTTGTTTCAGAATTAGATTTGCACAAGGATTTTCAAGCATGAAGATTTTAAAACTGGGTTTATGGTACAGAAGTGCCTGTGCAGTGTGTCGAGGCATAAGGACACACAGAGGCTGGGGCTGAGGAGAGAGAAGGGAAGGTGCAAAAGCTCTGTGGTTTTGCAGGAGCAGCAGTACGAGCTGTTTGTTGTTCCCCAGACCAGTGGTGAGCATAATCTATGCTGCCAGAGATACGGGATCACTTGGAGGTGGAATTTTTGGGTAGTGCTGGTTCTGACAGAAGCCCCTTAAGAGCAGAGCTGTGATCATGGGACACCATGGCAAGGTCAGACCTTCCAGTGCCGACAGTCCGAGTGCTGACAGTTGCCAGGCTATTTTGGGAGCGCTTTTCTCTTTGTTTTCTGTGAACTCCTCTCTCTGTGCTCCCAGATTTAACCCTGATGCTGTTCAGCTGTCATCAGCCTTGCCTTCGTTTGTGGGTTTGAGGTGTATGTTGACATCATGTATTTCCCCTTGCTTTGCATTTGGTGGAAGATTGGCTCCCTGAATCTCCTGGCTAACCTTGTTCCATGTATTTTAGACTTATGACAGGAGAACAGTAGAGAAGTGAGTCTTGTCATTTAATCCCTTTGTCTGTGCTGTGACAGCATGAGTGAATTGCCCTGCCAGGGTTCCAGCCCAGTGAGTAACAGCTAATGGTGCTGCTGGTGTCAGCCTCTGGTTTGCAGGAGCCCTTTCACCGCTTCCAAAACTCCTGAAAGTGGTCTAGTTACTCCTATAGGAAAAAATTGTTGTAAAGAAAAGCCTCTCAAAGCGCAGGTTAAGGAGTGACCTGGTAGATCCTGGCTCAGGAAGGGTTCTCCTGTGGCTGCTGATCGGTGCTGGAGGGTGGAGTTCAGCTCACCCTGGTGTCGCTGGGTCCGTGCTGGTCTGCAGGAAAGGACAGGTACATCCCACCCTGCTTGGACCAGCAATGCCCTCTGGGCACTGCTGTTTCTTTACATTTTGAAAATGTGAATGAAACTCATCTTGTGCAAGGCAAGGTGTGGGAGCACATGGCTGGGCAGGAGAGACCCTGGCAAGCTGGGCTTAAACCTCCTGGAGCTCTTGTGAGCGTCTGGGGCTGAATTCAAACTGCACTTGCATGCACTCAGAAACCATTCTGCTTTCAGACTGCTGTTTTTGATGGCCTGTATTCACTCTTAATTCACTTAGCACAAAGCAAATCTTTAAATCCATTTGAATGTGGTATCCTGCTTGTTTCATCTGAACAAAACCCACTTTTTTCACCCCATATCTGATGCAGAATCTTTTGTAGCTCCTGGGTGGTGCCAGCCTCTGTCACCCAAATGAGTCTACATCAGGTTCTCAGCATGAGGGCATCACTTAGGAGGTGAAAGCCAGAGGCTTAGGCACATAAGGCATCAGTCATGGAGGTGAGTCAAGTCTGGGTCAGAATGGCTGCAGACACAGGACACAAATCTGTGTCTTGCAGTCCTTCCCCACAACTGTAGAGTTCCCTGAATTTTCAAGGAATAAATGTGAGTGCCTGTGTTTGTCTATATGCACATGCATATAATAATCCACACACAAATCCACAGCCTGGAAGGGTGAGGAGAATGCACTGCTGACCCTGCCATGAGCTGCAGGCACTAGATTAGGAGTATCCCCAGGTACTTTCCAGCTGCACTGTTTCCATGGTGTATCTGTTGCTATTCTGTACCTGACTGGCACTGGGGTGTGTTGAGAGCTGGCTGCTCTTTAAGCAATAGCAGATGGCCCCTGCTTTGAAGGTCTCATCATCTAAATTGTAAATGGTTTCCCCATATGGAAGAATGGAGTGGCTTTCTGGGCACACTGACATATGGAGAAAAGTCCTGAAGATCATGGCAAGAATGATGGATATAGGCTTGCATGGAAGAATCTCAGAAGTGTTAATACTTTGACTCAAGAGTTACAGAAATTTGGATCAGGGTTGGAACAGAGGGAAGCAAACCACGGGGCGGGGGGGGCACTGGGTGTGTAAAGAGCTTTGAAAATGGTTCAACACTTGATTTCTGGGTTGGAGGAGAGTCTGGAAGAAGAATTAATAATGGGGCTTTCATGAGCAATCTGATTCAACAGCAGCAGCATTTTGCACAGGGCAAGAGCAACCATATTGCTGGGAGACTCCGGAGATGAGTGTTTCCTGGAGTAATCAAGAACTGAGCATGACCTCTCCTGGCCAGCATCTCATACTCCATTGAAAGAGCCAGCATGTGCCTGAGCAGCCAGTTCATGTATTGCATTTATGTGTGACAAGTGGAACTGCCAAGTATGATTTCCATGTGGGAACCATGCAAATTGCTACCCCAGGATCCGACACGGTAGGATTAGGAGATTTTCACTCTTGTGCACAGAGAAGTCACCGAGATTGGGTTCTGTCACAAGACTGGGGTGTTCATAGGAGAAACACGTAACACAGCAGCCAAACACGCAGCCCTTTCTGCTTTTCCCTTCCTGCATCTTCCCTCTGCCTTGAGCAAATGCATGTCTTCTCTTTCTCAAATCCCAACCAACCACATAGGGAACACCAGGGAATTAAATATAGCCAAAATTAGCCCACAGCAGTTATTACAGGTTTTCTGGCTGACTGATTCTGAGCTCTTGCATGCTGCTTTATCCCATGATCATATGACACTGGGAGATGTGACATACTATTTGTAAACTAACTATTGGCTCAGTGGGGCTGCAGGGAGCAGCGCTGTGCGCTCCCAGCCAGGTTCCCCCTTGCTACAGGTGTTGCTGTTGGCAGGGAGAGCACTCGTGTGGGCACAGGGCAGGATGTGGCCCTGCTGTTGAGCAACTCTCACTGACATCCTGGCCAGAACCGTTCTGCTGGCAAACAGCTGCACTGAATGTTGTTCATATATTTATGTTAAACCACTGAGAACTGGATAAGTTGTGGAGAAAACAACCACCCTCACGTGGGTGCCTGTGACAGCACTGTGGATGTGCAGTTTCTGCCTCACTTCTGTGTTCTTCTGGGTTTGTAACCACCTTTCTCCTTGCAGAGGTGAAAAGGTATACCTTTTTTTTTCCCTCTCAGCTGATCCCAAGCAATTTCTTAGGAATTTGTCAGGTGGTTTAGTTGCTCTTCTCACTGCTATCCTGTGTGTATTTAATATGCAGTGGGATTGTAACACCAGTCCTAGGCTGGGGCTTTGCTAAATGTGATGCACTCCTAGGAATTGAGCAGTGTCGCACTGTTCACACCTTCTTGGAGCTCGATTTCCAGTTCCCTGAACCCTTCAGTCTCATCCCATCTGTCTCCTCTTCCTCCCTGATCCTCCAATCTCTGTCCCAGGGGATGCCCAGGAGATATGCAAACCAAAGCCTTGGCTGGCAGCAGGAGCTGGAGCTGTTCTGATACTCATCAGGAGCTCGGTGGTGCTTGTGCGTTCTGGGTGCTCCGAGGAAAGAGCAAACACAACACGATTGTAATAATGAGGTTTCATTCGAGATAAAGATCAGATTTTGTCTGGTTGCTGGACAAGCCTTGCCAGACGAGCCGAGTTGTTCTGTCCCATTTCCTGGTGTCCCCGTTTCGTTACTGTAATGTAAACTTCATGCTCGGAAGAAGAATGCCTTGGCAACAGCTCCTGGCAAAACTCAAATGTGCAGCGAGTGTCCCTGGCTGGAAAGGGCTCCACCTGTTAGCTGAGAGGGGGAAGCTAATATGCCGTATCTGCAAATTTTAGAAACTGAGCACTTCCTCCCTATGGAAAAACTGCTAAATGCTGGTCCCCTGCCAGGAGCTGGAGGAACACCATGAGCTGGGGATGGAGACTTGCCCAGCGATGCCTGGGATTTAAATCCTGTGAGCCAACTTTCTTTGCGCATTGAGTGGGTAATTCTGGGCACTGGATGTGGTTTGCATCAAGGACTGCTAAAACTGTAATACATTAGTGCCATTCCAGAAGCCCTTGAAGCTTACCAACTGCCAAGAAAAATACAGGGATGGCAAGAGATTAGCCTGCTGAAGATCCACGATGAGAGGGAAAGATACTCACCCTGTACTCCCACTCTGTCACATCACCCTGAAGGTTGTGTTAGAACTTGTACAGAGACAGAGGATAAAGAAGGAATTAAAAATTTAAAGACAAAATTGCTGTGCTCTGTAGTTAACCTTGCTTTTAGCCTCTCCTATGTGTGAACCAAGCAGCTGAGGGTTAGCAGGGTCTGAAATGGAAAGAATTAAGCCTATCCCTCTATTTTTCTTCATGCCTGATTCCAAGGGCATTTTAAGAGAGGCAGTGTTTCCTCACATGAAGTAACTACGCACCAAAAATGCAACATTACTTCTCAACCAGCTCTTTTTGACTGGCTCCCCTCTCTTTGGGGGCTGGAGGACAGGTGTCTTTTTTGTGACTCTGCTCTCCAAGGTCGTGGTCCTTACCCTGTTCCCAAGGAACACCAGATCAAATAAGAGAGGAGAACTCTGCATAGCAATGGGTCCTCTCGGGTTACTAAACTTATCCACTCTCCTAAATTTAAGGTTGGAGGATTAATAGTACTTAAAGGAGGACATATCTACCCCTTTACTTCCTCTTTGTTCTCCTCCTTCCTCCAGCAACCTCAGGCAACCCAGTTGGCCCAGTGAAGGTGTTTTTCCTGCAGGCTGGCTCACAGTCCTTGGTTTTGGCAGATTTGCACATGAAAACACACAGCAGAGATTTGCTGCAGGGATATCAACACTCAGGGCTCTCAAAAATTTTAAGTGGGCAAAGGTGTGCCCTGAATACTTCTAAACAGTGAGAATTTTGTTATTTCATTTGTATCTTGGTAAAATGATGTAATGGATGGAACTATTAATACCATTAATATATGTGCACGTATGAATTCCCTGATAACATACCAGTGTTAATCAGTTGATACCTTAAAAACACATACAGAAATACATTGCAACCCCTAAAAGCTGCCATTTAATCTATCATAACATTTTTAAAGGCTTTCTAAAGTTCTTTAAGTTCAGAAGATCTTTAGAAATTACTGATTTTACTCATTACCCAAGTTATTGGTCTCATAATTTTTGGTCTGAGTTGTGTTAAATATGCCATATCATGTTAAGATACAAGCAGTATGTTCTTTTAGGATGTCTGACTAAAAAATTATGTAAATAATCCTTTGCCTGATAGTTTCTTTCATGACACCATGATGAGATTTTCAGAGCTGAGCAGGAGTTACTCAGTACTTGTTTGTCAAATGCCATTTTTGGAAACTCCTTTTTCACTTCACTATTTTAATTCTCAGCCAAAGTAATTAGTAGTATGTAATGATAAAACAATGCAAAAAAAGTCTTGCATTTTGGTATTTGAGATAGACAAGGTCATACCTGTCACTTAAAGAACTGTTCACATTTCTCTGCTCTGTCTCAGTTCTGTTCCCATGTGTCACTAGCTTGTACTAAAATCAATATTTGCCAGGCAGTGTCCCATGGCTGGATCACATAGCTGGAACAGCAGCTTTTCATGAGCTGCACAAGAGTGAAGGGAGGGTTATTTCTCTTAGATATTAAAGAATACTCTGCTGCTCTATTGAGGACTTACTCTGCCTTTGCTCTCGGCTTTCTCTAGGTGGTAAATGCAGACAGCGAGTGTGAAATGGTCATGGCTCCCCTGGGGGCTGCTGTCAGCACCCACAGAGCCCTGGCACCTCAAAGTGCTTTGCTCTCTGCAGGAGCCTGAAGAGGCAAATCAGTGCAGATTGCAGTGAAGGAACCGGTGGGGATCAGTCCCATTATCCCTGCTGGTTCCAGCACACATTCCAGCAGAACCAGGGCTTGGGCACTGCCACAACAGCAAGGCAAGTAACAGGTAGAGGTTTAAAAGAGTGGCGGGGGCTCTTTCATGCATTTAAACAGGTATTTAACCTTTGAGTTCAGTTCATCCAGTGGCTAGAGCAAGAACCTTGCTTTTCCCTTGGCTGATTCCCAGGCTATGCAGATGCGGTGGGTGTATTTGATAAACAATGGAAATATAATTCTCTATCAAATACGTACAAAGCTCACACTCAAGAGACATTCTTCAGTCTAAATTTCGATTTACACTGCAGGTAACACTTGAACAAACCCAGCAGAGCAGTGAGTGTGCACAGGCAGGAACCATCCACCTCGCTGCCTTGGCAGAGCCCCGCTGATAAAATTCCTCTCTGAGGCTCTGGTGCTGTGGGCAGCCAGGAGGGATTGTGCCCAAAAGCAAACCAATGTGTGGGCGAGCCTTTCCTGGCTATTCTTGGAGCAATATGCTGTTAGATGAAGTCAGCTTTATTTAATAAGTGATTGGTACTGGTGGTGTACCCAGGTCAAAATGTAAACAACTCATCAGGAAGATGTTAACTGTAATTTATTTGAGGTGTGTTGGGGGAAAGCTGGAAGTAAATCACAATAAATATGGGTGGCAGTAAAACAGAGATTAGCTCTGAGTTTTGCAGGCTCGGACTTGAATTCTCAAAGAATTTCTCCTTGAACTGAAAAGGGATTTTTACGTATTTGTGTGTATCCATGCCCACCTCTGCATGCGTCACATCCTTTACCTTCCTGCTGCATTTCAGTGCATTGGTACAGACCTAAGACACGAACAGATTTGTTTGTGTAGTTTGCAGGCTTATGGAAATCAGGAGTTTATCCTTTCTACAGTGTGTCTTAAAATTAATCACATGCATGTTGGGCATACAGTAGTTCCCCTGGACAGCAGGAATATTTGGCTTATGTTTCCTGCCCTCATCACCTGCTGACACTTGGAGGCTACATCTGTGCTGCTGGAGCGAGAGGAACAAGTTGAAAGGAGAATCCTGATTAGATTATGAGAAAAATTACCCAAAGAGAAGTGGCTGCAGCACTGGGTCCAGGACCAAACTGGCGGTGGAGTCTCCATCCCAGCAGAGTGAACTGAAGCAGGCCCTGAGCAACCTGATCTGACAAGATTTAGCTCTGCCTTGAGCAGGGGCTCATACCAAATAATCTAAATAAAGGAAGACCAAACCCTTGCTCCTGAGGCTGGTGGTAGAACTTGGTTTGCATCCACACTGCGAAGATGTAACCACGTCTTGCCCTGTCATGTTTGGACCCAGGGCTCCTCCAACCTCATGGCAACGCTCTTCAGTCCCCAAGACTTTTTGTTTGAGTTGGGGTTTTTTTCCCCAGTTCTACTACCTGAAATAATCTAAGGGAAGCCCCTCAGAGCTGGGTCTACAAGACAAAACTCTTTTGTGCCCAAGGGTGGGAGAGTGTTGGTGGACTGAGCAGAGGGGATGGAGCCAGTCCAGGTCAGGCTCAGCCATTCTGGGTTTGGAGCAGCCCCTGAAGTAAATGACCTCTAGACTTCTGCTTGTGCTTTTCTGGCCAGGGTTCAGCTAAGCCAGTCTAAAGCAGGGCCAGGAAATGTGCTGACACTTCATCACAGGCATAGTCAGGACATGAGCCTGCTCCTTGGACATCTTTTCCCAGTGCCATGGATGTTCCCTGTGTTGTCTCGTGTTTGCCAAGTACCTGTACTGTGAGTTAGTTATCTGGAATGTGCTTCCTTGAAGATTTCAAAGCTAGGCTTGTGCGTGGCTGCTTGTGAGCCAGGCAAATGGAGGAGTAACTCCTGATTGCATCCTGAGCGGATTGTTTGGGTTTTGCACGAAGAATCATAGAGTGTTCTGAGTTGGAAAAGTCCCACAAGGATCATCCAGTCCAACTTGCAGTAGAAATAACAAGAGCTGGATGTCCTGGTGCAGGACCTGCCTATGCTTTGACGTGAGCAGTGCAGCACAGATGAGTGTGTTAGAGAAAGCAGGATTGTTTCTTTTTGGGGTGTGTGTGGATGTTGGTTAGAGAGCATTTCCTCATTTTCATTCCCTCCTGGGACAGGAATTTTAGACCAATCAGCTGGGAGTCACCTGACTGCTGAAGGCAATAGATGTGCCCACACCAAGCCATGCAAAAGGATCAAATGCTGAGGTTTTGGAGGAATTCTGGACAAGCTGTTTCCCTCTCTAGTGATGAGGAACTGGGTTTCTGCCTGGGGAGGGATGTGCAGTAAAAGGCAGTCCTTGCACCTCCTGGTCATGCCCCGTGCTTCCCCGCAGAGGCTCACGCATTCAGACGTGTGTATTAAGTTGCCAGCTCATCCTTAAATAGCACCTTCCAGTGAACTGTAAATGCAACACAGAACATGCTGGAGCCAGGAATTTGAGGAAGGAGGAATTCCACCCAACAGAACTGCTGAGACTTGAAAATCAAGCTAGGTTTTCCTCTGGCAACTTCAAAGCAGGGAGCTCTCTGTAAAGGCAGGCTGAGGAATGACTATGGCAGATAATCAAGGGCTGTTACTCTCTTCAGCACCTCATGGGGCTGTAGAACAAGCAGGGAAAGTTTACTGTGTTAGACTCAGGAAAACAAAGAGATACTGCTGAATGAAGATGTTATTAAGTTCTCTAGAACTCTGCTTTTGCAGTGGTTACCTCTGTAACTTGGCTGCTTTAGTGTGGCTCCTGGAGCTCCTGCTTTCCCTGCTTATCCCTGCCCCTAGTGAGGCCTTATTGTGTTCACTGTTACAACCTGTTTTCATTGACATTTTGAGAACCAGTATAACCTAAGTAAATCCACAGCTTGCCTTGCTTAGAAGGATTTGGTGCTGTACCAAAGCAAATACAGATCCATCATTTCAGTGTCCCCAGTGTGGGGAGGGAATGGTGTGGGAGGGAGAAAAGAAACAGATCAATGGTGAGAAGTGAAGCTTGAGCAAATTCAGAGGTTGTCCACCTGGGAACTCTGAGTTACAATTAACTTTTGAAAGTTCTGAAATTAATTTGATAAGTTCACAAATTGATGCTTCCCCAAGCTTTGGGGTGTGCTTGCTCATGGCATGGGAAGTTCAACCCAGGAGTTGCCTACTGCCAGTGAACTGCCCATGAGGGTTCTACACTTGATTTGACACCAACATAATTTCTTTTCTTTCTTCCTTTTCTCTTCAATCCTTCCCTCCCTGGACATCCCCTCCCCTCCCCCCTCAGGCCTGTATCGATGAGAACCTGGACATGGTGAAGTTCCTGGTAGAAAATGGAGCCAATGTGAACCAGCAGGACAACGAGGGCTGGACCCCTCTTCATGCAGTGGCATCGTGTGGCTACCTGAACATAGCAGAGTGAGTGGATTTGGGGTTATTCCGGATTTTTTAACACTCCCCTGTGCCTTTCTCTTCGGAGCAGGTACACAGGTGATGGATGCTCTGAGCCTTGTACAGCACTTTGAGAAGCAATGCTGAAAAGAGATGCTTTTCTCTTGTTAGTGAATTCTGAACTTTGGAGGGTTAACTTCAACTGGTTTGCTTTTGTTGCTGCCATTACAGTGGCTTATGATTTGTTAGATACTTTAGTTAAAATGCCAAATGAACAGGAAATGGGACAGCTGATACAGGGATGTGTAGTGAGGAAATTCTTCCCTGTGAGGGTGGGGAGGCCCTGGCACAGGGTGCCCAGAGAAGCTGTGGCTGGCCCAGCCCTGGAAGTGCCCAAGGCCAGGCTGGACAGGGCTTGAAGCAGCCTGGGACAGTGGGAGGTGTCCCAGCCCATGGCAGAGGGTGGAGCTGGGTGGACTTTACAGTCCCTTCCCTTTACAGTCCCAACCACAACCAGGCTGTGGTTCCATGACTACATTTCCTTACCATGGACAGACTGGTGTGAGCAGTGCTGTGGTTAAATCAAAGCTTTCAAGTTCACTGTCAATCCAGCACCACCAGCATGTTCACCACTAAACCTCAAGTGCTACATCCACTCGTGTTTTGAACACTTGCAGGGATGGTGACTCCATCACTGCCCTGGGCAACCTGTGCCAGTGCACGACCACTCTTTCTAGGAAGAAATTTCCCCCAGTATCCAACCTGAACCTCCCCTGGCTTGAGGCCATTTCCTCTTGCCCCGTCCCTGTTCCCTGGGAGCAGAGCCCGACCCCCACCTGGCTGTACCCTCCTGTCAGGGAGTGGTGGAGAGCCAGAAGGTCGCCCCTGAGCCTCCTTCTCTCCAGGATGAACACCAACTCATTATTCTTTACCAGTCATACTGTGCTTATGTGTTTAGTCCACCACAGCTACCAGAATGTTTCCAAAATTTGAATTATTTCTGAAATGCATTGAAAATAAATTATAAAACCAAGCAACTTCACCCTCCTAGATTTGTGTGCTTAAACACATACTTCATTTATTTCTCATCTGTTGTTCTTGAATGAACTTTTGGTATAGTTATAAAAGGACAGATGTAAAAATTGATGATTCTTGGAGGCTTTTTTCTTAGTATTATTTCCTTTTGTTAAAAAGAAGGTTTTGATCCACCAGATTAATGCAAGAACTGGGGTATTTAAGTAACTATAGAGAAAGAAAAACTGTGAGAACCTGAGCAAGGACCTTGTATTTACAAGGATGTGGATCTTTTTAGTCTAGAAATTGGCTAAGAATAAGGTACTCGTTTGGTAATTGAACTGGCACGAGAAAGGCAAACACTTTGCTGTGCTGTTTGATTGGCTGTGTCAGTTGCTCTGCAGCCAAGCACAGGGTCTGCTGTGGGTGTCCTTGCTGCAGGTACTTGCTCAGCCACGGGGCCAACGTGGCTGCTGTGAACAGCGAGGGGGAGGTCCCGTCCGACATCGCGGAGGAGGCAGCCACGAAGGACCTGCTTCTGGAGCAAGTCAAGAAACAAGGTAAAGCAAGGCCTTGAATGTGTGAGCCTTGGGCCCCTAAGAGTTTCTGTAAGGGAATTCTTCTGGCTTGCTGTCTGTAGGTGAAGAAGTCTGAAATCTGGCCCAAGAAGCAGCAGACAAATTTTGCTTTGCTATGAGGACAGTGGAGCAGATGCAGGAGGTTTGTGATGTGTGGTCTCTGTCCTTGGGATTATTCAAGGCAAGACACCAGAGTCCTGAGATCTGATTCATCACATTTATTTCCTTCTAAAGTAAGATTTAATTCTGAGCTCTGGTATCAATGAAAAGTCTTGTTTCACTAAGACTTGATGAAACAGAAGTGAGCTTTACAGGACTGACAAAAGCAGGGACCAGGAACTGAGTGTTCCAGGCTTGGAGTGACCTGCTTCATCCTGATCCTTCCCTAGATTTCTTCTGCCATATCCCCTTTCTCATCAGGTGTGCCTGCCTGAGGGGCTGCTCTGTGGGTTGTCCCTGCGCAAGCACCCCTTGTAGAAGAATAGTCTTGGACTGATGATAAAATTAAGAAATGCTTTTTTTGGTGTAAAATCTTCTTCATACTCATGGAATTCTCTTGGGACTGGTTGAATGTCTGCCTGTGTGTGTGAGAAGTTTAAATCGTGTCTATGAAGTTCATCAAGAATGTTGGAGCAGGAACCCAAGGAATTCCTGGAACTTCCATCCTAGGAGGTAGTCAAAGCTCAGCTGCATTGGGCTCTGAGCTGCTTGATCTTGCTTTGAAGTTACCCTCCTTGGAGCAGGGATTTGGGTTACAGACCCCCAGAGATTCTTTCCAGTCTGGATTATTTTATTCCTGCAGAACCAGATTTGTCAGGCACAACTTGCCCTCAGAGAAGCTAGCTTGACTGTCACCAATCACCTCCTGATTTTCCACGTGCTTTAGCACATTTTCCATGAGGATCCTGCTCCATGATCTTGCTGGGCACAGAGGAGAGACTCATTGGCCTGTTGTGCCCCAGGTTTTCCTCTTTTACCTGGTTGAAATCGAGGGTTATGTTTCCCCTTTTCCAGTCTGTGCCAGCTGACTGCCACAATTTTTCCAATAGCAGAGAGACTTAGGCACTTCCTCCACCAGCTCCCTCAGGACCCGTGGGTGCATCTCAGCAGGTTCTATTGGACTTGTGCACCTTCAGCTTCCTCAGTTGCTCTTGAACCTTACAGGACATGGAGGCACTGGTTCTGCCTCACCTTCAGGTATTTTGCCTGACACTTTCTGGCATTCTGCTTGCATTGCTTCACCACATTAGTGGCATCCTGCTAAGATGCCCTGAAACAACCATCTGTCTCCACCAAGAAGATTCTCATCACACAGTTAAAGAGATCATAACTGCTGGAGGAAATGAGGTTGAACTTTAAATAAGCCTCTGTCCAGCTCCTCACTGGGGGCTGTGACAGATGCCTGCTGCAAACTGTAACAACAGCCCGAGTGTGCACAATTCCCCTCCCAGCCTCCAGCCACTGTGCCTCCACGAATTCCTGAGCCAAGTGGGCTTTCTGGGCACTCGTGAGTGCCCCGTGGCTTTCTGTTTCATGAGCTCGTGCAGCCCTCCTTGGGAACTCCCTCGTGTTCAGCATTGTGTGTAACAGCCATGCACTTGTTTATCCTTGGTGTGAAGCCAGTTTATATCTGATCTTTGCAACATCCTGTGTGTCTCACAGCTCACATCCTGAGTGAAGTGTTTTCTTTGCTTCTGTTTAAATCTAATGCCCCAAATTTAATTTGGCATCATGTCGTTCTTACACATTCTTAGACTGAAAGAATTAATCCATTAATGCTCACTCTTCAGCACCCTTCTTGATTCCTGACATTGGTCATCTTCTCCTTTGTATTTTTTCCTGAGTCAGAGAGTGCTACTCTAATTAATCATTTGGATGTGATTGATATATCATCTTTCCATGATCTCTGTACTGTGGAAACTCCACTTAGGAAAACAAGTCAAACTTGGTTTTGCTTCTTTCTGGTTTAATGATAGTTGACACAGTCCATCAGCCAGACCCACCTCTCTCTGCACATCATCCACCTGCTTCTCTGTATCTCCACCTTCCCCTCCACATTTTCACCTGCCTCTCCACATCACCACCTGCCTCTCCAAATCTCCACCTGCCTCTCCGCATCACCACCTGCCTCTCCACATCTCCACCTGCCTCTCCACATCTCCACCTGCCTCTCCACA
>VZRZ01001154.1:0-97121 GCA_013398175.1 Climacteris rufus
CTGTCTGGAAGAGCCTGGGAAGGGGCAGGAGAGGCAGAGCTGTGGAGATGCGATCCGTGACAGCCGCGGGGACACGTTCCCGCACTGGTCGGCGATCGTCCTGCTGTGCGCTGCAGCTCGGTGAATAAACACTGTGTGTTTGTGACCAGAGGCATCGTCTCTGTGCTTTCCAGATTTTGCAGCTAACGCTGCCTGTATAAGCCAAGAACTCCAACCTCCTACTAGCGGTGACTTAATCAGTCATGGACTTTTGTCACTCTTTCCAGGAGGCTTTTAGGGGCATTTTAGAGAACGTATTTCGACTGGATTAATTTATTTTTTCACAGGAAGCATGAGTTTGGAAGGGACCATAGCGGGATCATCTGGTCTAAATTCTCTTCTCAAGCCGGGTTATCCCAGAGCACATGGCCGAGGTTATGTCCAGATGGTTCTGGGATATCTCCAGTGCGGGAGACTCCACATCCTCCCTGAACAGTCTGTTCAGTGCTGGGACACTGCAGAGTAAAGAAGTTCCTCCTCGTGTTCAGGTGGAAGCTCCTGGGCATCAGTTCCTGCCTGTTGTTCTTGTCCCGTTGTTGGGCACCACCGAGCAAAGCCTGGTCCATCCTCTGACACCTCCCTGCAGATCATGACAGACATTGATGAGGTCCCCTCTCCGCCATCTCTGTTTGAGGCTGAACAGGCCTGGCTCCCTCAGCCTTTCCTTGTAAGAGATGCTCCAGTTCCCTCATCATCTTTGTTGGCTGGACCCGCCCCAGGAGTTCAGGTCTCTGAGGAGCCCAGGACTGGACGCAGCACCCCAGATGTGCCTCAGCAGAGCTGAGTAGAGGGGCAGGATCACGTCCCTGACCTGCTGGCAAAGCTCTTCCTAATGCATTCCAGGATCCCACTGGCCTCTTGGCCACAGGAGCACACTGCAAGCACACTGTAAAAATCTCCTTTTAAATGATACTATTGCTGAGCAGGTACATACACACACAGTGTTAATTTATACTAACTATATATACACACAGATGTACATACAAAATCTACCTCTAAAATCTGCTGAAGAGAAGGAGAAAAATAAGAACAAACCTCAGGAGTTAGTTTTTATTTGTAATTAGACTTTTTTTCTGAGCCCAGTAGAACAATTACAAAAGGGCTATAACAAAACTGAAGTAATTTGTCAAGGTTTGGAAGATGACAACAAAATCCATGCTATCTCAAGTATAAAAATTACATAGAATTTTAAAAATCAATGCATATCGGGTGGATTTATTTTTGTTCCTAAGCTATGAGCAAAAATACCATGCTAACGTTACCACTTTGTCTCAATTATTGTAACCTTCTCCCATCTCCCTGTCCTCAAAATGCCACTTTAAAGTCTTCAGTCAGTTAATAACATTATTATTCGGGCTAAACCGCTGTCTTGAGTTTCTAAAACCCCTTGGCAATTTCCTGTTCTTCAGAGTTTCAAATGCAAGCTCTTTGCCCACACCACTGAAGTGCTGCACAACTTCCCTTTAGGCTCACATCCTAAATTATCCACCCTCCACTGCTACATGCAGTAGTAGTCACTTGTTACCCCCTTTTTTTTCTTAATCTCCTGCTATCTATTTTCTTGTTCCCACTCTAGATCTCTTCCCACCAACTCTCCTTTGAAGGTTACATTCCTATAATTTTTTTTTATATGGTTATCTCCATCAGTGGGCTTTTCAGACCTAACCATTCCTCAAAATGCCTTGCCTGTATTAGGTCCTGATCTTGCTGAGGAATGAAAGGTGATAATGAAATCCTCATTTACATGATATGCAGATGTCATGCGGGGTCTTATCCTGCAAAATTCTATGGCTTGAACAACCATTTGGTGTTGACTGTACATGTTCAGGATGTTGCAAAACTGTACCACAATAGCAATCATATTGTGACTTTGATACTTCAGAAATAATGCTCTGACAAGAAAGTGGCCTTTGTTTAATCCATTTTCTTAAATGCTTTTTAGAGTCCCTTCCTAGTCATACATTTGTATTGGTCAAAATACAAAGATTTTGTTAAGTAGAGTTAATTCAGATTTGGTATGACTAGGAAGGGAATCTAATCAGGCCTAGAATGCTTTTTGTATATTATTTATCTCATGAAAATTTCTTTCACTATGGTTGGTACCCACAGAAACACTGTGTGATTAATGCATGTCTGAATAACCATTAGATACCCTTTTTCCTACTTTTAGATGCTCTGTATCTGTTTCACCCAGAATTCTACATACTGTAAAGAATTGTTCCACAATACCTATGTTCCTAGCCCTGAACTACTCATAATCCAAACCCCCAAATTGCCAAGCACCTTCCTGTGCCTTTGTGGAAGAAGGAAGGCTGTGATGGCTGCATCGTTTGAGGCAGGGCCAGTATGATGTTTCTGAAGTCTGAAGACTCTGGATAGTTCTGACTGGGCCAGAACTTCCCCTTGTGGTGGTGTTGGTTTTGAGAAGAAATCTGAGCTAGAAAGAGACGAGGAAAGTTAAAGTAAGGCTGTAATTAGCTGGGGCTCGGCACCACTAGATGGTGTCCTGCAGCTGCTCTAGTCACATATTGCAAGCTTTGGGCAGGTAAGGCACAAAAACACCTCCTTGACAGGGACACAATATGTGCTGCAAGAGAAACACAAATGATCAGGCCTAGTGCTCCTGCTTATCTCCCACTGAAGTCCCCAGCAGTCCTATAGGAAGGCTGATAAAAGAATTTTGACAAATAAGCTACATAACCACACAAAACATTACCTCACTTGATAACTACTGATGTTAACATGACTTTTTCTTCCTAAAAATGCAAGGTGAAAGATAGCATTTTCTTTTTTTTCAAAGCTAAAAAGTAGAATTATAAATATAGTTAAAAACCTGAACCCTGAACATATTTTTGTTTTCTTTTGTTTTGTTTTGTTTTGTTTTCAAGCACAATTTCTTTGTGGTTTGTATACTACACAACATACTATCAGCACTTTGTAGAGCAATCTAAGTAAAAGCAGCCAAATAAACAATTTAGATTTTTGTTTTCTTTTTTGGTGAGAATGGTGTATTATCTCATACAGGGATTGTTTTAAATTTCTCCATGCTCATCTCTATTTGCATAATTGCTGATAACACAACATCTCCTTTCAGTAAACCAAGAGAGAGAAATTATCAGATCTCTAAAATATTTTGATAAACCTACAAAAGTATTTTAAAATGGGTGTTTTCAACTTAATTATATGTATGAAGCAGTGTAAATACATCTCTGAAGCAGTGAATGGAAGGAGGTGATTCACAGTGCACAGCAATGCAAGTTATCCATAAGGAGGAAGACATCAGGTCAGAGTTGTCTCCTCATTCTGAAGGACAATTGTACAAACAATATCTGAGCAAACTGTTTGCTGGTAAGGCTACTATTTTTCTAAAAGTAGTGTTATTTCAAGATGATGTACTTATTTTTCCTATTTTTTTTCTTATTACAATGGAATTGCTAGGATGGATGTAGCTATAGATGCACCAATATAAAAATGCTTTTGACTGTGTATTTATTTTCCTTGAGGAAGAAGTAAGATGAAACAGCACTGACTGCATCATCCAAATTTGTCATTTAGTTTTTAGGGCAGAATCACAGGACCTACTGTTGGTCTCTGCTCAGTCAGCAGCAAACTCACTATTATGACAGAAGAATGGAAATATTAAATTTATTTATTCCCCATAGAAAGCCTGATGTCTTCCTAGACTTACTTAATATAAAAAGAATACATTTGTGTATAATATTCAGACATTTTTGTATTTGCATGGCTTCACAACATCAGTGTGCTTCACAACATGAGAGATTGACTGTATTAATGGTTCCTGAATATCAGAAGCTCCTATCAATGACTAATTAAAGAACAGATCATAGTCTTCAAACTAGCCCTTCTTCAACATGTCTCACATTGTGGAAAAATACATTAAACATTTAAATCTGAATGTATTTCAGATTCCTTAATTTATGAACTAGAAACCTTAGTTACTCTGAGTCCAACTGTGCAGAACTCAGAACCATGAAAGTTGTAAAACTGACTTTCAGTACTCCTTTTATTCCTTTTTATTTGCTTATTTGAATGGTGAGAATTACAGTTCTAAGATGAATTTTGATTCTGCATAGTATGATTTTGAAAGTAATTTCCTATTATGAGGATAGAAAGGACTATTTTATCACTATTTTTTTTTAAGAAGTTGAACACTTAAATCTGACTAGAGATGTTAATATGTTAAAATAAATCCCAAAAGAAGACTTAGATCCCAATTGCACTGGTTTTCTACTCATGGGAACTAACTAAAAGATCCCAGGAAAGATAAATGGATGAGAGGTACTCAGCCACACATTTTGAAAATATGTTCCTTACCTGTCAAAATCATATTAATCCTCTGTTTGTAAATGCTAAAATGTTAAATTAATCTTAAAACTACATAATAATACAATTTATTTGTAATAGAGACAATTTTAGGATAAAAGCTTAGATATTTAATTCCTAACTTTGTATGTCTACTGATGAATTAAAATTCCCAATTTTGGATTTTTTACAGCCATTCATTGAGAACTTGTTATAAGGGGGTAATCAGACTAATTAGACTTACAGCTGTAATTAGTATTTCCTTATGAATTAACTTTTTTTTCTCAATATCTTCCTGTCATGGAACATTTTGAATCATAATAATGTAGAACATACTTTTGAACAAATATGTGTGCAATCCCACACTCTCAAGAATAACTAAGATTGCAGAGTAATCAGAACGAAGAATCTTTTTGAAATATCAGTTTTGCAGAGAATAGTCATTAAAGTGCATCTGTATGAGACAACTTGGCAAATCAGTGAACACAGTCCATGTAAACAAGCTTTGATCAGCAGTTTCCACAGTATCATTATGAACTCCAGTTTTTGCTGTAATGGTATGATATGATGAGTGAAAGGCAGACCAAAACCACCAATTCATAATTTTCAGGTGGAAAATCACAGTTAATTTGTTGACTGAAAAATAGCTACATAATTTCAGAGATGATGAGACATAATGAAGTAGGACTATTTTTTTCTCCACTCACACCTTGAGCCATATTTCTACACAAAAGTCACTTTCCTCCTTTCATCTTCTTATTACTTTCCTGGTAAAGTGACATACTAAGCAGGTATGTAAGTGGTTGGTAATTTAAAAAAGCTGAATATTTAAAAAACTTAGTGGGTGACTGATCAAAGGACTGAATATGAAGAGTAAAGACTGGGGAGAGGGGATGAATATGCAAAGGAAGCTTTCAGATTCAGTGGAGAACAGCCACAAAAAGCTGTACCGAGCATTGTAGCTCAGCTAATACAGTTCCAAACAGAGGTTGTGTCAGGCTTAAATAAAAGGCTGCCCCTGAGCAGCACCTTCTAGGCCACATTCCAACCCATGTCACAACATCCTGGCTCTAGGGCTCCTCCAGCCCCTCGCTGAGCCAGGCTCCATTGCCAGCTGCCCTGTCTTGCTGTCTAACCTGAGCTGGGTGACCTCACTGGTCCAATAAATTAAAAGGTTGTGAGAGAGACACTTTCTCTTCCCTCCATCTCTCCAAACACAAACAGTGGCTGATGCTACTGACTTGAAGTTTATAACTGGGAGCGGAGAAGTTACATTTGCAAACATAAAGGACTGAACAGAAACTCAGAAACACCCCTCTCACCCCAGCCCACTTTTTTTTTCAGTTCTATATTCTGTATAGATATGTCTTAAACTAAACACTATAGTTGATAGTATTTAGTAAACTGCATATAAAGAAGACAACAAGTACATTAGGTCTTTCTAGAGCTGGACTGAACACACAGGGAAAAAAACCAGACCAAGAGCTCAGCGTCTGCCCACAGGCTGCACTGGGGTAGGTGTCAATGTGGGACAGCCATTCCTGCACTGCAAACAGGCAGGTAGGAGCTGGTTGTGTCTCAGGTTTCTTCCCAAAATTTTAAGCAACGCAAGCTGAACTGATGGGTGGTGTGGGGAAACAGAGTAACATTTTGGTTCCACAGCAAATGGATCCCGTGCAATGAGCAGGTCAGGAGCAAAGGGAACACTGACTCAGATGACTGACTTTCTTGGAAATGCAGTTGGACTCAGAATCTGGCTATCCAGTTATAGCTGAAGAGCCTCAGAAAAATGAACACTGGTAGATGGAAAATCAAATATCTGCTCAGTAGGAAGCAATTTAAAGTCAAACAAGGTTACTGTTATCTTCTACTGCATCATGGCTGGGTTATAGGAACTTCACTCTGCCTCCCACTTTGGACTATTCACAATCAAGTTGACTAATCCTGAATTAATGTTTTAGGGGCTTTACAGACCAATTAAAAGTATCAATAATATTCCTGTTCAACAAGTTTTCAATTGAGATATATCACCTATGAATAAGAATTTATGTTGGCAAAAAAAAATCTTCAATAAAACACCTCTTTCCCCATCTGTTTCACAGGGTTTATTTTTTAGCTGAGTTTTGGTATCTTTTCTATGCCACCTGCAGCCTTTTCTCTGCAGGTTGGTGTAAGTTTGTACCTTCCCTTCAGTTCTGTCTGTTTCCTCAAGGTAATAATTTAATTCAATCCTATCTTCTATCTGTTTGTCAGTTACCAAACCCACAAGAGGTTGGGAGGTTTAATTTTTCTTCTTTTTCAAGGGATGCAAGCAGTGCCTCTGCAGTTTTGCAATGTGGCTTGGCTGTTTGTGGTTTTATTACACAGCATTTCATTCTGAAAAGCAAGAGTGTGAACTGAGATTAGATATACTGAGTCTTTCCAAACATCATGAGAATTCCTCTGTCAAATAAAACTTTCATCTTAATTATCCTTAATAATTTCCACTTTGCAAACATAAGGTCCCTTAATGCCTTTGGAAAATGAAGATTATGAGAAAGAGACTATAAAAAGATAAACATGTCTCATTTTGCAGAATTTTAAACACCTCTTTTCAGATAGTAAATCTAATGTTAATTAATAACAGGGTATAACATTAGATTTCTCTCTTTTATGAAAATCCTGGATAGAATGTTCCCCAGTATAGTATTTTCTGTGTTATTTTATATATTGGTTCAAATTTAATGCCAGCATATTGCTGAAAAATGTCAAGTAACTTATTCAATAGTCAAGCAAAAATTACTTTCACAATTTAATTAATTTTCATTATTTAATTACAGACTGTGTAATGATAAATTCATTTTTATTTTCAGTACTTCTGAAAATCCTGCCCACCAAAGTTTTGAGCACAGGCATGTGGTTGGGGTGAGCTGGACAGAAATTCCCCATTTTATTTAATTTATGTCTGTGTATGCACAAGTCTGTGTATATAAATGCACAGAATGCTAATTCAAACATATCAATACCTTTCTTAAGTAATTATGGCAGCTGTACACCAAGCTAAGCACTGTATTCTTAGAAAAACTATCTGTATTTTTGCTATTGCAATACAAAATCCAGTATGCTAGTTTGCCTGAAACTAAGATATCTCTACAGAAAATTCTAGTCAACAATTTCTTTTTAAAACTGTTGTTACTTCCTCTTGTAAATTGCATAAACTTGCTCTTGGAAAGGAACATGCAATGGATTGTATACGGAGAGGAGAACAGGAGTCAACATTGAAACAATAGCAACACACCAGCTGTACTTCCATGTGAGAAAACCGTCACCCACACAATAGTTAACATTTTTTCCAAACACTTGTTACATTTATACAGCCAAAACAGCCACCATGAAAAAAATATACATATTTAAAATTAAGATATTTTTAATATTAGAGATTAGGAAGGATCAAAACGCACCATAAGGACATGAAAATGAAACTCTCCTTCCTTCCTCTCTGAGTGTTTTTGCGATTAATCTGAAATAAGGATTTTGTTTTAAAGCAATCTTTAGGGTTTGATGTTAAAGTTTTCTGTGGCTGGCCTCTTTAGAAATCTGGTTTAAAGACCTACCTACCTTTTTTTAGCAAAAATATTTTGAATCTGCTCCTATTGACTAAAATGTTTTGCCCTAAAATTAGCAAAGTAGGTCTGTATTTAGCTAAAAATTAACTAAGTAGATCTGTAGCTCTCATCTCCATTCTTTCTCACTAGATCTCTAACTATGGGTGTTTAACTACCTGAAGGAAATGTGTGTGCTTTTACCAATTTCCTTTGATGAACATTTTGTTATTCAGGAAGGATAATGAGTGTTCTGAGTTAGTATAAATCTGCAGTGCTGTGTGGAGTGTAGAAGGGGGGTTTGCAATATCATCATGAAGCAGAAGCAGCCTGGGCAGGCCATGTTGTGGGGTTTGCTCCTCATACCTACACCCCACGTTGCGTGGCTGGTAGTGAACACAGCACTGCAGCACAGTCCAACTGAACTCCATTGCACACACTGTCAGATCTAGGATGTTTTATATCATGGCTTGATAACAGACATAATACATTTTTCCCTATGAAATAAGTTACAAGCATACTTGGTTAAAGGAAATGTTCAATCCATTCACAGTGGTAAATAATGATCAAGATATGTCACCAAAGGATGATCACAACTGCTTCATAGATATGCTCAAAAAAAAACAATCTAAATACTAATTGATACAGCAAAGAAAAAAAGAAATGCAGCCCTTTCTTATACTTAAAAAAAAAAAAGCTCAATATTAGCTGCCCATTATAACTACTGTATCTCTCTGCCCCCTAAAAAAAAGGTTAACTTTATACCAAACACTGCTTAGATATCTGATGTCATTAATTACCTGTGATAAAAGCAAAGAGCCCTGCACACTTTGAAAGCTTGTGAAGAGACCAGGGAGATGTTAAGGGATCTGTTAATTTTGCTAAAAACTACTGAGAAAGAACTCAATTAGAAAACAATAAAAAAGAGCAAAAATTCTGGAAGATAAATATGTTTAATCTAGTGTGGAAAGCCATAACAAGAACCAATTTTGAACAAGACATTCGGTAAATATTTTAATAGTGAGAGTGATTAACCACTTTAGCTACTGAATGGAGTTAGAGCTCTTGATTTCTTCAAAGTGAGTTTGAGAATCTCACAGTATAATCTTTTTTTTAATCTAGCCACTGGGTTCAATATCACACTGACTGGCTGAACTGTAATGGCCTACCACAAAGGCTGGAGGTGACTTATTAGTCCTTTTTGGGACTTCTGTGAGTTAATGGGCTCCCCATTAAACACCCCCATGTTAATATTACAGTTAATCACTGTCTCTTACTATATCTGAAAGACTATTAGATTGAGTTTATACAAATAGAAAAGATATCCTAAAATCCAACAGCCTTAAAGCATAAGCACTTCCTCTGACCTACCAACAGAGGCCCAGTTAAGCTCAATGCAGGACTCTGAATAAAAATAGGAAAGCTGAACATATTCTCTCACAGGGAATTTTAGCCTAGTTTTCAATTTTCTTTAAAAGAAACATTAAGTACTTGCTATTTGGAATACATTTAAATATGTAAGTATTTCAGGCTCCTAATGAGTATGCCACTGAGGTGGAATCACCCCAAAAGTGTGGGATCATAATTATTATCACATGGCAGTGACTGCTTTATTAACTGTGCAGTGAAGGAGCCAAGGTTTGTGTTACAGGGATAGATTCCTCATTTTTACCTCCACCATCCATCATAGTAGAATCTACTGGAAAATGGAGTACAAATCATTCAGGAATTTACAACAGTCAGTTGAGCTAGTTCTGTGCTATATCATTCTGGAAGTGAAAGCCTTTGTTTTGCACCCTAAGGGCTGCTCATATGCATAAATAGCCCCCCTTTTTCTGTTTCTGAATCACAGTGTCCAGCCAATACAAAAAAGATTATGAAGTATGAAAATCACACATATCTCCACCACAGAACAATAACAAGATCCATACTTTGATTTCCTGGGAAATAAAAATTGTAGCTATACTTCCTGTCAGCCCATTCCTTTGAACGTGTTCTCTTCATAATTTGGATTTTGAATCAAGTTTAAATGGCAGTTAAAAATCGTATGTGGCAGTACACAATGAAATTTAGCTTGACAGCTTGGACATCAAAACTAAAAATAAATGACTTCACATCCAAATAATAAGTAATAACAATGTTAGCCTGCATAAGAATAGCAGGACTGGATTCAAATACAATATTAATTTTAGGGATATGAGTGACTAGGGAGAGACAGAGGCAAAGAAACAAATCCTTCATATAGCAATAGTCTCTTCTTATCCCCCAGGCAACTGGCTGCCTTTCACCTCGGCGGCGGAGCAATTATGTGGCATAATGACTGCAGTGCAAATAAGCAGAGAGATTTTATTAAACCAAATGAGCAAATCATCTGCGTATTATTGCCATTTGATTGACAGTGACAAGTGTCGAGCAGACACGGATGTGAATATGATAAAGAAGCTTGCAGGAAAGCTCTTGATAATGTTACTCTTGATAAAGTTGCTCTGCAAACCTCTCTAAGTAAATAAAGGGGAAAGAATATGATGCATATTAATTCGCATAGTTTGCAACCTGCCACAGGACTAGAGGAAAAGTTGCAATAGGTTCAGCACATGGCATTTCATATGAATTCTAAAATTGCATTTATGAGTCTCATAGACTTTACAATAATATATTAATATTAAAAGTAAAGGTCATTCCACATAACAGTTAAGCTGCCTGAGCTTCAACCTTTATATCAATAACAGACTTGGGCTGGGGACACAAGGAGGAGGAAAACAAGTGGAATGATCTGAATAAATGTAAAATGTTACTGAGAAGGATTGCTGCCTTTTGCTGGGATGTCCATTTACACATTTGTACTTTCAGTGGACAATTACATTTCTGACAGGCCTGCCATCAGAATGATTAAATCAATACCTTTCATATGGGAATGTGATTCATTGGCATGAGCCTTCAGGCCTCCATGTAAGCCACTCTCACGTTAATGACTGCCTTATGACATCATAGCTGCACAGAGTCCAAAGTTCCACATCATTGCAGACAGCGTGGAACTTTGGATAATGACTTTTGGCACATGGACTGAATTAACCAAGGTGACTGGGAAGCTTTGACAGCAACACCCGTGGAAGAAAAGCAGTGGGGATAAAATCTCCTGTGCTGCAATGGCACTAACATCATCAATAAATTTGGGCTTACAAGTTGAAATTATTTTAGTGGATGAACCATGTGATAAATAGTTCTCTTTTCTCCACTCCTTCATATTTTTTATTACTTTAAATTTGAATGTGAACAAACCACAGCATTATGCCACACTTCAGTGAACATTCTTTTGCCATCAAGTACCATCAAGTCGAAGATTTCCACTCTTTGAAAAAGAATTGTATATGAGAGGAAATGTTCTTGTCATATGAAGTACACTGTAAAATGTGGAAAGCATTTTTGATTTATGTTGTAATACTGATTTGAATATCTATTTGGACACATTTCAAAGAGACCAGCTTTGCAAGATTGTGCATAGCCTGAGCTGATTCTTGTGCTGTGCTTTAACAGTGCAAGTAAACTTCAGCAGAGCCATTCAAGGGCTGACATGCTCAGGATAACTGAAGATTGATAAAAAAGACTTATAGTCTCTATAACTTACTTACCTTTTCCAGGGTGTGAGCCCTTCAACTCTAGTGAGCTGTCCAAGGAATATGAACTGAGAAAAAAAAATAGAGTAGAATAAAATATTTAGTATCAAATCCATTTGCTGTAGTATTTGTTATAATTTGTTGTATAATCCATATGTTATAATACAAATTTTACTTACACAAATATTCTCATTTATTGTTTGAATGTACCAGATGACATTATTTCTACAAAAAGGTACTAGAGTATTCAGTAAAACAAGTTACTCTACCAACTTTGTTCAGTTATTGGAAATTAATCGGTAATTTTTCTTTTTTTTCATATGAAAATCAGAAACAAATTTCATACAGCTGAGGGATTTTCACTGGTTTGGAGTAAAATTTAACAAAAGGATGGACAATTCTATCTACGCACCAGGAAAAGCTGTCAGCATAAGAATTTCCTATGCTTTAGCATTGTTATTTCTGGGTTTGGGCCTTTTTTAATACTTTGTATATGATTTTTAACTCTCTTTGATAAATGTGTTTAAGAAATAGCAAAACCTAGAAAATTTTAGAATGCCTGATATTCTTCAAACTACTATCCAGTTTGATGCACTCTGGTCTTTAAAGACAAAAGTAGGTACTCTAGTTACCACATTTTGATTATCTTCAAAACCTAATCCCTGCTTTTTTCACCACAAAGCAGTTAAAAAAGTATCAAAATAAGTCAATTAAAGTCCAAGCATCTCATCCTAAACCTAAACTTTTCCTATAGCATAAAATCTGAGATTTTTACAATGAAATTAAGTTTTAGATTTTAATTTTAAATTATGAAGCAAAGTATTTGATATTTAAACTAAATATTCACTAGAGAAAACAATTTTAGGAGTTATCCTAAAGTACTTGTAAGCCTTCTGGTGTAAATTATAGTCATATCACTGCTGTCACTTCCAAAATAGTTCACGTTATGTTGTGAAGTGCAAAATTTATGAGAAAGAGATATTTTAAGAGACAATTTAGAAACTAAAACCATTAGAAAAAAAATACTAATCATATATTCAGAGTTAACCAACACAGTGATGTTTTCTGAGACTACAGAGAGTGGATTTAAGAACATAGTGTTAATTTTTTTCATTTTACTGAAATGTTAATTGCATGCCAAAAAATATTTAAAGTTATTATAGAATATTAAAGCATGGGAATTTATTAAAACATCATACTCATACACTATCCTGTTGCCACCACAATGTGGAGAGATATAAAGCTGGAGCACTAAAGAGTTCCAAGGCTTTGCCAATCACTGACAAAAAAAAAAAAAAATAGCACAAAATTCAAGGCTTTTGTATTAATGGTTTTGTCACTTCAATCACACTTCCAATAGAACCCAATTTGCTCAGAGTGGTGAAGCACCACCTTCCACTTCCAGCATATGGCTGGACCTGCACATGTCCCTCCTTAACCTTCAGGCATCTTTAGCAAAGCCAGTGAAATGCTGGGTGTGCACATCTTCAGTTGAAGATTTTAGCAATGCACACACAATGACCTCATTTTTCTGAAAATTTAGAAGGGGAAAAGTTCCCAAAGCTTTTCTGATGGGAAAAATGGGACTGAGAGGATGAATGAATTCTATTTAAGTTTTACTTCTTTGTAAAAAATATCATGAACCCCTTCAAAACCAAAGGAAAATATCCATGATTATAGAGGAAAACTGACATTTTGCAGAAGGCAACTCAAATCTGTTCACTGTGAGGAAACAATTCCATTTTATTTCAAAAAATCACGTCTGTTTATTCTATGCAAAATGAGCTTGGATAGGCGAGCATGTAAATTAAGCAAAACCAGACATTAACCTAGTCATGACTTCGGGGCTGTTTAAAAAGTTGACTCACTTTGTAAGCCTGCTTTCAGGGGTCTGAAAATGTTAGGTAGCCCTTTGGGGATACAGTCTTCATTCCTTGCTTTTGTGGAGCCAGAATTCATTCTAAAGTATAGTAAGGCTGGCCTTTCTGAAGGAAAGGAAAAAAAAAGCAATCAAAAACCAGAAGACAAATTTTAGACCATAATCCAAGATACTCAAGTTCTTGAAATATGCAGCCAGTAGCCAATGACCCTTTTATTTATTTATTTATTTATTTAAATCATTAAACTCTTATTTATCTTTCTATTTTAGCACAAAGTGTATCAGGTACAAATATTTTCCAGAACTGGAAAAGAAATATTTATAAAGCTAAAATATGAATAAGAAAATAATTTTACATTTATTTTCTAAAAATATTACCTCAATTATTTTCAGGGATACTTTGAGGGAGATAACCAGATGTTATCATATCCACTAACATAATGTTTCCCTAAAATAATACTTCAAAGCAGAATGTTTAAACATCAATGTGTTGTTTAAACAGTCATTCCAAACCTAATTAATTTTTTATTAAACGTCAAACACATCTTCATATGGTCCATTTTTTTCTGAAAAATTAAATTGATTTGCTTAAGAAGTAATAATATTTAGAGACTTACCTTAAGAAAACACTAACATTTGTATTAATTTTCACATTCACTATTCCCACTATTATTTAGGGAAGTATTTATGCACATATTGAAGAGTAAGCATGTACTAAGTGTAATTTCAAATGTCTGCTCCTCCAGGAAACCTGGAGGATATGAGGTATTGAAGACTAAACCAAAATGTCATTGGCTATACCTTTCTATAAACTAATGGATGGCTCTGGAGACAAAAAGCCCAGATCACTGCACATCCCAGTAAATGTACAGCAAAAGCCAACCACAACTTGCCAATGTACCTGGCCCTAAATCCTTAATCTTTTATTTAGGCAAAAACTTTCATTGTTCTGGAGTTCTTACAAAGCTTATTGAGAATCTCTAGCAATCAGTGCACTATTATTGGCCTTTGTTATTGCTGTTGATAAAACTGACTGTGCTAGATATGGATCTTACCACACTTCTTGTGTTAACTTTCAAAAATGGAAGTTGAAAATGAGATGTGAACTAAAGTCAGCAAGTTTACTCTTGAAACCAAAAAGATGAAAGACAACTGTTTAGGAGTGTTTTGGTATATCAAACAATTTATATTAATACTAGATATTTAACTTGGGATGAGCATGTTAGGAGAGGCAGTCTTCCTTTGAGATTAAACAATAATTCTTCCACCAGAGAACTATTACTGCATCAGATGACTTACTATGTTACAACCAGCCAAATTATTGGTTCTTAAACCCAGGAATCCAGTGCCTGTTCAGCTAAACATGTTGCATCGAAAATAATTTAATTTTAATTTAAAAATCTGAAGGAAAGTGTAGTGAGAAAAGAAGCACTGAATTGTTTTTAGAGAAAGCTACATGTTGCAATGGACCTGGCCACTAAATCCTGGCCTGGATTTAGTTTCTTTGGCAATATCACAGCAGTGCAGCATACAACAGAGTTCTAACAGTAGGTAGGAGAGGTTGGCTACTGTTATGCAGATAAGATAATTAGATACCAAAGTCATTTTTGATTGGCCTTCTTTCTTATCATGCAGGCTGAGCCTGTTCTGACTCAGAGTTTGTGGACCAATTTTGGTTAGAAGAGAAATAGAAATACATTTCAAGTCATTTATGCATCATACTATCCAAGCTTAGGATCACATGCTATCAGTCATAATCTGCATTATATATGACAGTCTGTCACCTTGCTATATTCATTGTGAGAACTAAGAATTATGTCTATAATAACAAAAACATTGCCATTGAAAAAATACCAGAGAAGCGTTCAAACCAAATCTTCCACTGCACTGCAGAAATAATGAGATATTAGATAGAGGAGGCGCTGACAGGAATCCTCTGTGAGGAAGATCACAGTATTTGTTAAACTAGGCAACAATTTAGAATTCAAATAAGAACACTAAACAAAAACCAGTTAAATTACACTTTAGGCAAATATTGTTCATCTGTTCTGTGAACTGGAGCTCTGCCTCAGCTCCAGATAGTTCAGTAATATTTCTGATGCTGGTAAGTCATGATTAGTTTCTGTTTTCCATGAAAAACTGGAAAATCTAAAAGGGAAGTGCTGGGTCAGGGGTTCCCTGTTAGCTCAGGGGGTAGAGCGATGTCGCCTTCTGGGTATCCCATTCTTCCCTGGCGCTGTGTGACCGCTGAGCTGATGAGCTGTGACAGGATCTGTGCCCGAGGAAAGGTGGTTTGGCTGCAGGCAGAACAAACCCTGAGAGCAGCACAGCCACTCCACACAGGCTACACAACTCCCAGAGATGGCTGTGAGGAAGAGCACCGTGCAGAAACAGGTGATACAGAGGTCACAGACTAAACCAAATCCAATTGGAATGCATCCTGCAAAACACAGAACAGTTTGTACAACTAAAGGCAATCATACACCAAACCATCAGATTTTCTCTCAATGCTTTCATGCTTCCCAATTAAAATTAAATATACCTTTATATAAATATACCTTTATATATAAAATTAAAATACCTTTAATGTAAGAATCTTCATTTAGGAAAAACCCTACACCATACCCCAATACATTCATTGCTTTCCTAGAACCTATAATTTATTTAGGTACATGCTGTGATACTGACACTACTGAACTTTAATAGGCATGAGGTTTTTCTCTATTATTATTTTAGAAAAAAAAATACAAGGTTATTACACAGAATTTTTGATAAAGTGGGAAAGCTAAGAACTCAACTGCACAAAATATAAACCACAACTGCCTCTTTTTTAAATTAAATTGTAGATATTTGGGAAAAAGCTAGAGAAACAAAGGTATAAATATGTGGCTTGAAGTTTCATTAAAAAGTACATAGAGTCCTAGAATGGACACTCATTACCAGTATTCTACCTCCATCACAAAAGAGAAATATTCTGAGATAAGAGGAAGGAAAATAGGTAAAGTTATTGTGTCTGGATCTCAGCAATGCCCTTCTGGGACACAGGTATGGTGTGTGCTACATCTCTCAGTCAGTCATTCTCCCTGCTCCACCCAATAAACTCCTTCCCAAGTTGTCCAGATTGTGGGATGACAACTTAGACAAGTAAATCCTGCTTAGATAATTCCATGTCAACATATTAAACTCGTGTTCTGCACCAAAACCCCCTATTACCAGTAATATCTCAAAAGGACTGAAGTAGGTGGTTGACAATAACAGTAAGAGGGTGTTGGTTTTTTTTTCTTCCTTTAATTCAAACCCTCAGATGGAGGAAAACATGCCTCCAAACCAATGAACATGCAAGTCTACTAAACCCAGCATATGCTTAGCCAGTGGATGCATTTCTGTTGCTCAGGGTGGCACCAGAAGTTACATGTTGTATTTTTCATCCTCTGCAGTGGTAATTTCTTGGTCATTTACCTCCTCAATAATAATGTTTAGCTGAGTAAAATAATGCTTTAGGCTTTAAGTCTTAAAGGTTCTTCCCCCTTTGCCCCCCTCAGTAGGATGACTGATTTCAGCCCTTTAGAAAAATAAGCTTACTTATGAGACATTAGTGGCATTATTGCCTCCTTTAATATTCGTGACAGTCTCCAGCAAATGTATCACAAGTTGGCATTTATTAGTGCTAGGCACAAGTAAGGGGCATGTTATTTGATTTGAATAACAGCTTGGAGCTACAGTTTGAGTCCAGAAATATATTAGTCAGAAACAATCTCATTTAATAACACAGAAACTAATAAAAGAAAAGTATTCCAACTGATTCAAAATTGAATTTATGAATATTGCTTAGCAGGATTAATGATCAAAAACTGAACCTGTTTGTCATGTTATAACAGACTTTTCGATTTAAATGCAAAACTAGAAGTCAATGAGTCCAATGGATTGTATATTGCTTTGAAGAAAACCAGTTCATTTTACACATAAGCTTTGAAATTGGCAATAAACTTTAATTACAGGGTCAGATAATCAAATTATAATCAAATAGCCTCACATAAAATCTGTGTTTGAAATTAATGAGATACAATTCTACTAGTCTGTAATATTGTACCTCTGAAACTTACTAAAAGACATTTCATTTTCATTTAAAAGTCACCTTAAGGACTTTTCCCTCAATTTCTTCTGCATAGCTCAATTTTATTTGGAAATGTCTCATTTTTAGACCACACATTTCTAAAGATTTTTGCATATGGAAAAATCATTTGTTGCTCCACAGATTTTTTTTTATTGATAATAAGAATTTTAATATAGCAGTATTAGAAATCCTTCAAGTAGATGCATATTTATGCACTTTTAGAGAAAGCCACAGTTCAGATAATAAAGCTGTATAGTTGCTCAAATGCACATACTTATTAAAATTTTCATTTAAGATGAAATTTTTGATGACTGATCTTAACCTGCAAGTGCAAACATATATGCTAATGTACACTACTGCATAATCTATTTCTTTCTGGGTTATACAACCATGATAATTTCCCCCTACATATCTTACCTTATTTGGAAGAAGAAATATATCTTATATTTAAAACAAAAGATAGAAAGAATAAATCCAAACCCGCTCTGGCTTTCTCAAAGATTTGCTGCCGTGTGGCTTCAGGCAAGTCACATTATATTTTATAGCTAAGCTTTCTCATGAAAAATGGCAGTGACAGCTTAGTACAGCTTCAGTGCAACTTCACTGGGCTTATCATGGGACCTTATTAATTGTACAATGATTATCAAAATGAAGATGCAAAATTGTTGGATAGATAATGTCAGACCTCATTAAACATCTAACTGTAGAAGTACAGAAAAAGTCAAATACTTCTAATGCAATCACCCTACTCAATGGCAATACAAGTTCTTGATAGCACACTAGGCAAATTAAAAAAACTATGCTTTGTACTGAAGTGCAATTGTAAAATTTTACTACTAAGAAAAATATTTGTACTTTCAAAAATCAAGTTATTCCAAGTTAAAAAATACCAATTGTCAAAAATAACTATTCAACACAACTAATTTTCTACTTAGTCGGAACTAGAACAGTGAAAACCAGATCACTTGCACAAGAAAACCACTACTTAGCAAACTTGTGTGTGAACTTAAAAAAGAGTAGTTATCACATCTCAGTTAGGCCCCGGTGGGGCACTGCAGCCTAATCACTTCCATTTGCCAAGAACTAAGGCCATTCACACCTTCTTAGTGTAGAGCAGCATCTCTTCCTCTGTTCATGCCCTAAAACTCAATTCTGACATTTTTTTCTTTGAGAACGCAAATGAACCTTTAGAAAGTTAAGAGAATATCAGAACTATTCCTGTTGATTCTTCCCATGTAAAGAGCAACAAAGAGATTTTTAAGAAGTAACTGTCACAATTGCTCGGAGTTGTTACTATCACTGATTATGGGTCATACTGTAGATATTGAGTACTGAGATAGGGTAGGAGCTTTTGTCATTCATGGTTCTGCTTTGTCTGTCCCACATTATGCTTGAGGACATGCATCACATTTGGGAGAGTTTTGAAAACTCTGAAGCAATGGGGATTCCATAACTCCATGTGTGAAAGTAACCTACAACTTTCCACATCTCACTCTTTTCAAGTTTAATGTCTTTCATAAGTGTAATCTTCTTTCTGCCAGTCTCATCCCTTCAGAGCAACATAGATAAACACTTTGATGTTTCCACAATTCAAGTATTAGATCCATTCCACTCTAGCACATACAACTATCATTTCTGTGTGTTATGCTGGCTAATATATTCAAGCCAACCAAAAAGCAACCACAAAACAAAACAGATAGAATATGTAGTATTAAAATCAGAACTTACTTCTGTCTGCTGATAAGCATGGTTGAAAATGTACACATTTTACATGGTACTCTATTTGCCATGAATACAAATGCCTCATGATTTTAGTCATTATAAACATTTGTCTCCTTTATTTTCTGTATATACATTTAACCAGAAAAAAATAAATTAAAATCAAACTTCTGTCTGTAGTACACTTGACTGGAAATGAGTGAGAAGTACACATGAATGCTAACATTATACTTCCACTATGGCATCGATATAAATTCAAAGTGATAATATGCAAACATGCAACTGCTTTAGTTCTGGTTAAAGTCTGTACATCACAATGTTTTAAAGCTCTGTGTGTTTCCCCATCTCTCTCACTTTCTGAGTATTTTGTTTCCTTGAAGAGGACAAAAGCCAGTAAGGGCAAATACAATTTGTGTAGTAAACATCTAGAAAGCTGCAAACAATTTGAATTGAGCTTGACAGGTTAGCACTTCAACACAACAGGTCATGAGAAGAAATTAAAGAAGAGACAAAGTCGAGGACTGATCTTGCTCGTGAGACTTTTATGAATTCATTTGTACAGCAGCATTTGCCTGGATGCTTTGCAGAATGGAGAGAAAGTCCAATCAAACACTTTACATGTCAAGGCCTTAAACATCTTCAGATGGATGGTTTGCGCTCTGATGGTGACAATGTAGATTGTTTTGAATCATGCTAGTTAAAATGTGAATTTTGATGGGGATTAAAATCAGCAAGATACCTCAAAGAATAAATTTTCCTCCTTTTTCAACTCCAACCTCTCAATTTTCAGTAAGCGGTAAAATGAATTAATTTAGTGGCATAGTTTAGCATTAAAATCAGAGTTACCACAAGCTAAATATTAACAGCAGTTTAGGGTAGGTAGAATTTTCTCAGAAATAAAGCTGCAGGAGAAAGGATTTGTGAAGGTCTCACCTGTATCACAGTGATCAGGTGAAACTGCAGCTCCATGCAGTGACTGTCACACAGTGTAAGAGCAGCCTGGAGGTTCCAGAACTCCTTGCCAGTTAAGAACACCAACTTGTTCATTTTGTACAAAACTTTAGCTTCAAAGTTTTGAAGTCTTTTTCACATCTTTGGACTTTTACAGAAAAACACATATTTTGGATAGGAATTTGAACTTTTTCTCTATGAACACAATTCCAAGTTGTTACTATTGGACATACTATTGCCCCATTTTTTTGCCTCAGTTTGGAAAAAAACACGCAAGCAAAAAAATTCCACCAAAACTGCTCCAACAACCAAACATTTACTAACCTCCATTTGTTTCCTTTTGAAAAGAAACAGATGCTGAAATCAGGTGTTTTTTTCCTTTAATCCTGTGTTTATAAAGAATGCTCAACAGTTTTGAACAGATGGAAATTGTTTCTTTGCTTCTTGCTTCAAAGTCTTTGTTAGTCAGCACATCATACAATCATTATATTGAGGCAATTTTACTGAAATCCTTGTTATCACATCATCTATTCCTTATGAACAACTCTGAATAAAGTCTTGGGACCCAATGTATTCCATCCATTACTTCTTATATGTATGTATCAACCTTTTATTGGATTCCTCAAAGGAGTTCTGCTTTTCTTTCTCCTAGGATTGTAAAATCGTGCTTGGAAACATTGTAAAGAGTACAGCTAAGTGTCCTTACCTGCTGGAGGGTTTTAATTATTGCAGAAATAAACCTTATTTTTATCTGCAGGTTTTATACATAATCCAGATTATTTTCTTTCCTTTTTAGGAACCTCATCCATGAGAATAGTATTATTTCAGTTCTCTACCAAACACTGCATGAAATCCCTTGAAGGTATTTGCAGAGGTTATGGCTAACCTCTCTTGATTTCCTCTCTCTAGAAAATGAATCCACAGAAAAGGTGGTCCTTCATGGTTTGATTAAATTCCTGATCTGAGTCACTTTGCAAACAACCTGTTTTTCTCCACAGACTAGAGAGCCTGACAAACTTACTAAAACAATTCAAGTCTTCACCCTCAGCCCCAGTGTGACCAATTTCTCCTTGCTTTCTCATTGGCCATTTTGCAGAAACGTCCAGAGTTGCAAGGCTGTGAGAACCTGTCCCAGGTCCAAGCATAATGTGCAGAAGCTTAAAAATCATGTTATCTCCTTTTTTACCCCCAAATTAAGCACAGTCTGTTGTTATAGGTACCCATCACTGGAGAGCCCTAACCAGCATAATTAAAATGAGCCCACAGAGAGGCCTGTTCATGTTTCTATTTGTCCTCTGATCTGGCATTCCAACTGTGTTCAACAACAATACCCTGTTCTGGTCATCATCAACTGGTTTTCATCTCTGTAGTATACTTCATATTTCACATTTTGAACAAAAAGCTTTTATTGTGATAGCTCAAAAAGATATTTTTTCAAGCAAACAGTTTAACAACTGCTTCAATACAGGTAGCATGAATTTTAATGTTCTACTTTCAGTTGCAGCAACACATGGGTCTAGAATAGAGAAGGTTTTTTTGGGTTTTTTTTTGTTTTTTTTTTACCAAGTTCACTCATTCTGGTTTGTGGAAATACTTGGAACTAGCAATCCAAACCCTATATGAATGCAAGAGTAGCATTGCCATGATTGTGTTCCAGTTTGTGGCAAAGTGTGGTAGACTTGCAACTGCTTGGCAAGTTTCCCTGAGAATACCTGAATCTACAGGACCATTGAAGGAGATGCATGGTCTACCCTGATCATAAATTTGCAATGAAGAAAATACCCCTTAGCCATAGTCACAAGTTACTTTTGCAATAATTTTGCTTTGGAAAACTCCTGCCCCACATGTCCTCCCCCTGACCTCCCACCCTGGTAAAAAGTTAGCAATGTCTCAACCCCTTTGTGTTCCTGTGTCAACACTATCCCCAAACTGTAAGTGTTAGCAGCTGTGCACAATATGAAAGGGGGCTTGAAACACAGAGACTAAAACAGGAGCAATCACAAGAGTCTCTTTGACTCTCAAAATGCTAAATCACACACTGCTGATCACTGAAATGGTTTCCTTTCTGTACCCAACTTATGTAGTGGTTTTGCTGTTCTGGCCAACCTACAAATGAACTTTTTGTAATAGGAGACCTAAAAACTCTGAACATATGTGAGCATCCAAAGAGTTGGCAAGTTTTGGACAGCCTCAACTTTCTTTTCATTATGAAAATTTCTCCTCACTGATTGTATGCTCAAAACAATTTACTTGTTTAAAAATCTATTCACATTTCTTCAGACCAAATTTTAAATTTGTACTGTACGGTGTTTATAAACAGATTGGTTTCTGCTCATTAAAATTTTCCATACTTCAAAATACATTTTAGGTAGGCTGAAAAAAAATAAGAGTACAACAGCCTGTAAAATGTGGTGGCACTTACAACACAATAACAAAAGGCCACGGATTGACCACGGGTCTTGTCCGTCTCTGAAAGCAAGCTCTTTCTTGTCTTCCACCTTTTCTTCTGCTTTCTGACATCTTTTTTATAATCCACTCCAGAAGAGTAGGAGAAACTTCCTTCAGTGTTAAGGGTATTATCAGCTCATGAGTTAAAAAAAACCCAAAAAAAACCAGAAAACCCATGAATTTATTATAGTTCACCAAACATCCAGTAGTGCAAGCTTTTTCTTTAGTTGAGCTGTGGTGCTTTTTATGCTTCTCTGAGAATTGTAAAGAAATTTCTCTTCCCCCTACTGGCAAATGCTGAGATAACTGCTGAAAAACAACTCTTTCTCCCATATTTTCAAACTTCCATTAGCTTGGTGTTGTTGATTTGGAGCACTAATCCTGATTTTTAACAGGATAGTTTAATAATTTTGGTGTTCCTCATTTAAGTGGGGAGCACTGCAATGAAAGCAGTCTAGAGAAATATTTTTGTGCCAACATCCATCACTCTTTTCTTTACAATATTTTCCTATTGCAGCATGTGCTAGAGTTGCTTGTTATCATTTTGCAATGCTTGTTTCTTTCCTTTATATTTCCTACATCTCACAAATATTCAGAAAACAGACACACCCCCATTCCAGTTTAATATCCCCAGGAACATTAGCAAATAATAGTTTTGACACACAGGTTACCATAGGGTACCATCACCTGCTCCACATAATCACTGGGCATTCTCCTGCTCTGCACTACCTCTGGTAAATATTGAGGTCGTGCACCTCACTGCTCTTCAGGTTCTGGAAGTAAGAACTGAAATCTGCCCTCAGTAGATAGCTACTGCCAAGACCTTTGCAACTGCTTGGAGAACTGCTGCAAATGGGTATCAAGAAAGAATTCACTTTGTGTGAGCTGTATTTTAAAAGAAAACTGAGAACAGGATTTTTTTGGTGTCCTATTTTTTTGAAAAGTTATTAACTATTAAAAAAAACCCTAAATAATTCTATGTTTATGTCTTCTTTTTCTAATTAGAAAGGTCAATGTTAACCTTTGTTACTACACAGTTGTCACATCCTTTAACAATACTCTTTCTAGATTTTTACTTTATAACATGCTTGGTCATGCTCAAGCAAATGCCTGCTATTCCATGCCTTTCTTAGCTACTATTATGCAGTCAGTATCTAAACTGTTAGTAGTATAGACTAATCTTATATAAAAAATGTGAGAGTGATCTTTGTACCTCTAAGCTTTGTTCCAACCATTTCATGTGTCTATTTGCTCATATGAGACTTCCAGTAAACCACCTCAATTCTTTGTATTGTCCCATATTTAGCCCTTTTTATTGTTATTTTTGATATTTAAATATTTCCCCTCATATACTACCTACTTCTATTTGTTTTATAAGTGAAGGACAAGATTTGGATGTTTTGTTTGCTTGTTCTCCCTTACATAAGATTCATTGTTCAATAGATAAACCTACAGAGAGTAGTAAAGAAATAAACACACTTGCACTTACATATTGCTCAGCTTCCATCTTCCTCACCAGTGGCTGTCTTCAATTCTGCTTGACTGTTCCAGAGAAAGGGAAGACCTAAGTCAATTTCCAATTCATATGCTGACAGCAAAAAGTACCAAATATAAGAGAACTATTTCAGTTATTGAGTTACATTACATTACCATAAATGTTTCTAAATGTTTTCGGAAATAGAGGCTGAGGATTACATCTGAACTATTTTAACTCAAGGTCAATAGTGGCTTGAAATCAAAAGGATACAAGAGGCCCATTAATACATTTAGACTGTCAGTACTGGAATGGTGCTCATCATCTGAGGAATGATGTTCTTGAAGAGCCTCTCAAACTGAAATAGTGAGGAGGCAAAAATCCTAACTATTTTAAAAATGGAATGTGTGAGTGGGATTATATGATAACATTCTCTGTGCCTGTTAACCTTTTGATAATAAAATTATTTGAAATTTAAGCCAACCCTACCAGAATACTGGCTTATACAGTCAATGTAACCTTGCCCGCTGCTTTACTGGAAATAATTAGAGATCAGATAATTTAACTGTGGCTGCAAATCAGCCTGAGTATGCTGACCCAAATAAAAGGAGAGTTTTGTTATGGTAAACATGGTGAATCAGTGCCTCAGAAGCTGAGATAGCTTCCACCCATGGTAAGATTTGCTTTCTCATGACTGTAGATGGAGCCCTAACATCAGTAAATATCCTCTCAGCAATACAAGTTTGGAATTTCATAGAATATATTGAGGCTTTTCAGCATTTTTACTTATTGAGATTTTAATTTTCAGCACAAACAATGTGAGAGGCCCCTGTTTTTCTGGTCTCTCAATATGCCAAACTGATTCAGGTCTCCTCAAAAAGCCAGAAAGAAAGAAAAGCAGTTGTTCAACTTTTATTCTGTCCTGCAATTATCACCTAATCTAACCTTCTCTAACAATTTCTCTGCTTAAGGGCACCTCTAGGGTTGTCAGACCAGCTGAATTCATTTAGGAAATGAAGTCCAAACCTGACTAGTCTCATTCATCCCCTGTATCCATTATTCCTTTCATAATTTTATGCTACTGTACCAAAAGGCAAGGCAACAGCATATTTTGTGGATTTTACTGTATTACATATAAAACATACTGCTGAAATACGATTGTGAGGAAGGAGAGGTCTCAGCACCATCTGACTGAAAGATGTTAGATAAAAGAGGAGCTATTTATAGGAGTAAAATATGTCTACTGTTATTACTGTGGCTAATAATACAGGGTTCACCAGTATAATGAATCCTTTCCTTCCTATAACTCACTTGTTAAAAAAACAAAGTATTTCTTGATTCCTTGCAGCAAAACAAACTTCCACAAAACAAATAAGCAGAAATATCAAAACAATACATTATTCCATACTTCTCAAGATACTTTGCCTGTTTCAAGCTTTAAGAAACAACGGGTATCACTAATGTTCTGGAAGTTAAAATATGTATGCAAAGACTCTTGCAAGGTACTGGGTTGGTATTTGGCATCTAGGACTGAACACGGAGAGCTGCAATAACCATAAACAGTTTTACAATACTATTCTTTCTTTGTTATTATTATTTCATTTTTTAAAACAACTGAAAACCTTAATTTTATACCATTGTTGGCAAATCTCGCTGGTTCTAAAAGCTGCATATCCAACAGTTCACATGGCCAAAGGTCACTCTTGAGACTCAGAGAGAGCAAAAGGAAGGAACAGCACAGTCACAGGTAGAAAGTAGATATGGGGACCCTGTGCTGCACTGTGGCATGGAACTGGGTCACTTTGCTCCCTCTTAAAGTTCACAATTTAAGGTAATTACAAGCCCATTTATTACAAGTCCAATAGTATTGTCTTCTATATTCACATGGCATAGCTGCTTGGCAAACACTCAAATACATATGAACCACAGGTGACTTAAAAGATAACTATCGATTGCAAATATTTTATATCCCTTAAGTTATGTGAAATAAATAGGGTACATGAGTTTATTTTGAGACTGAGGTTAACTTCTGGTAAGCATGTGTGAAACTCACAATTTTACATGCACAATTATAAAAAAATAATTTTTTTAGTACATGTTAATGAAAATTCATTTCTGATTGTACAGTAAAGTTGTACAGTTGTACAGTTATCAGCTCATGTGACATTACATAATGATGGGACAGGTCTCTCAGTTTGAACCAGGCAGTACTTCCAGGTTCCATACACATACACTGAACATAGACAGAAAAGTTGAATATAAAATAGAATTCAAGATACTGTTTAGTTGGGTCAATTACACTTGCTATGCATTTTATATAAATTGTATATTTAATATCAGTAATTGCCATGAAGATGATTTTCAGATTGAAAATTACTTGCTGATTTAATTAACATGTTATGTTAATATTAAAAGCTCTTGGGAATATCTAGGTTTATTGCATCCTAATGGATTTTCAGACAATAAATATGATATATCTAGTTAATTATAAATGGTTTCCTTCAGCTGGACTTGGACTACAAATGTACTTAAGTACTTAAATGCACTATACTGATTTGCAGATTAATTTTGTTAGTTGCCTTATTTTGGAATCAAATATTTTGTAGTCATTTATAAAAGACAAAATTATTGATAGTGAGATGATTTTTTTTTTTTTTGGAACCAAGGAGCTAAAAATTATTTTCTCTTCACTCAGAAAATTTGCCTATGACTGCTAATAACCCTCTTTGGCTTCTTTAATTTCTTTATTCAATCATATAACAGAGGTAACTGGTAATTTTTTTTTTAACTCAAAGAAAAGTAGCAGCACGGATGAATGATATTACATTTAGTCTATCCAGATGCTGAACTGTGCTCCAAGCTATATTGAATGAAATATCAAAGATGTCTGTGTGTTCTATTTAAGTACAGTTTTTCAGATTCTACTTGATTAAAATAAAATTAAGTTGCTTTTAAAAGCTAACCTGTCCAAAAGATGCCCAGTAAATTCCTGTGTGAACAATTTCTTTTTTTAATCTGTAATCACTTATACAATACCTTCTAATAGATGTACATACTGCTTAACATCAAGAGATCTATTTAACTCTCACTCTTTATAAAGATGAATACAGAAATGAGCAGCGAGAAAGTGAAGAAAATAGGTTAGATCTGTCCTATGATGACAGAATCAATATATTCAAACCAGCACAACTTAGTTCAGGGAACTCCCCTTAGAGCTCCAGTGTTTCAGAGCAGTTATTTGAGCTTCTACTTCATGACATAGATCACATATGAAAAGTCAGGAAACTGGATTTACCTTCAGCATCTTTGGGTACCTGTTGACCCCCAGATTGAATCATTTATCTGCAGCTATTAAACCTGCAGCAAATGCATAGTTAGGTGTAACAAGATAACCTCTTATTTCAAGAAATTCATTAGCCAAATAAAAGAATCCTCTAACTAAAACAGTTATAGCAATTCATTTTATTATGATCAACATGTTATTTATTTATTTCATGATTCTGCTAAGGCCTTTTTTTAATATATGATAGTATAATTTGTTTTCTGGTGTTCTGGCTTACATTAGATAACCACTTCTGGATTTTATGCAAGACATATGGAAAAATGCATCACTGATTTACTGCACATTTCCACACACAGTCAATCTGATCACTATAGAAGAAGCAAAACCCTGCTTGGCAGTGAATACTTAAACAAATTTCCAAACACATGGGTGTGCACAGCCTTGTAGAGAAAGCATCTGATAGTCAAAATGCAAACCAATACACCACAGTATTTACTGGGAAAGATAACAAAAAATTAAAATTCGGATTTATTTTCACTTCAGAAACTACTGCAACAGAAGCAATTGTAATAAAATAAAAGTATTCCAATAACTACCTCAAATGTATAACGGATTCTGAGTTTTATAATTATGTAAATGAAGGACTTTGAGACTTTTTTCTTTTAATAGCTCTAGAAGATGGCAGTTTTGAATGTTTGTCGTGAAGATGAATCATTGGTTATCAATTAAATCTTTTAAATTCTATTCATTCTTTTGGATGACTATTTGCAGTTATCCATAATGATGCCTCCAAGAATAAAAGGTGAATACCTCAGTATTATTTTCAACTTTCTGTCCTAAACTCCTTTTTTTATATATTTCAGTTAGGTCAACAAGGCTAGTTTTAGTATCACCACAGCAGGTGGAATGACCTTTACCCCGTTCCTATTTTACAATGTGTTTTGTGAGACTCTTGACACGTTACTTCTGAGCCTATTAGGAAGAATATACTGCAGAAGTTATTGTCTTCTGAGAATAAGATTTAATTATTTTCACATTTAATTATGGACAAACCTAATAATTTTTAGTTAATCAGAAATCCATCCTCTCTTTAAGGACATGAACACTTCTGTTTATTGGGAAAAAAGTAAACAACAAAACAAAACAGAGGCTGCTAATCCTAATTTGGGAAGTGTTTAACCGCAGGGCATGGTTCACAGATGCTTTTGCATCCTCAATACTTTTGTGGGCAAGATAGTTAACTCTGATTATATGAAAATGTCAGGAAAAATTATCAGGGAGAAAAAAAAAATCTCAAAAAGTTTTCTGAGGTTAAATGGTAATGAAGAGCCACCTTTCTTCAAGGAGTAGAAGCAAGCATAAACCATTTTTGATGAGCAGATCATCCCCTTGAACAAAGGAGGAGCCCACTGGAACAGAGCATTTGAAAAGCAAAATCATACCTTCTGATAGATACTTTCTGTCGTGAACATAGTAGTTAATCCATTTTTAAAGCAAGATTAGCTGTCAGATTAACACATTATCCATGTGAGTCAGAGTTAGTCTAAACCAAGGATGTGCCTGAAGAATGATGTGCACCCACATGAAGGAAGGTTTACAGAGGCTGACTTACAACACCACTGTGGAATGCAAACCCTGTTTCCCTGCCTTTTCTTTTTTTTTTTTTTGCTAATGCTGACCAGAGCTCTACAAACAGCCATTTTCAATTGCTGTATCATGCTGAGTTGATACAAGCCTTGATGTGGATTTTAACATCCATATGCAGGCCTTGCATCTGCCACACACATCCAAGCATTAACTCCAGGGCATATATGCCTCTATTGTTCTGGACAATATACAGTAAGATGTTAAAGAATTTACTTCATCAAAGTGCTCCTTAAATGCACTGGTTTGAGCATTTGTCTCCTTCTGGAAGGCCAAGTTTCAGTACATTTAATTTCATAATAGAACAGGATATGATCTGTGAACAGGAGTAGAAGCTTTCTCAAGCAGCTGATAGGTGTCAATATCCCATTTAAAAAATACATCCTGAGCATACGGACCTATTGTTATATCTCTCAGACACCAGGTAAAGAAATATAACAGGAGTAATTTCATCTCAATTAATTGATGGCCCATTTGGAATAACTTGCTTTTGGAGGTGTCATTTTATGAAAGATTGCACTATAGAACGTGGCTGCAGCTCAGAGTTAAGGCCTTTCCCCGACCAATATTTCATTTCACACTTTTATTTTACTCTCCACTCTTACTCAGTCCATGGTTTTATTTTTCACTCTTCAGCAGGCCAAAAAAGCCCCTTTTTTGCATAGCCTGTATCAGTACCTTTTTGTAATCTTCCAAAATTAATAACCAAGCTAAATGAAGGCAACGCCTGCTCTGAAAGAAGATTTGTTCCAATACATGAAGATTTGGCAAGAAAAGGAAACCTTCCTATGGAAGCTTCTTAGAAAACAAGTCACAGACAAACATTACAAGTGGTGTCTGAAGGATCTGAGACTTTTGTGCAGAGTCAAGATCTATAGGAGCAGCTAAAAGCGAAAAAATAAGCTTTCATTTTCTTGCCTCAGCTCTCTGTATTTGGTCACAACCTATCTAAACTGTCCTGGCTTCTCTCACAGGCACATGGGTCAGCTGGGCTCTGTGGGCAACCCCACATGTGTGACAGAGCCCAGGCAGAATATGAGCATTTTGCTTATAATTTAAGGACACTTAACTGACATTTGAGCATAGCTCACAGCTACTGAGCACTAGAAAATCTGTAGGAGTTAACAGATTTAACTCTAAAAGACAGCAACAACAAAAAATCCCAAAACAAACCCAAAAACTTTGTATGTGCAACTGTATTAAGGAATTGAATTCACTCAGAAACAAGCAAGCATCAGATTTTAGACCACTGGACACAGAACAGATGATTTCATGTAGTCTTTTGTATCAAAACAAGCTTGTTCTAGACAATTTACAAATTCAGGTCATAAAATATTCATAAATCAGATTTTTTAAAAAAATTAGGCAAAGAACATCTTATACAAGCAATTTGGAGAAAGCAAAAGCACTTTCAATTGGCCCACCTGGTCTTGCTTTTAAAGTGAAGTACACAATATGAACCCAACATGACATATCCATGTTCAAAGCAATGCAGTTTCTGACTGCATGAGAATTATTTCAAGTCCTTAGTCTCTTCAATGTAACTAAAAAACTTTATAGGAAGAAGCAGGGGAAATTCCAATCAAGTATTATTCCAATCATCCACACCCAGTGCATTGTAATAGGTAAACAGTGAGGAAGCTCTCATAGGTTGAGTATTTACAATCTTATTAATAACAGGTTATTCAACATATCCAGCTAATTAATACAAATGCCCCACCTATTTCACATTCTCTCCAACTCTGAGTAACAACATCCAAGTCAATAAATTCAAAAACAATAACAGAAGCAGCAAGCAGGGACACATGTTATGTTTGAAGATTTCCTGCATTCACCAGAAGACTAGAATCCCTTTTAGATCAAGATGAGATTCAGCATTGCCCTATAACTTAACACTAATAAGTCCTGTATCAAGCATTTATCTCCACAGAGACAAACTATACTACTAATTCTATTCATTCTTTGTTCTAAAAATGAATTATTGACAGAAATATTATCCCAGTACAAATACTGATGTTATTTCAAGTTGATAAATGAAGATAGTTCCTGCCCCTTTATCTTATCTCCAAAGCACCAGTGTAAAGGTGAGGAACCATCTGATTTAATGTAGATGATAATGAAATAGTACAAGAACAGATGAGTAATGAAAACTGACAGGTTTTGTATGTGTTTGAGGTAAATAATTTTTTTTGTCCAGTAGAAATGCTGTTTGAATGGTTTCCCCTTATTTCATTTTACATTTCAAAACAACATTCTTTTCTAAGTAGACAATAGGAACCAAAGAAAGGAACTGCATTAAATAAATCTCTAAAAATCTAACAGGCTTCAGGCTATGCCGTACTTCTTCTTTCAAATATTTCCACGTAAAATCAGATGTTAACTCTCTGAGTGAACCCATGTGCAAACTCTTTATTCATCAGATTAATGGCTGTGGAGCAACAGGCAACTGAACACATTTCCACTCACATAAGGTATTCATGACTTCCCAGAAAACTTCACATTATTGCAACTACTTTTCAGTTAAATATGTTGCATCTAGTGAAGAAGAAAATAAATTGCAACAAGGTTTAATGGGAAACTACAGTAAATGTATCGACACAACTAGAAATTTGTTTCTTTAAACAGGACCTTGTTATTACTCTGACAGATGGATTTTTGCCTTTCCATACATTTGAAAAGAAAAGAAAAACCAGCCTTTTCTCTGAGATACTTCAGATTGCCCAGTGTAATATCTCTCTTTGTTGCTGCTTTTATGCTGATCCAAGGCACAATCCATAGAAGAGTTTAGTCAGCTTCTGTGCTATAGCAGCTAAGGCATATGTTAAGGTTGAAAACCTACAGGGTGAAAATACAGAGGAAAATACAAAAGTCAATATTCTTTCACATTTCCTTTTATACTGCATATTAGTACATGCTTCTAAATTTAGACAACTTATTGTCTCAAATACACAGAGTGATATCCAAAACTAATGGTAGTGTTTCACTTCTGGTCACTTTGATCAATAGGAACATGGTAGATATAGACAAGATAAAACATGCTGGTAATGATGCTGCTGTCACAAGAAGAGCAATGAACTAAATAACATTTGATGTAAAGCTGACAATATAAAAGTGAAATTAAAGAGTGACTCAACATTCACTCATATGATTAAATCTGAAGTACAATAGTAAATGTCAAAAAGCAAAACTCTGGAAATTTGGAAAAAGCTCCTCTTCAAATATCTGGTCAACCTTTCCTTAAGTTTCCAGGATTAAAAGCCTTTTTTCCCGTCTTTTTCTGAGAAAGACATTTGCAGTATTGCAAGGTGCCTGTTTTTTAGGTTGATCATTCTACATTTTTTCAGAAATACTGAATCAGATCTGTTACTTTGTCTGCCCCTGTTTGTGGATCCTTAAAAATATGATTGTTATGTTGTTATTTTTGTTTTTAAATTAACAGAGATATATTTACAGTGTGTGTCTGGGATACAGTGAAACCTTGCTAAATGGAATATTTTAGGACCACACATCACAGTTTGGATGAGAGGAAGTTAAACTTGTGCAACACAGTGGTCGCTTGTTCATGTAGGTATTTTCACATGTACTAAAAACTTCAAAGCCTATGTAGTAAACACTAAATTCTTGAAATAATAATAGTGGCAAGTCAGCAAACCACAGAGTGATAATTTGATTACTGGGTTACAGAATAGTTAAGTCCCACTGTGACCCCAAACTGAAAACTGTGTACAGTTAATGACCTACGGACTGAAAAGGAATTCAAGAACAAAGAACACAAGACCTGTGTGAATACATGACCTGTATCCTGCTTCAGCTTTCATAATGTCAGTTCCTAGTTTCTTTTTGCTCTTTTTCCCGTTAAAAGTCTCTTCTATCCTACTGTCCCAAGTGGGGCCATGCAGAATGCAGCATGCACTGTTGAAGAGCTCTTTTGAGCAATGAAGTAGGAAGCCTAACAAGCAGGAGGCTGACATATAAGGCTTAATTTCATGTTCTGATATTGTAAAGTCACTAAGAGTGACTGAATAACAACAGCAGGGAAAGGATATATACATCATCCTTCTAACATCCTCTCACTGTGTACTCTTTTTCAGCTCAGGGCATTTCTAAGCCACAAGTGGTTTCTAATACTTCTAAGTATTTAGTAAGCCTCCATGGATTTCTGTTCCTAAAGCTTCTCCTGTTGTCCCCTGTAGGCATGCAAAGCTTAACATTTAGTGCAACATCCAAGGAGAAGCTGCCTCCTGGTTGACATCTCCCTGACAGTGCCAATGAATCCCAAAAAGACATATGGGTCTTCTACAGAAGTTAAGTAGTATCAGCAGGAGCAGCAGGTACTAGGACTGAGGGGAAAGAATATGTGCCTTCAAAAATAGACCATCAGCCCTGCAATCTCAGTCCTTGTATGGTTGTGTTGCCACCCTGCCATTGACAGATCCTCCACTCCCAGCAACTGCCTCCAGGAAGTGTTTTCTACTGTTTCTCTTTTCAAAGTAATTTCTATGTGCTACACAGTTTGTAAAATGCTTTAAGGATTCCTTGTTGGAAATTGCAAACCAAAGATTCAATTTGAAAAAAAACCTGTATTTCATAAAAGTAGCCAACAAAAAAGGTATCTAAAACTTAAGAATAAAAACATAATAAATGTTAATAGTATCAATGAGATAACGGTTGTCATGTGCTACAAAGTTATGTTTGACATTTGTTACTGAATCATTTAAGATCTGTACATGCAAATTGTTCTGACAGACATAATTTGAAAGCATAAACATTGGCAATTGTTTTGCTACCACTGTAGCTGTTTTCAAGTATCATTTGTGCAGAGCAAGTAAGGGCACATACTGACACTGTGACTAGGACAATGCTTTACAAGCTTCCCAGAGGTTTGACATTTGTCATTAATTTCTCATTGGTCTTTAAATTATTTATGCATGTAAGGATTTCGAACTGCTCATTTGCACTGCTGACAAATTCTCAAGAAGCATCCATAGGTAGTTAAGCTGAACTAACTACTACTAAGGAAGGGATAAACAAAAAGGGAAATTATAGTATTCAAAAAAGACGTTAAAAACTTTAAAAACTTGTATATTTGTTTCTTCAGGGCTACAACTATTTGAACAAACAAAAAAGATTCTCAAATTAATCATGTGTGGTTTGTATATTATGGAATGATACTTTGCAATTATTGTATAATTGAAATAAGAAGTCAGAAAGGGGTAGTCTGAAGCAACGAAATAGACCCTAAAAATTAGTATTTTAAACAAATTCTCTTTAAATGTTCATAATACTTGCATGGATAGAGAGTGCCTCAAAATCACATTTTACATACCTGGAATGAAACACCAATCATTATATCAATAACTTTTTTGTTAGTAACACATTTTTTTCTCATGTCTGTAATCTGTTTCCCCCTCCTTAACTGGCTTTTCACCTCTTATCCAGCACTGTAACACTGAATGGTAGAGTCCTGCTGTGTAGAAACCCATGAAATTTCCATTGCAGTAAACAAGGAGGAAAAACAGTAAAGTCATTTCAGTTTAACTCCTTCAATTATATATACAAACATACATACATATATACATATATATATTTGTGTGTGTCACACTCATGTAAAGGCCTAAATAAAACTAAACAGATCAATTAATTTTAGTATTTAATAAGAATGAAATTTGATTTTAGCAAATGCTAAAACCAGGCTTTTATCGGTGCAGTCTTTGAGTTCATTTTCTTTCTGTAAACTCTGATCTTGTATGCACCATCTATCTATATGAAATTTTAAAATTTGGAATCAAAACGTTCTTTAAATACGTAGTAGACAAACTAATCTCAAAAATTGTGAATTACAATTCTGTATGCAAATGTCACGTCAGACAGTAGGGGGCAACTTTCACCCACAAGTCGTACTTTGTTCTTTCTGATAAATAATATAAAGGACATGAAGTGGGTGCTTTCAGTACTTACCTAACTTTACTGGGTGGTCTATATCAATTCTGTAAAATGGAAGGTTTCATTTTTAAACTCCCATTTTCTTCTCCAGGCAGTGTGCTGAGGAAATATCTGGTGTATATAGTAGAAATATGCTGCAAGATAAAATAACAAACTACATTCTCAAAGCTGTTGAGAAATGAAAGAGAAGGAGAATTATATTCCTGTATTTTGCTGTCTTAGGATTTGTGAGAGACCAGTCTCAAAAAGATTATTTTTCCACACTTACATTTTGATAGATAATTCTTCCTTGAATAAGCAATTTATAAAAGCAGTAATTTCATACCTAAAGATCAGAACATGGATTAATACGAAAGCTGACATAAAAAGCAAAATATTTATTAGTGATTTTAACATGCATAATGAGATTGTGTTTAACAAAGAATTAATATTTAAGAATATATTGGTGTTCTATATTGTGTATCCAGTTTGAATCTGTTGAAAAATGAAAGTTTTGCCATGCATTTCCCTTGACAGCAAAAGCCAGGCATACTAGCAAAGGAAAAAAAAGTCAGGCATAAAATAGTACTTTTTCCAAATGTGCCTCACTATATTATACAACTCTAATTTTTGGATTAAAATATTATATAATTTATATAATTTAATATGCAACTAACTGATTTATCTTTCAAATGTATGTTTAAGTTTTTTAAATTATCAGATTGGTGAAAGTAAAGAAATAGGGCAGCACTGAAAACATTTTTACAGCAAAGCTACTCAAGTAGAACAATAACACTTGTAATAAACCCACAAAACTAGGGCTAGTCTTGCTATGAGGTTCACACAATGAAGTGGTTCAGCCTCAGGTGAGTTTTTAGCAAATTTGGGTAGAACCATGAATTCAAGTGAAGGATGTCAAATAACAGGAACCAAATCAGACAAACCTTCACGCTCCATTTAAGCTTCAAGCTTCAGAGTAAACTACACTGGATGTCAAACTGCAGTAGCAAAGTGAGAAAGTGACTGCAGACCTTTCTCCTAAAGTGGCCTGAGATCCTTCAGTAATTCAGGCAGGTAACTAAATTAAAGAGCCTTTGTTAGGGAGTCAGAAAAATTTACAGTTAATGTCTCATCTGTCTTTAAATCCACAGAAAATGAACAATGTATTTACTTTTCTCAGTGATGTAGCTAACAGTTATTTCTCTAAACATAACCCCACCTTAAAATATAAATCTACCATTTCACTTAGTGCACTTAAACTATTTTACTTAATAGACAGAGCATAACATAAACAAAGATTACAAGATGTGAATAACATCCAACCTCCAGCAGTTCCTGAAATGAACTTACATTTTCATGTTAATACTCAAAGATCATGTGTATAACTGGTATCAACAGTACTACTTACAGGAAAAATTAATCATAAAAAGCACAGTAAAAAAAAGCAGACCGGACATTTTACCAGAACAGATTACTTGAGATTACCTCAGGATCCCATAATTTCTGATGTTTTACAAATTACTGGGTGAGAGTTTGTTTGTTTGTTTGTTTTGCTGGGGATTTTTTGTGTTTGTATTTTTTTTTTTTTTTTTGGGGCTGGTTTTTTTTTTTTTTTTTTTTTTTCTTGGTTTTTTTTTTTTTTTTTTTTTTTCTTGGTTTTTTTTTTTTTTTTTTTTTTTGGTGCTGGTTTTGTTTGTTTTTCTTTTTGATTGCTTGGTTTTTGTATTTTGTTAGTTTTTTTGTGGTTTTTGTTTGCTTGTTTTGTTATTTTGTTGGATGTTTCTGGTCTTTTAACCTAAGTTTGAGAATCATCATGCTGTTTTGTTACTGTGTTCTGAGAGGACTGAAGTCCAGGTGAAATCAAACAGATGTTTTTCACCACCCCCGTTTTTCTGCCTGGTCACCCTTTCATGAACTGTGTGCCAGGACTCAACTTCCAGTTCATTTGCCTACTAACTTGTACCCAGAGTTTGATTTCAAATGGACAGTGGATGAAGTGGCTGAGGAGGGTCACCTAAACAGACTGTGAAGGTCAGTTGTGTCCTTCATCTTTGCTTTGTACAAAATAACCTCTATGTGACAGACTTGTGGCTATTAAGGCCCTGGTAAGTGTGCCTTTGGAGGCAAAAATGCTGCAGATGTTTATGGAAACCTCTTTTTTTTTTTTTCTAATGTAAAAGGGGAATACCAAAACAGGCAAATTACCAAAGACAAAACCATACTCAAACCATCCCTCTGCATCCCTCCAAAATCCCCACCTGGGCCCTCCCTCCCCTCTGCATCCAAACCCAGGCCTGTTACAGATGCTGAGGAGAAGCCGAGTGGGAAAGCTCACTTTGTATAGGACACCCACTTCTTTACAATGTTTGCTTCTCTCCATTTTCCTTTTCATTTCCTCATATTATTTTTTCCCTTTCCTTATCTCCTAGGATATCTCCTGTGTAACTTCCTCAACCTCAGACCCACATTTCCCCTCCATCTCCTCACTGCCATACAGCAACGCCAAGAAGGAGCCCATATTCCTTGCAGGCACTCAAGGAATATGGGCTTTGCAGCCACTGAAGTTACTCTGGGGTAGAGCACACCTCTTAAATTTCACAGGTCCTACCTCTGCTTTCTCCTTCACCACGTGTTCCTGCAGCAGCCAGGCAGCATCCAGGTGGTCTGTGGTTACAGGGATTTTCCTCATTGTGTCTCAGCAGAAACGTTATGGGAAATGTTATGAAAAACTGCCAGTCCTTTCTGCTTCCTCCCACATGATGGGCACCGATGTGTAGGAATTGGCTTAAATACAGCAGAACAGTCACAAGTAGTTATGCTTCTCCCTTCATTAAATCTAAAGCCTCATTTCCTCACATAGCATAGAGGGAAGCTTCCAGTAAATGCCTAAATATTTTCAACTCTTACTTGAATAAAAGCCTTTCTTTCACCACCATCACAGATGCTTTTATTTGGGACCTCTTCAAGGATACTTTCTGTTGGGAGAAAACTTTTGGGGAAATGGTGAGGTTGGACAAGGTAGTCTTCAGATATCCTCTCCAGCCTCAGCCTTCCTGTGATCCTGTGATTTTAAAAGCATTGCACTCCAGTTACAAACAAACAATTTGAAGTCCATTGAGAGTAAAAGGAAAGAAATTCTAAGAGACAGTATCTACAGTTACAATATGGAAATAACCCAATATGTTGCCCTCTTAAATATAATCTAATTCTTAGAACTTATTCTCTTTGCCCTTTGTCTTTCTGTGCTCTGTGTTTTTCTGTCACCACTGCAACTTGTCAAAGTTCACCAAAATTTACAATGAACCAAGTGCAAGAATTAACGTTATGGGTCTGATAGAATTTGGACTTCCCACTTATCACAGTGCCAGTGAAACTCAAAAAGTATTTTGATTTGCAGCACCTAAGAAGTTCTTGTCAACTTTTCCCAAAGCTTCTCTGTATGTTGATTTTAAAAACAAAACTCACGATTAGTAGAGACTCTTCCTCCCACTTCCCTGCTGTAGGGAGCCTGTCCTCCAGAGAAGGATGAAAATGGAGAAACAGCACAAGTACTTACGGACTTCACAACAGCCAAGTTCTGTGCTCTGCCTAAACAGGCCAGCTCAAAAAGGAGATACTGAGGAGAGATTCACCAAAGCTATACCACTCAGTCCTCTCCACATCATATGCTTTTTTAGGATCCATCAATAGCTGTACAGGGCCCATGTTACAGGCCCTTATTGTATCTGTCTGATGTTGTGGGTGGAAATACAATTCCACATTACATTCACAAACTTCTGCAAAAAGTTCTGTTACTGCAGACTTTGAGTAAATAACTGTAAATTCAATTCTAAGATAAATGACAAGTTATAGTGACTTGTTTGCCTTAACTATAGAAAAGGCCTGCCCATATATGCTGTTGCTCAGGTTATATGTACTGCATGTTGATACACAACTGTTCTGCTTTATAGCTAGATCCATTTTTGTGCATTTCATCTAAGATGTAAATTATACCATTAACAATACCAACCTATTGGAAAGTTTCCAAATGGATCTGATTTTGGTATACTAAAATAACTGCTTATTATAGAAGAAAGAAGATTAAGGAATGTTTCCAAAATGTAGAGAGATTTTCTGATGTTGTCTTCTTAAATTTGCTATGTTTTATTTAATGTTGGTGTACTGTGTTTGGAATCAGATATTGATTGGTGTCTCCTCCTTTCATTTCTTTGGGAAAATTGCCCTATCTATGGCAGAACATCTGTTTTTCATTATCATTGAAGTCAAAGAGTATCAGTAACTGTAGCTATTTATACTTATGAGTAGGTAATCAAAATAATCACTGGTTGATAACAATTTTTCAAGTAGAAGAAACTTCACTTTATTGATTTTTTTGGTTGTTGTAGTAATAGAAGGACCTCATTTTTTCCAATGGTTTTTCAAGGACACTTCAGTTCTTGCAGCTTTAATACATCAGGAAATAAAATTTTGCATCCAACAAGAGTGACAGTTTGTCTAACTAGAAAATAGATTGTTTTCCAAATCCACAAAAATGTTAAACAAATCATTGCTAGATCCTGCTCAAGAACTGTCTTGCACTGTTGCAGATACTGATGTTGGACTACTGTAGTAAAATAAATTTTGATACAATTTATGGGTGCAGTCAGAGGTTACAGGTATATATCCCTGTTTCTCAGAACCCAGGGAGCAGAATTTCTTTAAAAATCTAAAATGTGTTAAGAATTCATTAATGGAGGTCATGAAGAGGATAACTTTAGTGTGAGACTGTCTTGTTTGATTTATCTCTTTGTTTTCTTACTCTTAAAACAATAATATAAAAAACCCAACCAAACAACCCAAACCAGGCATAAACCACAATGAATTGTTTACCACTGAAATCTACAGAAAAATTATATGAGCAAACCACACTGTTATCAATAACAGCTATTTTTTGTCAACTACTTCACAAAACACAATGGAAATTATCTGGCACACTGCAAGGCAAGAAAGTCAATACTAAAATGCTTTGTTATTTGTATTTCTGTACAAAACATCAAATAATTAAACAAATTATAAGATTGTGTTTTCATGCCATCCTTAGCATTTAAAAAAAATAAATGAAATGGTTAGATGGTACAGTTGTTTCCACGTGCTTAGATCTAGCTTTGGCTTCAATTTGGATTGAAGTAATGTTTATAAATGTATCTCACTTTTTCACCACTAGGACAGCCAGGCATTCCCTGCAGGTTTCCAGGCCAGACAGGATACAGCCCCGAGCAATGGGGTCTAACACCAACAGCTAATCCTGCAGCAAGCTGGACTAGAGACCACCTGAAGTCCCTTCTAACCTGAATGATCCTATCCTGACATAGCATTGTGATAGAACTTCTGTTATTAACATCTATCAGCATTTCTGTTTGAAGGTTTGTAATTGCTTATTTCCACAGACAAAATATCCTCAGTAGGTACCTGATTATTTATAAGCAGCTTTTGTTTCAGATGAAACTTTGCTAGGACTGAGTTAGACCTTAATGATACCAAATGTTGAGAGCTTGAAGTATGATTCAGCAAGGACCTTAAAAACAACAAAAAAAATTAAATACCTCTAAAACCCACAGATGCATGATTTAGGAGTTTGTTGATTACAAACTAAGACCAAAGTCTCTACATTAATATGACTTTAAGGGTCATGTCTAGGGAGTGCTAAGATTATACTACAAAAAGAAAAAAAACTTAAGTCAAATTTTTCCTTTGAGAAATTATTCTAATGCAATGAAGATCCTCAGAAGTTGTGCCATCCCATTTTAAAATATGCAAAAAAAAAAAAAAAGTCATAAATACAAAAATGAACTAACAAAAAGCAAAAAGCAGTGCACATAGAGCTTACTGTGCCAAAAGCAAATTTTTATCATGTGCATACTAAGGTACAAACCTGAACTTATACTCTGCAATTGATTTCATACATTTCTTTCAATTCAGTATCAATTGCAAGATTGGGACATAGTCCAATTACTAAGAGCTATAACAGTAATGTCAATGAAGTCTCATAAAAATTTTTATTATCTTTTGGAATATCTTGAAAAACTGATGGATAAATCACTGCTATCACCTGCAAAAAGATCTGTCTGTAATTGAAACATATAATAGTTCTCTATCTCTGAAACATGAAAAAAGGTTTATAGCACAATTTCAAAACTGTATTTGAATTTATTTCCCAGTTCCAACACAAAACAACAAAATTAAATTTAACAGCTAATACAAAGTCTTGACATGCTTAGAGACGTCTTGATTATGATGTCTTACTATGCCTTGAAATAATAAAAAGCATTTTAAAACAATATTACTATTAACATTAATATTGATCAATGAAACAAGTCATCATAAATTTTTTCATGTTATATCTACTCTTGTAATCATATAATGAGATAAGCTGTGACTTACTCTACAAGACTGATCAACTTCAGAGCTGTTACCTGGTTCATAGCATATTTACTCTCATAACTTCCATTCCTAGATTAAGGTTACAAAGGGTTAAAAGCAACATTTAAAACAGCTAAAGTTTTTTTGAGCTAAAAAAGTTTCCATCTTGATAAATATACCTGGGAGCCTGGAGAATAGCAGCTATTATATCACATCAGAAGATATAATAAAGCTATAAGCTGTAACAGTATATGGGAGAAGATATAAAACAACAAAACTGATTATTTGACACTGTCATTTCATCTTATGCAGGACCACTGTTGTGAACGAGCTACACGACAGTAAAAATTTATCTTATTCCACAAAAGTTAATGTCAATTTAGTAATATTTTAAAGCATGGGAGTACCCAGAATTAATAAGGCTCCTTTGTACCTTAGTCTAGAGATTACATAAATGCAAGTTTTCTTCAAACCAGCCATTGCTAAAATCTAGACAAAATAGTACTAAGGTTACATTTTCCACTTTCCCTGCACAGTGTAGCACTTAGATTTAAGAGCATGTTGGAAATACAGACTACTTAATGCAAGAACAAAACTTGCTGGTATGATCGCATGTTTATGTTGCATAAGATAATACAATCCATCTGTTGGGAAAATCCTTGCTGAATATTATATCTGTTTTAGCAATAAACATGAATAGAAATCAAGATTATTTTTTTAAATCTGAAACTGAGTAACAGTGAGCCTTACAAAGAAATATGTCTAGGAACCTGAGGCAAATTATACATGTTAATGTTGGAGTCACTGAGAACAGTTAACACAATGTAACCAAATGTCAACTGGAATATTTTGCAGTAACTTACTGAAGAGGTCTGTGTTTAATGAATATATGAACGCTTGGTTTCTAAGTTTCCAGCTTCAGATGGCGAAGATTAAGTGTTAAGGGTGTTACTGTAAATGTTTAAGTGAGATGAACATCACTGATTTTCTAATTTTACCACATGGTTTATTTCAGAAGAAAACAAGCACCAGTTAACATAGTTCTCCTGCAAGTCAGTAAACAGTCACACACGAAAACTCCATACAATTTGCTTCTTTGTTTATGTGCAGGATATTTAGTTTGGTTTGCAAAGTATTAGAAGAATAATAGGAACCTCCTGACAGAATACCACAACTAAATTTCTAAAAAGCCACTCAGTTAATCTCAGTGTTGAATCTGGCTGTTTCAAATTATTGTAATGTATAATAACAGTCTTATTGACAATACAGATGCACAGAGCCAAAAAAAGCTAGAAATAGTGGCCAAAATGATGAACTAAGCGCCAGCCCAAATGACAACAAACATATGGCCATTAACTGAAGAATGGAGGGGTTTAGGAATGCAGCTGTCTGTGGTCTCCTAAAAGTTCCAGAGGAATGAAACGCTGCAAGGATTGGCAAAGTCTGGATGAGAAGCACTACTGAGGATGGTAGGTCCTAAAATGGAGTCAACCAGCGGATCAAGTTGGAATTCTGAGATTTCTGTGGTCAGAATATATTCATTCCATTGGCCTCATAATGTACATCAACAAATTAATATTGTATGGATGTCATTTCAAAGCCTACTGAAGACGAAGAGCCATTACTGAAGCCATTAGAGCACAGATGGTTCAAACTATATGCAGATATTCATACTTGCATTTCTGCATTATAGCAGGGTTTTTTTTTCTGTTGAACTGTAATGAATTGTCTCATAATCTATTCCATCTTCTTGCCATTAGCAGGCTTTGAATGTTCACAAATAGGAGCAAAGAACTCATTTTCCAGAGCTTTAATCACACAAAGAGGGAATGCCTAATTCTCTAAATGAAATGGTCTGTGATCACTGAAGCAGAGATTTAATATATCACGGCAAATTAGGTAGATTTTAATAAATTACTTATCTCTCTGAATACTTTACATATGCTTATGAAGAAACATAGCCTGTTTGCAAACAGAGGAAATCCACAGTCTATAAAACCCTTTGAAGAAAATGACAAATAAAAAAGTAAATTAAAAAATGAAATGTATTATATCCTCGTTCTCAAGAGACAATCCTTTTGCAGCATTGATTCACAGCTCCATTAAAAATATCAATTAAATCCTTCACTGAGATTGGTTAAAAGCTGTAAAATTAACTTTCTATGCTAGACACTGGTTATTCATATACAAGAATTTATTGTATATGTTTGATGTAAGTTCTCAAAGTGACAAAACCCACATGAAAACAGTTGCCCATCCCTACAGCCCAAAGTAGGTGAAGCAAAATCTGATACTCTATGGCTTCTTTTTGTGCTTTGACAGATGTTGGCTGCAAGTAAATAATCTACTGTACAGAAAATGATTGCGCCTGCCCTCCCCCTACTTCAAATTATGGTAACCATAAACAGCTGATTATAATGTTAGTAGAAGGGTAAAAGTTATTTAAAAAAAGGTTGCAGTAATTTAATAAGTCCTGCAACTAGCCTAATTTTTTATATTTAATTGATAGGAACTGCATGCATCAAAGAAAACACATACTGAGATTTAATGTGCATAAAATGGATATTAGCATTTTAAAGAGGCAGATTAACACATTAATCCAAGTAATTTTCATATATTGCTTTTAATAAAATCTTCACAGTATAAAATTCTTAATGAGGCTAATCACAGGCATTCCATTTAGCGGGGTGATTAGGGATAACATAAAAGTATTTTTAATCAGTTTTCTAAGGCTTATGGTTTTTTTATTAAAAATTAAAATTTTGACTTGCATTTTTATTACTGTTTTATGTAGGAAAAAATCTTAAAAATGCAAATAAAGCACATCGTTCCATCATGTAGGTATTAATTATTTACAAGACGTTGTCCATTGTGGAGAGATTCTTAGCCTTAGGGGGGAAATATAAAAACAAACAGACTGAAAAGTATACAAAACTTTACAACTACAAATCAAGCGTCCTTTTCATATAAATTATACATTAAATATACTGTAAGAATTACAAAGATCTCATCTTTGATGCACTATCAAGCATGTATTTACACTGGGAGAAGGCTCTTCTGTAGGCAAACTTCCTTTCATGCCTCGTAGTCGTCTTTGCATTCCCCCCTCGACTGAGGGCAGCGCATGGAGGGCTTCCACTGCTCCTCTGAGCTTTCCAATTACTGCACTATCATCTTGTGAATCAAAAACTAGAAAGGAAACATTACAAAACAGCATTAGCAATCTCATTTAAGGTTTCACTTTTGTTCTGATAATTTTCCTTAGCATTTGGACAGATTAAAAGGCACCCAGTATATGCTAAAAAAAAAAAAGAAACAAACCAAAAGGAGGAACAATAAATAAATAATAAAGAAATCTTCCATTTCTAGTACTCAGCCTACTGGAAACTGAGCACTCTAAGAACTAGAATATACATCAATGAAAGCATTAGTGCTGGAATTAACTTTGAAATAAAGAAAATTATTCGTATAGTTGCCTACATAAATCAGTATTTTTTCACAATGTGTAAATAAGGGTGTTCCAAACTCTATTGAAAACATACATGCCTACTTAGAAATATTTTTAAGCAAAAAATATACTAATTAATGCATTTGCTACACTGCATGTATGACAGGTCCAAATCAGCCTGGACAATTATTAATATTCAAATAATAAATTGTTTTTTCCAGTTGGTGCAATGCAGAGTTATTTAAAATCCAAGCTTCTATGTGTTGTAAAATAGTGAAGTATGAAAAAAGATGATAATTCCCCTAGACTAAACTATTTAACTACCTTCATCTTTGTGTATGTGGGTTTGAAAGTAGTATTTAAAAATTCTATTTTAGAGAAATTAGCTGACATGATTTAAAATTGCACTCTTGTTACAATATCTAAGTAAGCCCAGAGGGCCAGAATCTCTGCTGCTGTGATTAAAACATGCTGCTAAGTCAAAAATTAGTCTCTTTCCCAGTCCTGCATAAAAAGCAACGAGGCTGCCTAACATTACTCTAGAAGGCATTTGAATAAAAACAAATAATCTTGACAGCATATCTTTTCAAAGCAAATTATACAGCTGACAAATGGCAAAGTTATGTATTTACTCTATAAACTGGGATAAGTACTCTGGGACATGCAATGATGCTGCATGTTACAACTTCTAGGCTGCTGGGACAGCTCAGAAGAGCTTTAGAGAAGGGCAAACGTGGGATAAACCATCATTTACCCTGTTGAAAGACCTACCATAAAGCAGACTGGATACTACTCTTAGAGGTCCAAGCCATTTTGTTTATTCTTGAACAAAGCACTCAGTGAGCTGTCAGCTTCAAGAGCTGGGGGACAGGGGACAGTATTGTTTTTATGTGTAAGAGCAGCAGGCTAACTGAAATTAATGGTATCAGAACATTAACCCTATTTTCTCAGTTTCTGTATTGTCATATTATCTCTGAGACATATTGTTAGATGCCTTGACTATACTCTTTTTCATCCATCCTCCTGCTTAGTGACTCACTTAATTGCTTCAAATTTTATGGAGGCCACTTTCACACAGTCAGGAATGAAAGGAACAAGATACAAAAAAGCTAAATGCTTGCAGTCTTCAAAGAGAATGAAGGAAGTTTATGGTATCTGAGAATGACTACATCTTCATGTTGTAGTGTCCCATGAATTTTTCTGTGTCTAGGTTTATTCTTTTTCCCTTAAACCAACATCCATCTCAGAGAATGTGTACAATATTACTCAGGAATTCTATTTATTGTGCCATTATGATTTAATTGAAATCTGTGTCCAGATCTAAAGGACACATCCAATTTTCCAATTACTCTGTCCAAGAAAATAAACTGACATGTTCTTTTGTCATGAGCTGACATATATTAACATAAAACTCATTTTAATTCTCTGAAATTTCTGGATTTTCAGAAAATATGAAATAGTATATATTATGGATACAATAGAAAATAAGTAATTGTACAGCATCTGCAGGGAAGGGCCAAAGTGTGGATAGGAAAAACAATGAAAGTATTTCTAGATATTACTGTCGCTTTCTTAGACATAATGTACATAAAGTAAAAATTAGTTCAAATGCTTTATGTTAGGGAAGAAATGCTCCTGACAATATTGAAGTAGTTGTCATTACACACTAATGATTAGTTTGCAACAGAACAATAACTAGTAACAAAAACCAGTCCTTCCTGTCATAATAATTCTCTCAGATGATGATGATTAGGACCATTGAGAGTTTTGTGAAAGGTGACTTTCAAGGGTAAAAACTTACACTTCTATCACTAATCAATCTCATCAAATAGGAATTATGACAATGGGAATTATGACCATAAAATACAAAACAAAAACAATCTTCCAATAAGAGACTACAAAGTACCTTTTGGAGGAGATGTGCTTTTGTACAACTACTTGGAGAAAAATGATTGGTGGAGAAAAGCTGAAATGGTTCAGCCACAGTAAGAATTGCATCAAATCTGTATGTTATTTTTCCAGGGTATGGAGATTTGATTCTTAGAATTTTCCTTATCGTGTTCCTGGAACTTTGATGCATACTTTGAGTATTTTAGCTACTGCATGGATGCAAATCATGTGTGATAATGGCAATGGATAAGAAAGCCTCCTTCCCTCATTGCTCAAGGTATGATAATTAGACCCAGCAGTAGAAGTGCAAAGTTGCATTAGCCTGGCATTCCAGCAGGGCTAACTGGAATTCCTGCTCTCCAAAGGGCACGTTGTGTGTGCTGTGTCCAGGCCTGGAGCTGGCTCATGTGCCCACAGAATTTAATCACAGAGAAACTCTCGGCTTCTTCTCACTCTGAACTGACCCCAACCAATACCCCCAGTATTTCATGCTGTCTTGGATACAGGTTTCATACGGAGGACACAAGCTGGAGGTACTCTGGGGGCTATACCATAAGTTTAAATAAGATACAGACATCGGCAATGCAGAATTACTGACATAAATTTTAATTAAAAAAATATATCTATAGTCCTATTACAATGAAGTATGTTGCACAACATAGAGAATTACAGCAAGCAGACATGTCTTAAAAATTCTGAGGTTTTATAAACTAATTGCTATGAGCTGGGAATGCTGTTTGGTTTTGGGTTTTTTTAAACATATTTTAAGGAATGACAGTAATAGACAGTTTCTGCAAACAAAGGTGGAAGCCTTTAGTTAATATTAAAGAACTATTATTGACACAAAGTCAGCAATTACTTTCACAGTAAATCTTGCACAGAAAAGTAGAAATTCAACAAAAGTTTATAAAAAAGTTGTCTCTAAAACTTACCATCAATGTCTTGTTCAATGATATTTCTTTGCTTCTGGAGCGTCTCTTTCAAACGGACCAGAGAAAAATCAGTATCTTCACATTCAAGATCCTCTTCCTCTTCTGGGGCACCACTGAGTAGCGTAAATTTAGGGTAAACATAAAAAAAAAAAAAAAAAAGGAGAGAGAGAGAAAGAAGTTCAAAAATGGTTGAAAATCAACTTCAAACACAGAAAAAAGGCAAAACCTCGTTCTGTTTTAAAGTGAAACAAACAAGAACTTTTTATGTATTAAATTCAACACATTCCATGACAAGAATAGTCTAGGACCCTCTCTTTTAAATCTTCCCGTTCTTTAGCATTATTTAGCTGTACTAGAAGGACAGAGAGGTTGTAACCATAGATCCACAGGCTTATAGAAATGTCTCATTTTTCTTCCCCCTCCCCATCACCCCATGGTACAATTCTTGTTCATATAGCTATACAAACAACTATACAAAATATATGCTTTTCTTTCGAGAACTTAAATTACACTCATTGCATCCAACTATGGCTTTCCTTTTAAACACATAATTCCAGTATTGTGTTGGAGCTGACTTGAGTTAGTGGCTTGTGTTGGGGCCAAAAACACTGAGACTGACAAAATGACAGGAATTTAGAGCTAACATTTGGTATGTCTTGGCAACATTCTTCAAACTGTGAATGTTTGTGAGCTTTACAGCCTAAAAATGTTACAATAAGCATAATTTCAAATGGGTAACAATCAAGTTATGTTACATCCAAGTCTACAGGAAAGCATATCTTAGACACAGTATTATCAAATCTTCCTAAAAAGACCTGAAACACAACTGCTATAATATGCTTTTATAGTAGTTTATGTTTGTACTTGGCTCTTAAGAACAAACTTTTATTACAGAAAATATACACACGAATATTTGTCATTAAATCCAGACACTTACTGAAAATATGCGTGTTTAAAAAACTTTTCTTGAGGCTAAAAAGGAAAAATATCACAGCTATTTCCAACAGCAGGTGGCTTGATTGACTATAATTGATTTAACTTAAGATTTGGCACATAGCTAAGCGGCAGCAAAACTGTCCAAATTCAATGAAAAAGAAAGACATACTCAGATGTGCAAGATAAATATTAAATTAAACAAAAATAAGTAAAAATTTTAAGAATAACTTGATAAAACTGTTGGGTATTAGGAACAGATCTGTTTTCCTTTGATTCAGTGTCAATGTTACTCAGTTGGGGAAACCAGCTTAGCAGCTAAAAGAGTGCTAAAAGAAGAGATTACTATTGGATTAATTTTTATCACTTAAGGGTACCAACTATTACTACAATTTTCACTAAAGCATAAATTAGAAGCAGGTCTAGTAACATTTGGGACAGCACCTTATTGCCAAAGGGGAGAGTCATTCATACAGACCCACGCTGTGGCTCAGGCCAAACACAAATATTTCACCTGCAGATTCCAAGCTTGAACAAAACAGATGAGGATAGCAGCACCTCTGACAGGTTATAGTTCCAATATGCCTAAAAAGTGGTAATATCAGATTAAATCTTTGCTGCTAAGCAGGAAGGAGGAGATTTGCACCCTGGATCCCATGGGAATAGTCTGACTAGACTGCAAGAGTGCTACCACAATCACTTTGACTTTTGTATCCTTAAAAAGATATTGCAAATCTTTTAAGTCTAGAAAATATTTAAGTATGATATTTGGTATGCTTTTACTTGTCTTCATTTACCAAAAATTAGAAGAGTTCTGTTTTTGTTTGATCTGCCCAAAGTAACACAGTTTAAAGTGCCTTGGGACCCACAGCACATGAACAGCCTCCTGACTCTGCTTCAGCAGCCAGTGTCCACCTCACCCAAACACTGCCTCACTCATGTAAGTAACTTTGAGGGAAGTTGGAATATCAAATTCATACTAGGATTTCCTACATGAACAGAGCTATGGATGGTGTTTCTCTCCCATATTTCTCTCTGGGATCCCAGACTTTCTCTCTAGATGATTGCTGCATTTCTTTTCTGTAACACCAGGTATCAGTACTCACTTCTTTGGAGGAATAAGAAGAAATTTTAACATCCTGTTAAAAGCTCCACGTGAGAAGATATTTGCTAGCCACTGCAGGAAAGACTAGAAAACTAAATGAAACCAGTTTGGCAAAAGAAAAGTGAAAAAACAGTAAGTGCTTTAAGCTTAAAACATGTTTTACAATGAAGCAGAACAGCCTGGATGATTATTTATTACTGTTGTTAGAATAACACTTAGAGGGATTATCACCAGCAGGTAATTTAGAGTGACTGGACAGAAGCTCTTATGTAGGCAAATTTGATTCTACTTTTTTTTTAGTTCCACATACCAGAATTTTTAAGCAGCAAATAGAAAACTTTGTGCATTAATTCAGTATTTTAATGTGAAGCTAACACTGTACACATGCTCTATTCTATAACATGGAGGCATAGATTTTGTTACTTTGGAGAACAATGACTTCATAAAGTCTGTTCCTTGGAATAACAATCATTTCCTACCAAGAAATGATGCACCTGTCAGGATCAGCCTGGAAACCACTTGCATAAACCTGTTCACTCTTGTTATCACAGCAGGGTGACTGTTAGAGGAATGGATTCCTCCACTCTTCACATATGTCTCTCTTGACACTTGTCAGAAGAGCACATACTCTACCTCCAGGTCTCAACATTTCAAGTACAGGCTGGCATGAGGAATCAGGGAAGTTTCACTACACGACTGAAATTTCTACACTCTTAAAATGCTGAAAGACAACAGTGGAAGAATAAAAAATAACTATGATACAGTCACAAAAAGTTAAATGGACTGCCAGGAATGTGTCCTGTTAATTGATTTAGAGACTTGAACATGTAAGTAAAAAACGATGGGGTTTAGATGCTGAAATAGCAATTCTGTTTCCTTAATTCCAAAGTTTTACAAATATTAGCAAGTTTATATTCTTAAAATAAATAAGGAATCTGAATCCCTACTATACAGAAAAAGAAACAAACCAAAAAGGCTACCCATGTCAAACAGTACAGCTGTAAGAAAAGCACCTGTTTTGACAAAATCTCCATATTAATGACAATGACTGACTGAAAATGTAAAGAAAATATGCTTGTCAAAAGAAAAGAACCATCTTTGTGGTTTCCAACAATTACTAATCTAAATAGGATTTCAAAGTCTTCCAAGCCTCCTACTACCTCATGCTCATGTATTTTACATTTTATACCATTCTATTTAGCAGCACGTTCTCTTGATTTTTTCAATACTGAATATTTTTGCATTTTCTGCCACTAGAGCCATTTATTCAAATGTGGAACCAAAATCAACATTCTGAATCAACACTTAAATGATTCCATACCAAGAAATGAAATTGAAAGAAGAGAAAGATCAACTTTATTTTGAAATCTTACCTTTAAATGACCAGTAAACTCAACTCCTAATAAATTTTAGACTGGATGTTAAAAAAAAAAAAAAAATTACTGAAAGGGTTGTCAAGTCCTGGAACAGGCTGCTCAGGGAACTGGTGGTCACCATTCCTGGAGATATTTAAAAGTGTAGATGTGGCACTTGGGGACATGGTTTAGAGGTGGAACTGGCAGTGCTGGGTTAACAGTTGGACTTGATGCCTTGAAAGTTCTTCTCCAACCTAAATGGGTCTAGGATTCTAAAAGATACATACTTTTCTATATGAATTCCACATCAATCTACATTTACTTATTTGTTAGCATAAACTAGAAGAGTGTAAAGCTGTGAAATGCATTCTTTTCAGGGTCAAATTGGTCCTGTTTCAACTACAGAATTAGCCTATAGTTGCAACTTTGGCTTAGCAATAATTTTATGTATTATAATCTTTTAACACTTGAGAACTTTTATCTTTTCAAGAGACATTCATTAAAGTGACTCTTCTTTTGGAAGACAAAAATAGCATGTGATGTATCTATTTATTTATGTTCTAATATGGATCCAATTATTACGAGTATAATTTCCAACAACATTCATTGTGACAGGAAAAAAATAAATTAATACACTACTTAATACACATAATACACTGCCTATGCTGCTATAATCTGGCATAGCACAAACACCAATAGTGTCAGGCTAAACCATCTGCAGGCAATTTTCAATGATATTTATATCCTTGATAATTTGGTTTCCTGAGCTTTAAAGCATTAGTTTAGTTCAGTTCCTGTTTCAGCTGAAAAAGCTCTGATACTAGTTTGTAAGGCTTGTGATAGAAAACATGTGTTGAAGATATAACTAGGCCAGGTTTAAAATGCATAAAGTTGGAAACTTTCAGTGCATGGGCAGAATCTTTCCATAGATTTTGTTTCTTGGTGGTCCTCTTGCTAAGATAAAGTGGGGAACTGGACTACTGATGACCTTCCTGCCTTCCTATTTAGTCAATGTAGAACTGAAATTCCAACACAGGCCAAGCCAGACACACCAATAACTGCAGAAAACAACCTACTTACTACCACAGAGGGCAGTACCACGATGGCAACACAAGGCAGATGAATGCTTCTGTTCAGAGAAAAAGCTGACTGCTGTTATGTTACCTTACTTTTACCCTAGGTTGGTAAAATATTTAGTATAGCTATCTAAGTATTTAGAGGAGAAATTGCAGCACACTGACTAGCTGGTTTCCTTTGCTGAATTATCCCTCAGGAAATTAAAAAAAAGAAAGTAACAAAAAAGTATTCTATCCTCAGTATTGTCAAATTTTAGTAGATATTGTTCTAGGAGAACATTATCCACTTTCCTATTCTATGAGGTAAAATAAGTAATCTGCTAACTTATTAACTGAAGTTTTTATTTATTTATTTATTTTAATCTCCAAACATAAGAATGTTTTGGTATGATATTTCCATCCCAACAAGTAATAATTTCATGGTGTTCCCTGCTCTATTCCAGTAAAACCTGTTTTCTGGCCAAGACATGAAACTCAGCTCTAGAAATAAAATGAAGAGAGATCACTCTCTTTCTTACTGTGGAGTGAATCAGTGATTTGTGAATAAATAGATGTTTAAAAGATTTACAAGTAACTCCAACCCTTCAAATAGAATCAGCAGATATCCTATTCTTCTGCAAACTAAATTCATCCTTAATTTAGTAATGATTCCATTTTAATGAAGATTGACCTTCAAGAGAAAACAGAATCAAATGATGTCATTCATTCTGTGTAAGTAATGCACATACTATCTCAAAAAATTTGAGTGAGAACAAATTTATTATTATTATTAAATTGGACAAGATTAGTTTATAGTCTTTATCATATGTATTCATATAACAGCTGCCTGCTAGACTGATGATCAGTCTATCTTTTCAGAAATTCTAGGGCCAAGGAACACTTTCTGCAGCTCTTAGACTCCTTTCAGTACTTTGAAGTCAGAAAGCAACAAATGTACTACACTACACTGGGTAGATATGTGCTTTTCAACTTCCTTAGTGATAGAATCTCTCTTTTGCAAAACGAAGTGGTTAAAAGCAAAACAACAAAACAAACTCCCAACCAAAAACCAAACCCTAGCACTAAACCAACATTAGGTGAGGCTGCAATATTCCATGTCACATGAACCTGCACAGGGAAGAAATAAGATCATTTGCCCCGTCAGAATGCAGGTATCACTGCTAGCTGAAAGAAATTTTTTTATGAGTTAGTGACTTAGGTATTAGTTCCTTGGTCAAACTTCCTCAAAGGAGACCATCAACAAGGTGAACCACAAGCATTATTTACAAAGACCTATAACAGAGTTTTCCAGCACTAACATGTACCTGTCAGTGGCTTTAGAGCAGACTTGAGATCCTCTCTTTCTGCATAATTATCTGCCTTATGCACATTTATCACTGCAAAGCAAATCAGAATTACTGTATCAAATGATTTTCACCTTTTAGAAGAACATGAGGAAAAGAACAATAAACATTTTTTTCTTTCTTTTTTCTATGGAAAAGCAACGTTAGAATCAAATTTGAAAGGTCATGTGATCTAATGGTGTGTCACTGGCAGGTTTATGTGCACACTGTCAAAAAAGATACCAGCAGCATCTAAGCATGCCACATAGCTGTCACTTTCTGTTAATGGCAATAGCACTCATGATTTTAAAAGCCAGTGGTCTTTATTGCTTTGTATTGGAAGTGATTTACTGCATTTTCTTCCACTGAGGAAGCTAGTGATAATGATAATGTATGGCAGAGTGCTTGTCCTTTTTGACAGCCTCGGTAATTTAATCCTCCTTTCCTGCCACAATATTTCAATAAGAGAAACCTCTAGACCAATGGACTGGAGCAAATCCACAGCCTGGGGAGTGTGAGTGAGTGCTCTGAAAGCCTTTCATTGTTTTAATTTAAAATACAAACACAAGGATCAGCTTTTAATTTTTGTACTATTAATATGACCTACAGTGAAAGCTAGCCTTGGTTTGGAAAACATATTAAAAGAATGAGAAATAGGGTTTTAAGGAATTATTTAAGAAGTTTTTGGGCATCTTATATAAAGAAAGTAGCTGCTTGCTTGCAAATGTCTGAAAGTATTACCAAACTACTGTGAAAGATTATAAAAACTGAAAAAGTGTTAAAGGAATTACCTTTTTTTTCTTTAAATAAAGAAATGAAACTGAAAATGTTTCACTAAGACAGAATGAGAATGCTTATAAACCCCTAAGAATCAAACACAGCTCTTCAGAACAGTTTTCATTTGTTTTTGAGGGGAGGAGGTTGAGCTAGAAATTCGTCTGTCATTAAACTCCAACATTTTTAATATTCACCTCTTCTAGTTACTCTGCCATTGGACTCACAGCAGCTCATTTTCACTCTCCACATCACATTAAGGTTTCCTTTTCCCTTGAGCTGACAGAAATCTTTAATGTATTTCATAGTCTTCTGCTACCCAAAATAAACTTATTTATATAAACAGAGAGTATCAACTCTACCAAGGAGCTGAGAGTACTGGAATACAGCAGTATAAGCAGAGATAAGAAGGCCTAAATTCCTTATAAAGGGATTTATTGAAGCACATAGCTCTATTAAGGTCCTTGGAAGCACATCTTCTAGAGCTACTGATTTTTCAGTTTTCTCTAAAGCTGTTCCTCAGCTCCTTGGCCAACAGAACTGCTGTTAGGAATGGGTTGCTATCACAAAACAGCCAGACCAGTTACTGAGTCACTCAATCGAATGAATCTGCAATTTGCCACCTTTTTTTGATGCTAACAGAAAGCAAAACACTGGTGTTCTGTCTTTGAATCCTTAGTTTCCACTCACTCCTCAGTTTCCTACTTTCTTAGGTTAAAAAAAAGCTGTTATTGTCATCTGCTGTTCTTTTGGACATGTGGATGACTTTCCACATGTGCTACTCTCATGGCCAAGTGCTCCTGAGGCCACCACAGGAAGTGATGGGGAGGCAGCAGGGAGACAGATGGACAGCCAAAGAACTTCAAAGGAAATGCCACATCAACAGATTCTTCCCTTTCCCATAAGCATCCCAAATGGAATTTCCTAAGTTTACTAATACTGTATCTAAAACAATTTTAAATGCAAATTCTTAACAAACATAAAGAGTTCAAATTCATTTCACTCAATGGAAAAATTCAGACTAGTAAGTAAAAGACGGAGCACAAGAACTCCATTCAAGTCTGGGAAAAATGATTAACCAGAATGAAAAGATATTTTTAGATCCTGATGAATAACATGCTTTCATATCACCCTTTAGTACTGCCTGAACTTAGAAGCATTAACACTGCTCCGAGGAATGGAACATTTCATATTTCCATCCAATTAATTGCAAAAATAATTCAAAATTAACTTGTGACAGTTTGCGTCCAAAATTGTAATTTTAAAGTTAGTCCTAAAGAAGTACTAAAAGCTGAAGATTACAACGACTTGGAAACTTGTTAGAAATCTTTGCAATTCAAAGCACTAACACAGCTGTTTTGTTAAAGCCTACTTTTTTCATAGCTCACATTCTAACAAAACTAAATGACTACATGATGAAGCAGTTTCCTCATAAAGAAGGAAAAATGCGCCACAGTGTTGAGCTTTCATGTAGAAAAGGTATGAACACACAGCAGTATAACAATGTCTTCTGATGCAAAGCCTTAATCATCTGAGTTATACTGAGGAATCCACCTTTTAGAACAGGAACCTTCAGAAGTTCATTTTTAATAAGAGGTACACCCCATCATCTTTCCCCTACATCCTGTTCTTTTGGTGTACTTCCACTTGTACTTCAAGTTGTTCAAATAGCCACCTGTTCACTTAAAAGAGAAAAGTTTTTGAGAAAAGAAAGCTTTCCAATTAAATTTCATATAAAATCTTTGCAAGATTTCATAAATCTTTCTTCTATTTCTGCTGCCTGTTCTCTAGAACCACTGTATAATTGGGCAAGATCCACTGTTCTTCAAATTTATGGGACTGTAGGATTTGTAAGCATTCTTGGATATTCTAATAACTCTTTCCATTGGTAACAAGCACAGCAGCTCCTCTCAGTCACTGTGATCATCAGGAGGTGCAACAATGAAAGTCATGGGAAATCAAGAGGTTTGCAGCATAATCCCGCACTGTTTCTGTTCCAGGAAGAAAGAAACTCCTTAGTGAAAAAGTCATAGTTGAAAAAACCCAATTAATGTCAAGGTACATGCTTGAACCACCTGTGAAAATGGAAATTCATGGGATCTTGTATATCCAGATCACTTGAGCTCTACTATATTGTTTTTCAACAAGATTCTGCTAATCTTCTGTTACCTCACATGCCAAACAATGGCAGTGAAGAATGTGCAAAAGGTATGGGAAAAACTTCAAATGTTTATAATGCAATGAATCTCAGGAAGCCTTCTGTAGCAGTTAAGATGTTTTTAAAACAGTGAATCTGTTCCAGTTATAGATCATATAAAATGCTTTATTTATTATAAGAATTAGTGATTTTTTTAGATTACTTATGGACTTACCCTGATTTTCTCCATGCAAAAGTCTAAAAGACTATTAGTTTTCTTCTAAGCTCAGAATAAATTTCTTTCTACCCATGCAAATCTCGTTTTTATTAAAGAAAATATTCAATTAACCTCAAATATTCAGCATACTCAAATCTAATTAGACATGAATAAGAGATGCAGCAAAGCTATAGTAAACACACATGCAGATTTCATTACTATTATCTTACTGGCTTCCCAACTGGCATTACCAAAAAGCAGACTCATTAGTTTTTTTTTCCCCTAAATGCAAAGCTAATATTGAGTAGAAATTAGACAACCAATTATCTAAGCAAACCTCTACAAATAACAACCACATTAGTATTATGCTGCAGAATACAGTCCTGAAATAATTAAGACCAGAAACTACCTTTTTATATTGATTTGTTGGGATATTTTGAAGTTTGAACAGTTCTACAATGGATACCTAAGAAACAAATAGAAAAACCACAGTTGCACAGCCAGGTTATGTTTAACAGAAATAATAAAATTCAGCACTACTAGATTGGAAAGCCTTACAAATTACAGTCTCTCCAAAGTATGATGCTATTTTCAAATATCACAGCTTGAAATGTATTGAAGTTTCAGAATTATCTTAAAAGCCTGGATTTTTTTTCTGTATTCACTATAACTTTCCTGAACTTGCTAGTTAAAATTTGCAGAGCAAATACCTAAAAAACTAATATTATGCTTAGACCATATCTAGTGTACACAGGAATCAGAGTACTGTGTAAGAATTTTATACCTTCTAAATGCTTGTTATAGTCAAAGCACTGGGAATTCAACAAGCAAGATAAATTAAAAGCCTTAAAAAGCTTTAATTGGCTTATGGTGTTATTTCAACAAGGTTTTTAAAAAGGTATTTCAGTGATGTCTGCCTATCTAGAACATCTGGAGAAATGTCTACAGAAGCTAAGAAGATGAATATTGTTCAGCTCATAAAATGAGTTCTTATTTATGTAATGTCTTACTTAGCATATGATGCCAGAAAGGCCATTTATTTGAATGAAAGAAGTGAAGACTTCACAGCACTACTTGGTTTTAGTGGATTTGCTTGTCTTTCCTAAGGCCTTGCAAAGATCCATGTCCTTCTCAGAGTCACAAAAGTTAACAATTGCATTGTGTATTGACATCAACTACTTCCAAATGCTCATTTATTAGAGTCTAGCATATGCAATATGCATGATTAAGCATTATGAAGTAAACAGCAATGTATTAGTATCAAACATGGTTGAATAATCTCCCATTTTAAAAAGTTCTTATTAAAGGTACATTGATAGTACACACAAGTGATGATCAACTCCAATTATATATTTTCTCTTTTCAACTCTATTTTACTTGTACATGGTTAGATAGAATGTTTTTCATGTGCCAATAGAAAAATTAGTTCATTGTGCTCTTTCAAAAATACAGGTATTTTAGTTATGTAAAGCCTAATGTTAAAATGTATGCACTACCAGCATATTTAAATATATTGTGTTGTTACAAGTTCTTACACAATCCGTCTTCAGTGTTTAATTTTATACTTAATAATTGCATCCTTACCTCAGTTCTTAAAAACCATCATCAATATTTCCCAAAACATTTGGAAAAAAGACAATCAGTACACAGATAAATGCAAATATAATGTACAGGAAGTAGGATTTATGGCAGGCATTTTCATAAGGCAGGATTTAAGGGAAGGAACACGCCTGCTCAGGAACACGTCACACTCACCAGTGCTGTAGTTACAGGGAATCCTCTGCACACCTGTTGGTTTTGGAAGTGACAGTGGGGGGTTTCCTCTGCAGGGAAATTGTTGAATCTGCATTCTACACACAGCTGCTGTATTGTCTCATCTGATGGAATTCATGACTTAGTAAAACCAAGTGATGTAATTTTAATCCAGATTTTTCAACTTTCTATTTAAAAACACAAATGAAAATAATTACTTGTGTTTCTTGAAGTGTTAACACAAACCAAACATACATTTAAATCATCGGGTAGTTTGTACAATTAACACTGACTAATTGATTTTGACATAGACACAAAAAGAATCTAAACTCCATGGTTTGCAGTTAAGGATATTGTTGCAACAGATACTGATTGACATTTGGTGTTTAAAATATTCTTGCAACAGTCATAGTCTGTTGGAGAAGATTAGGTTAAAATTATCTTTATGTACAAATCTATCTGAACCACTAATTTCAGCTGCCATTATTTTTAGCTATACAGCAAAGTTATCCTGTAACTGCTTGAAGCAGTTTCAGTAATATCAGGTACCAAAGTTTTCCAAAGGAAAGAGAATTGTTAGTGCCTGCTGCAGACTCTACCACAAACAGTTCAATAAAAATCAACTAAGTCACAAAGTAGTTAGGAATGTAAAGTAACACTGCATTTCTAAGGAATTCAACTTCATATACTGAACTTGACTAGTTAAATCAAACATACCTTTAAAAGTTAAAATGAACACCATAGAAGTAATACAATTGTTCTTCATCAGACTTTTTCTTAGTGTCCTTCATTTGAAATGACATTTTTCTCTTCCTTATACAATTGTCTTATATTGTTCAGTAAGGTCTATAGTACCGTGTACAGATAATTGTAATAAGCTTTATGTGTTTAAGTGTGAATGTCAGACTCAACAGAAAGTCACAAGTATTTCTCTAGGTAACTGTAATTTGAAGAAGGAAAAGCCACTCAGGTTTCCAAAGTGGAGTATGTAGGTGAGCATTCAAAGACGACATTCTTCAAAGAGCAAACAGAACATGCTGGAGCACGGAAATGTCAAAAAAATTTCTTTTTACTTCTTTCATTTCTTTCAAGTTCATATCTTCATTAAAAATATTTCCCCTATGTGGAAATATTTTGACAATTTTTGATTTTTAACTTAAATCACTTGAAGTATTAATCATATTCAGAAGATTAGCTTTCTAGAGTCAGTGTTCGAACTGCAAGTCAATATTCTAATTTATTATGGAGATATCTTACATTTCCCCAAGCAAATTATATGATTAATCAAACTGAAAAGCAGGTGTATCCTATTGTAAAAATATCCATCATATAGAACAATTTCCATTGCTGTCAAGTCCTTTCAATATTTGATGAAGTAATTTTACCCCCTCCTTTCAAAAGACATTTCCTTTTATTATGTATCCTAAGACACTTTAACTAAAAACTCAAATCTGAATATTTCAATAAGGTTGTTTTATTATTCAGTAGATTCATGGAAATTTTACTAGGATGACAGAAAAAATTCCACACCATTCTGTCTCCACTAATACAGGTACACGGCTTCAGTTGGCAATATTACTGGGATTAGCATAGAATGATGAAATATTTAAAGGAATTTTTTTTTCTAAAATCTAATAAATCAAATGACTGCCAAATGTCATTAAAGTGATGGTCTCTGACTTGAATATGCTTTTCATATTCAAATTTGAAAAGAAAGAGATGAAAGCCTGGAAAGGTTACTCAGTTTCAACTAATAACCTCAAGCACTCTACATTCACATGCATAAAAAATGAAATTGGCTCTATTGTCTAATTTTACTTCAGAAACAACTCTTTTCTTCTTGCACTGAACAGATGTATTAGCATCTGTATTTAAAGGGATATGCTGAGTGGTTTTGTTCACCCCAAAGTATTTAGCAGCTATGTCAGACTAGTTTGTACACAGACAGTAGCTTATGAATCAGGTCCAAATACAATATCCTGTATTATAAAGTATTCTTTTTGCATATCTTAAAATTTGTTTGACATATTTAACGCTTGTAATTGCATACAGTAGGCAAAGAATATTACAGTTTTTCAAGGCTAGTGGGGTAAATCCAGGTATTCTGCTTTCAAACAAACAAGAAAGCAAATAACTAAATGATACTATCAGAAAATTTAAAGAAAAAACAATAAATTATCTCAAGAGCTTAACAATCAAGACTATTTTCTGTCCCAGTTTTATTAATATTAAACATGAATACAGCACATACAAAGAACACAAGCTGATTTAAAAAGATATTTACAAATAAAAATATAGAACTGCTTAAGAACAGCATGAACTATCATGTCATATTTCATAACTAATATAAAACTATTCATATTATGTAGCCATGCTGAAAATATATGTAGTACCCAATATATGATAGGAATTAATTTTTAAACAACCATTTATATTTCTGTGATGCAGAGTGCAGTATGTTATCTAAATCTTTTCCTAAGCTGTTTTTTTAAAGCCTTAGTCTCATTTACTGATGTTCAAGTGAACAATGGGTAGTTTGTCAATTACTGCCCATAAATCATTCTATTTAATAGGAATAAAATTAGTCTTTACATTTGTATTTAAAACAAAATATAATACAAAATTTGCCCTTATAGAGAGAATGAGCACATATTAAAATAAAGAGTATTAAATGCTTTCAAAAATGTCTCTAAGAAAATGGTTCAGTGCTTTCATTTCAGCTGAGGAAAACAAAACATGGGTAAGATAATTACTCTATGTCAAAATTCTTTCTCTACCATTTAATACCAATTCTTTGTAATTAATGCTACCCAAAGATTTGGAAGAATCTCTGACCTCCTCCAAGGAGCTTTAGGATTAGGGTAAATGCATTGGATGTTACATCTAAATTTGAAATCTCAACTTTACCAATCTTTCTGATTTCTGGGATTAAAGAAACATTTTTAAAATTCCATAATTAGTCTTAATTGCCATCTTCAAGGCACTGAATATTCTGCATTTTGATTTCCTTTTTGGTCACAATAAAAGGCTAAGACTTTGATATGACAAATAAAATTCCAACAGACTCAAATGGTCCACCATAATATTGCATACAAGTAAGTGCTTTAAAAAATGTTTGTACTTTCTGCACAGCAGAGTTGAAAATGCCTTGTGTACAGGAACAATGTTCCTAATTTTTAGATTCATAGTTTTAAACTAATACATTGAAAAACTCAAAATAAAGGGAACTTCTAAACTGTAAGATCAACTTGAACCCTGTCTTTACCAATGCTCCAAAAGATGCATGCTTTCCTCCTTAGCCATTTTATATATATATTTCAGCGTCCACTTATTCACTTCCATTTCAAGCAGAGAGCCCATAAGATAAACTCTAAGCTATTCTCCAATAGTCACAAGTAATCATCCATTTGCTATCAATACTTCAGTCACTATGAATATTGATTGACAAATACATTTACCGAATGAGAAATAATCCTCTTCCTCTATCAAGTGCTAAATTCCTGTGAGCACCTCATTAACAATGTCAGAACAGAGCCACAAAGGAATGCTGTTGCAGGAACATCAATGTAATTCAAATGTACAGGGACAAAAACGTTTCTCATTAAGCAACTATGATTAACAGGGCAACACAGAATCCAATACACATAAAAATGCGTATTACAAAAAAAATTATTCTAGAGCTGTATGCAGAAACTTTTCAAGTTAGGAATAACATAATCTATTTTTACATTTTCCCCACAACGATGGAGATGTGAGAACAAAAAGAGGGATAGAGAAATGCTCCCTGTTCCTTCTCCACAGGGATGGGACTTACTGAAGTGTATGCAATATAGACTCTCCCTGAGACCTGGGGCAAGGAGCTCTCTCCTTGTTGAGCAGCTCTTTTGGAGCTGAAACCCTACAGAAGGAGGGAAAGGCCCACAGAACCTTCCCCCAGCGTTGCTGTTTTGCCATGTGCCGGGAGGAGAACGCACCATAATGTTTGATGCAACCCCTTCAGCTCTGTCTACAATTAAGAACACACTGAACAAAAAAAATCTACTTGTGACTATGAAGACAACTCTGGTTATTGCCATTTTATCTAGTGCAGAGTTCAAATTCATCATTTTTCAGAACAGCATAAATTCATCTTTAATATCCTCAAAGGCATTAATTACTTGCTACAGCTTGAATTCAATGATCAGGCTCTCTATGCAAATCTGTAACGTATCAGCAATGCACTGACTTTTTTCCAAAATGCCAATTTCTAATTCACTGTAAAACACCAAACATTTTAGAAAATACAAAGTTCTTGAGGGAAGTGTAGCTTTCCCACCATGACCATGCCAACTATACTTCTGCAGCTGAAGTCCCATTTGCACTTTGCTCAGAAGAGCTCTTTGGATCACCTGAACAATACTTGCTTTCCCTTCAGCTTGCCTCACACCCTTTCTGAAGAATAAACATAAAATTGTTCAGTGTTTCTCCTCAAGTGGAATAATTTTTAAATGTTTAATTTTGCCTATACCACTGCATCAACAGATAAACTGTTTCTAGGGATGAATAAATACAAAAAACACAGATATATCTGGACCTGTTTGATTGGTGAGATACAAACTTGCTTAACTCTGAATTTTACGGTCTTCCCAAGAAATGGGAAAGGCTATATAAGGAATATTGTCACTGTCCTGAACTAAGCTACACCCCTCTTTCCTGCAGACTGTCTCTAAGAGACTTCACCTTTTTTTAGTGTTTAATCATTCACCTTTGATTATCCCATCAGAAAAAATAAAAACCAAATACCAACTCTATTAAATCTCAAGGCCAGTTAGCTACACAGGTACCAACCAGACACACAATTCAGTAATTCAAAGGTTGTGCAAACTTAGAATCACATTTAATTTCAAAGGGAAGCATGATCCTTAAGTTAAAAAAAAACACATGAAAAACAGAAAATTCTTTGAGGAAAAAAAGATGTCTGTATATTTTTGGTACACTAATACACATTAACATTTAAGTTACACAAGTAAGATGAAATAAGTAGGAGCATTATGTAAAAATCCAGTCCAAAACAAATATGATAGGATTTCTGCCTTTGTATATACAGCTATGCATGTATTTTTCTATATGTAGATCACAGACCTCTATCTTGGTTTAAAAAATAAATTAAAATTTAAAAATCTGTATTTGATAGTTGATCCATTTAGGAAAAAAGTACCCCAGTAATGGGAAGAAAGCAGAAGTATCAATATAACAGCTTCATGTGTTAGGAGTGTGTCTGTAGTGAAAAACTGCATCAAATTCCACATTTCTAATGTAGTTGGGTTTTTTTATTAAGAGTTTTAATACTTAATTTGTGATACTCTGTCATCCTCTTGTCATTTCAGGATTGTGTGAGAACAGTACAAACATTCAAAAATGAATAGAATTTGAGTCTGTTAATACGCACAGTGTGACATAACTAATCAAACTAAAACTTAGTTTCAAATCCCATCTTTTGCTTTTCAGACCTCCAGTTAGAAAAACACTTTCTGTTTGTAAAGTCACTATAAATTACTTCCATGTATATAAATTCTGATAAACAGTCTCTTCAGTAAGCAACTGAGAAGCATTTCTATTCATAACCACAAAAAAAATTACCAGCTAGGTTGAAAATGACTCCTGCTGATGCTTTTCCTGTGGGCTTATGTACTGAGCCTTAAATTTGACCTTCTAGTTAATTTCATATTCTGACTAGTTAGTTTTATTTGTGACCGAAAAAAGTAATGGGTAATGACTTAAGATTCTGTAGTTTGGAAGAATTTTAAAAGATGGTGTTTGGGTTTTTGGTATCATTTGTCCCTCTTCTTTCATTTCTTCTATCACAAAGAATGACTTGCAGTACATGCTTCCAATTACAGCTTCAAAGTGTATTTGACAAGGGGTAGATAGAAGTTGTAAATCCATCATTTCAGTGTACTGCCTACTCAAACTTCTGTCATCTCACACTTTATCAGTGGCAAAACACAGCTTAGGTATTTCCTGGATACTTTAAACCTTCTTTTACTTTAGTTTCTGGATTATAGTGACCCCAACAGCAAACAACCACCTTCAAGATGGAGAGTGGCACATGGTCCTTTTTAATCTGAGACCCATCAGTAGCCTTTGAAAGTACTGACTACAAAGTTTTAGTAAGTTACTTTTATCTTACTCCGATAAGATGGTTCCGTTTCATAAATTTTATTTTTTGTTCCATTAAATATGCTGGTGAAGCACTTTTACTTTCCCAGTTTCTTACAGAAGAAAAGCATAAAGCAAGTAATGTTTGCTCTAGACAAGACTAGAATACAAAGGATTAGTACTTCTGGCACAATAGAATTAAGGCAACTCACCAACATAGAGTAATACTAAAACCCTAAAATTTTAATTATCAGATTCAGAGTAGATATTCCCAAAACAAGCCAGATTGAGAAAAAACATTGAACATTCAAAAATCTTCCTGAAGTATACCAAAGACACCCACGTCCTGCAGAAAATAAGTGTAAAGAGAAATCAAGTCAGCCAAAATTTAAAAATGCAATGCAATATCCAAGTAATTTTCTTTTTTTCAATGAATACAGATTTCACATAGGGTGAAATGCACTACTCAAGTAATTGTACCCAAAAAAAGCATAATAAAAGGAAAAATATATATTGCTTTGCTATACAAAAGCTTTATGCTTTACATCTTCTCACCTTAGCACAAACATGTTTCATTCACCAGGAGAACCACAGGGAACTGGCATTACTTTATTGTTGTTTAAGAAAGATTTTCATGTCAAAATTAGTTAGAACTTGAGATCATAATTTACAGGTACAGGTAATGACTGCTATCAGTAAACTGCTATTAGAGCAAGAAAATGCACTCAGGATATCTGAAAAAAAAAAAAAAAAAAGAGAGATCTATAGAAAAAAATAAACCCACCACCAAATAAATTGGGTTTGCCAGTAATTGTCTCATGGCACATTTTAAGTCAACTTGGAAGTTGACAGCAGTAAATTTTATTGTGGAAACTGAATGCTATATATCCTCCTGTAAGGATAGGGTGTAGACATGGGAGTGAAAAGGAGGAGGGGATGGAAAAGACTTTTTGAATAATTTTTTTTTCAAATATAAAGACCATGCCAAAGAAAATGCAAATTCCCAGTTTTGATGTCTATTTTGAGGATCTGAAACAAGGCTTTTAATCAATGTATTATACATCAAATTGATAATGTTAACTTCTGATTATTCAAATGTATGAAATATTCATAGAGAACTGTCCAAACTTTTACATTTCTCAGACTTCTTTTCTCTATTAATTATCATGCCTGGAAGCTTTTTAGTAAAAGCAGCAGCCATCAGCCTGACTGAACCTGACAAGCTAGCAAGGCCCAATTACACTGGCACTCTGTGGCACTTTGATGTACTGGAAACGAAAAGAGATAGGGGCAAATTGTATAGCACATTATGTTAATGACTTGATTTAATCCAGCCACTAAACTTTATGTAGCCTGTTAAAAAAGATGCTAACACTAATTATGCCACTTTGGAAAGGAAAGAAGGGGACAAGCATTTCATACCGACAAAGTGAAGCTCATAAATGTTGTAAATGAAATGAAACAAAATGAAGTAATCTATGATTAATCATACATCATAGACAAGAAGAAAAGAGAAAGAAGCAAGTGGTACAGTTAAGAACTGGAAAATCTGTTAGATACCCTTTATGATCAACATATCTAAGAAATAACCATGAACTGTCTAATTTGCAACACGCAAAAAACCCCCAGTGTGATCTTAAATGGCTTAAACAGTTTGGCATACAACTCAGATTTAAAGGATAATTAGCATAGCGATCTCTAAAAATCACAAGTTTTATTTACAGTGTTTGATTACCAGCAGGATATTTATCTCAAAAGATAAAAGGCAGTGATTTTTAATCTTAAAAATATAAAAATTCAATAACAATTTTGATATGCTGTATTCTATAATTAACCCAAGAATTCAAATAAACCAAAGCATATTTTAAAAATCCAATCTGTGTCAGACGAATTTTTGTCTTAATAGTTTATAGCTTTTATTGTTTTATATACCCTTCATGAACATGCACTTTGTTACCAGAGAAACAGATCAGTGGAGAAAGGTAGAAATTGATGAACCTGAAATGAATCTATGCACAAAATTCTCTCAGAAATGTTCTTAAATAATTGTGATAAAATAAAATACAGGATGACTAGAAAATTATAGAACAAGTGTATTATATTTGGACTTAATAGAGATGAGTAGCAGTCATTTTAGCTCTCAAAATTACATATGAAAACTTTTTAACATTTGACATACAAGCAATGCCATTTTGTCTTCAAAAGTACCTTCTGTGTCTTTCTGAAGACTATATGAGTGATAGCATTTCTAAATCCCTGCTACAGTTTAAAAAAGGAGCAGTATTTCTCATACACAGAATTGCTTCTTGTTGTTAGTTGCACTGTAGGTTGTCTCACAGCCATGAAAAGACCATTTACAATAAAATCAAACTACCTCTAGGATATCACAACTGCAGAACATTAAAAACCGTGAAGTCTGATAGGATCTAACAGTACAGCCCTGCTCCTTTAAAAAAAGGCTAAGGCAGATCAGAAAAGTATTCACTGTTACAAGTACTGTCATCAATTTTAAGTATTAGTTTTATATTTTTAAGACTGTTCAGTCAATATTTGATCTAAAATTATTAATTTTTTTTTACAGAACTATCCTATTGAAATACTGTTCAAAGTAAATTTTCCTAACTTGTATTAATGTTGTGTTATTTTGTGTGTATGTCTTCATGCTAATTAATTGCTGGGTTTAAGAATAAGTCTAGAGAACATCATTAGTATACTTGTCCACAATTAACAACAGAAAAACAAGTACACTGAAGTGATTTGATACTGTACATGTACAACTTTACTGAAAATTGATGTTAGATATACCACAGATACTCTTAAAGGGCATTAGGCTGAAAATATTTTTCTTGCCAAATAATTGCCATAAATATTCTGACTCAGCTGTTTAATATTCGTAGATAATGGACTTGAAATAATACAGTCATTGCTGTCAGTTGTTATTGATTCAACAGCATCATCATCTGATCTATCATCTTGATCTTAAAAACATTAAAAGAATGATAGTGGTTAAATCCCCTGTATTGTAGTCCATCTGAGACTTGCTGAGGAATCTGATAGCAATATATTTGCTTTTCTAATAAATGAAGAATCATTGCCAGGTAAATCTCTTCCTTGCAGAAGATTAACACTGCAAATCAATAACCTTTAGAGTAATCTAAACTATATTTTTTTCTGGTTTGCTAAAATAAATAGTAGCATTTCCCAGATGAAAGTTGAGGACTGGAATGATGCAAGGCCTGTGATGAACTGAGGTATGAACAACTGTTAGCTTTATACAGGAACATGACCTGAATTTCTGGATTTCCTCTGATTATGTTTAACAACATGCACATGTAAAGAAGAATGTATCCTTCTTTAATAAATAAGTAGTTGTGTATGCAGGTGGATTATTTTTAGAGCATTCTGTGTTTTTTCCTCTGAAGGAAATTACTTATAACAGGGATTCAACATTATGTTTTTCCAACTCTTCTAATGAATTCTTATGCAGAAGCTGGAAACAAATGAAGATGAAATTTTAGCATTCTGCTTGTGCTTTTACTTTTAACTTGGTATCATGCACTTGGTTTATTTCAATGATAAATAGTGCAAGCTCAGAGGTGGAACAGGATGACCCTCCTTTTATAATCTTTAAATAAATCTACCTCTAACAACTTAATGTCACAAATATGGTAAGACATACTACCCCTCTCTCTGTCTGAAAGGATTTCCAATATCAGCATTGGCTGTTATCTGCAGACAAAAGGAGCATATTCATTAAAATAGTCTTTAGAACAGCATAGTTCTAAGGGAGAATATAAAGACATTTAAAATAGAAGCCAGGTTTCCTTTAATATTTTATGAATCTAGGTCAGATACCAGATTTTTGCATTCAATTACAATACAGTTTCCATTTGGGAAGAAAATAACACCACCATATCCACCACCCAGCTTTAGCTATAAAGTACACCAGAATATAATTTCTGTCATGGAGCTTCTCATAATGAGGCAGCTCCCACTGCTAGTAAGAAATGCTTAAGAAAACGGAGAGAGACATAGATTTATTAAGAAAATACAGTTACTTATTCATAAAAATGAATTCTACCTTCTGGTTCCAATTCTTCAGTTATTTCTGTCTTATTTCCAGAAGTAATTGATGTTTGGTCAGCTAACTGCTCCTCTGACAGATGTGAGAGCTCTTCTGTCTCCTGTTGAATTTCTTCAGACATCTCCTGCACCTTATCATCTGCTAGTCTTTCTTGTTTAACCTCCTGTCCCACATGCTACATGAAAAGATAAACTTACAGTCTTTATAACACCCCTTGAATAGTAAAACTTATTAAAGTTCAAAACTTGAGGAGTTATGGCCCATATTCATTATACATAGCCTTTAAACAATGGTATTGCTTACACAGCACAGGAAACAATGAGAAGTTGTCAACCGCAGTAACAAATAATTGATACAGTAAAAAGAAATTCTCTAACAATGTGTATTTGTGAAAACATAACTATTATAATCATTTGGTACCTGTCAACATATATACAGCCTCTTAGATTTCCAGATTCATTTGTATATCAGTTCTTTCACTTCTACAAGACTCAGTTAAAAACAAAACAAAACAAAAAATCCACTCCACTACCATCTTATTCAGTTAGCAATTTCATTACTTAAATTATACAGTATTTTCTGTTTCACAAGCAATCTAATATCAAATAAAAAAGAGTCAGATTTGCTACACAGTACAAACATTATCTGAGGTAAAATATCTTCACTGCATAACTCACTCTGAGGTAATCTTACTCCCTTTGATCTCTTTGAGTTCAGTTGTGTATGATAACACCACATCATTGAATACAACACTGCAGGGTTATGCCAGGATGGAAACTCATTCATGACTGAAGTCAATAATCTTAAACTCTTTAGAAGTGAGGCCCGTTGAGCTCTCCTGGAGCAGCAGTGCCAGCACCTCCCTCTGCGTGGGACACCTCTGAAGGCTCACAGACTCTCAGATCTGCAACACTTGAAGGACCATCACTGATAAGGAGGCCTGGGTTGATTCCCACCCACACACTGCCATGGTCCTTGAGGTCTAACCTCTGCTTGTTGGGAAACACAAAGGGATTTGATGTGATTAATGCACTGAACCTGTGGTAGATACCTTTCAGGTTGATAGGTACCTGTAGACACATAGAAATAGGTGCACGCATCACTTTACCTGTGTGTGTGAACCAATTACAGTATGAATGTTACTATCTCCCATCTATGGTTAAATCATTGCTATTACTGTACTGAACCCTGTGGAATCACTTTGTAAATGTTAAAACACTCAGTGATTAAGTGCTGCTAAACTCTTTTGCACCCTTGGCACACTTACCTCCCTTTGCATTCCTAATGTTAGTATAAATCATTCCAAATGGCTTCTAATTTGGTCTTCCTTTGTATGCTTTAACCTGTGTAGTAAGTAGTAGAGTGAGCCTTGCCATCAAACTCTGTAAAATCATGTTTTCACAAATTCATATTAAACCCTGCTCTTGCCAAAACCTGCAACGGTGTTTTATTAAGTGGCCAAACCACTTGTTCAAGATACCTATTTAGCTATATTCCAAAGTTCCTCCATTTGTTCATCATTTCCCCCTGCTATATATTGGTAATTTTCAGAGGGAAGGCAAAATAAACTCCAGCCAAACAAAAGCAAATAATCATGCCTGAGGACACCTCTGAAGCCTGGAGAACGAGGGGCTGGAGATCAGCACCATGGAAAAGGAGCTGGGGGTCCTGTGCCATGTGCTCTAGGATGACCCTGCCTGGGCAGGGAGGTTGGACCAAGCACCAGGGCCAGGAGTTGAACTTGATGATCCCTGTGGGTCCCTTCCAACTCCGAATGTTCCATTATTCTGTGATTCTATGACGTGATCCCACTGTGATCCTTTCCAGCCCGAACCATTCTGTGATTCTGTCAATACTTCTGCAATAGCACTGATAAGATGCTGCAACCAAATCCTAAATACACAGGCCTTGAAGGGTATTAGAACATCTTCTCAAACTGCACCAACTTAATTCAACAGCAATTGAAAGTGCAGGACCCTGGCAACACAGTTAAGAATATAAGAAGCAATTAAGTGCCTATCCGAGGAAGGGAAAGACTTGCCACTTAAACTTAATGCCCATAGGAAGGACAGAAGATGGAAAGTATTTCCTGATTTTCTACATTTCTCTTGGCCAAATAATAGTATAGCCTACGATATTTTCATGCTCTGAATATCACTTTAAATATAGCATTGCATAATAAAGCTGTCAGTAGGAACTGTCAATATGTCATAACTTCATATTAATGTAGTTTAAGGCATCTTTATTTATTTTAGAATCAGTTAAGGCCAATTTTGCAAATACTTGCTGTGGTCAAATAAAATGTTTAAATATTCAATCTGGTGAAAAAAGTCAGTGAAGCTACTCAGAATCTTAATGGTAAGCACATGATGAACTGAAGACATACTCTTATGAAGAATTATTCACAACAAGTTGATCCACTTCATTCCATTAGATTGTTCATAGAAATACACTTTTTAAAAAATACACATTTGAAGAATTAACTCTAAAAATATTTAGGTTACTTCTGCCTGTGCTCTTCTTTTGTAATATTTATACTGCCACAGTATATCACAGTGTTGAGATAAAAAAAGTGATTGCAGAGTCTTAAATATTCACTGAGAAGCTGTCCTACAGCATGGGAAAAACATATATGAAATAACCTGTTCAGTAGATTAGAAAAAAAATGTATTATTGTAAATGTACATAGCTGTAAATGAAAATTGGTGTATATTGATAATATTAAAAATTTCTTAACCAATAAAGTTGAAAGACAATTAAACATGGCCAAGGGCCAGTATAGGCTTCATGTAATTTTGCACAATAAATAGAATAGTGGTTTATAATTTGAGAGACTGTCAGATGGGACTCTGTTCCATAAGAACTTCCAACGTAAAAGAGAGAAGAAATAGTGAATAAAGAGTAAGTATTAACCCAGAGAAGAATAAATGCAGCTGAAAATGTATGAGCCTCATTCAGCATACAGTATGTATTTTGTCAATTTTTGTACTTAATAGCTAGTCATAACTTTAGCATACTGTACAGTTAAAATATACAGTTAAAAGGCAGCTTTGAAATCACCAAGAACAGAAACGACACTTTTCTGGGCAATATTCCTGAACTCCAACATAGGTACAACCTCACATCTTGAGAAAATAATAGGATTTATTCAGAAATATACCTCTTTCTACTTTGATCTTGTCAAGGATTTAATTTTTGTCTGCTAAATCAGATTTGATAGCCATCTCTAGTTTAGCAATTTGCAGTTTCAGTTGCTGTTCTTTTGATTTCCATTGCTGTTCGTGGGGCAGACTGAAGACACTGCGATAAAACACATGGTATGTGAAAAACTTTTAGAAATCAGCTTCAACAGAAAATAATAAAGAAAAAAGCTTTTAGTGGCACAGAGACCACTGTCATCATGTCTTAGGAATTAAGTAAACACAGGCTGGTCTGCTGCTGTTGAAACCAAGGCGCCTTTCTCTGGCTGCGGTTAGAAAACATGAAAGAGTTTGTGGGATGAGCAAAGGAACTGGCCTTAATTTAGAGCTCCAAAGTCAAAAAGTTGGCAGCATGCAACATTTGTGGGACTATAAAAGGAATTCAGATGCATATCCCAGAGTAATCCACAATTCCAAACCTCAGCAACTGACAACTAACAAAACCATTCTTTCCGCATACAAAACCTCTTAATGTAGAGAACTGGGATCATCCACCTGATTTCTTTTAAATCTGTGAAACATGCAGAGCATAAAGTCAGTTGCCTGTTCAAAGAAAAATGTTGACCACAAAGTGACAACAGTTTTCTCATACTGTAAAACAACAATTCTGATACTGATTAAGAAGCACATTTAAAGTAATCTTTCTCCTACTTTAAGAAATAAAAAACAGAGGTGGGCAAATAAATTAGAATAACTATTTTGCCTGTAACACATTATTTACTTGTAAACTACCAATCTATGTGCAATAAGGATTGCATGGACACAGAATTAGAACTGCTGAAACCACAATAAAATGTGTAACTCAGATTAAAACAAAATTAAGTGCATTATGTAATTTACAGTATAAGTCTCAGTAGGCAAAAAACCAAAGCAATGCAATGAGCTTTCATATAAACTAGACAATGAGTGGTGTGGTCTCCATATTGCTATTTTTCAATACTTGCATTCTTATTTACTAGAAAAATCACCATCTTAACCAAGTACAAACCAGTTTATACACATTTGTTCTCTGTGAAAAATCAGAAATTGCAGGGTTTTTAAAATGGTAAGAGTCAGTTCCTCAACTCTTTACTTTGATGAATCTCATCAGTTAACAAACTTTGTATTTTACATACATACATATTTTACATGTGTTAAAATTCTTCTGATATCTACCTATATTTCCACCAATCTCTTCCAGAGATCTATGCAACAAGCCTTGACCAAGAAGCAGAGGACAAGGAAATATTGCAGAAGAGACATCCCACACAGGTTCCCAGAACCTAGCAGCTGACTGAAAGTGTTCTGAATACCTGTAAGTGCATTTATATGTAATATATTTGAAGAAATTTTACTTTAACATTAAAGGAAAAAAATACAGCATGAATTGCTATAAAGTATAGCAATATAGTATGAATTACTATAATATAGCTATATATAGTATGAGTTACTCTAAAGTATATAGGGTTTGTATTCCTGACATGTATTTTTCATAAAAGCAGTTCTATATCTCTGTATTTTGTCTTTTTCTCACACTATATCTAACCTATTTACACAACTCTCTAGGCACAGAGCATCTTGTAGTGTGTCTAAGTGTTTTTACAGCATGCATGAACTTAAGCAAAGCTTCTAAATCCTGCAGTAATATATATATCACTCTCATTTTGAAGATAATATGTAGGCAATATAATGCACTGAACCCTCTACCATTCCACAGCACTGCAAAGGTACAGAAGAGACAGTTTGTCCTCTGCTTAAAGTCTGACTGGCTTCCGTAAGGAAAGCATAAAACTCATAAAAACCAAAAAAGAAATACCATCAATTTTCACATTTCTGAAAATGTCTTCAAGTTTTAATGACCATAACACCTCGTTATATGTGAGTTCATCTGCTTTAGGTACAATTACTTCACATAAAGATATAGCCACATACTATTTCAGTTTTTCAGAAGACTATGTTGGCAGAAAAATCATCAAGAGTTACTCTGATGGTTGTTAAGAATTTAGATGTTTAAATGAAGAACATTTTAGAAGACAGGTTTTATCTGAGCCTATGTAATGCTAACGTTTATGTCAGTTTGAATTGAGTCCACGTGTGTTGCTTTCTTCTTCTGAATTTTAAGATTACTTTTACTTGAATTCATGTGGAATTTCTTTCATATTTACTGTATTTCAATGGAGTTGGAGCCATCTGTGTAACTATAATCATCAACCACATCTGGCACCATTTCCTTTGGAGGGAGTTTAAGCACTGGTAGATTTGCATTACAAGGTCATTGTCTTGGGGTGACCAGGACAGTCATATGAAAACAATTCCTCTGAACCTTTCATACAAATGAATTGTTTTCATGGATACTGACTAAATAATAAGACTCAACTGACAAATTCGTATTTGTTCTTTGCAAACTTTTCAAGTCCAGTGCTGCAGTCTTGGCTTTGGCAAAATTCCCATCAAGCACAAACAAATTTCCCAAAAATAACTTTAGGGAAGAATGGGTTTATGCATATTTTCCTCCATTAAAAACAAAACAGAACAAAACAAAACAAAACAATTATCTGGCACCTGTGGACACTGGCCTATCCACTGCTAGCAACAGGTAAGCTGTAGTAAAGCTGAATTGTTCAAATAGGCAACCAAAAGAGCTGGCAATTAAATGGTGGTCATAATGACATGATTCTTCTCTTCTAACTTATTGTTACCCATACAGTAACATGGAATGATGAAACATGAATCAATGTTTAAAGGGGAGTATATGAAAAGATCAGTCTAGGAAAAGAAACACTATATTATAGATTACTGTGGTGTAATGGAAGCATATTTCAATTTATCTAGTTACACATCTTTTTAAGTTATCCCATTAAAATTTTAAGTTGAACAGAAAGGTCATTCTTTCAAGCCAAGATTGTAAGTTGATTTGTTAGTAAACATTATTTATCTGCATAATGATAGAGAAGAAAAAAAAACATAATCAGAAATATTTATAACATGATCAAATGCTGGAGAAATCTACATCATTAACTGAAGTGACAGACAACTGAACAACTGCCCCATATAAAACTCCAAATATTCTGATTATACAACTGTTACAACAAACAGATTTAAGGTGTTTGTTCTCACAGTTTTCTACTACTATAATATTTAGTTTCATCATAGACTGTATAAAAAGTAAGAAAAATATTGTAAGAATATTATAAATAAAATCTGACATCACTCACATTATGCTTAGTCATTGGTACTTTTTTGACAGACATCACACTGACAAGCCGAACAAATTTTAAGAGAAGTGATGTGGATACAAGAAAAGACTTCAAGATCTACTTTCTACAATTATTAGCTCTAGGACATATGTCTTATTTTCTAACCCTCTTCAGTGTAAAAGACAACATAAGTTGACAATTAAGGAAACATTTATTTGAAGGTCATTTTTTTCCTTTAATTGACTATAATTACTTCTTTTCTGTACCAGAGAATTTCTGAATCATATCTTAACAATGCATTTTCATCTTCATTTTAAGCATAAAATTTATGCATCTTTTTATGTATAGGATACATACCCATATATATGTATACGTTTTTACCTTTGTAAAAATTTGCTTGAGTCTACACAAAAATTGCAAGCAGAATCAGTAAACTGAAATGGTATCTATTACCAAAACAACCAAATCACCCCTAAAAAATAAACATTGGAGAAACTGTCGAATATCACACTTCATATAAGCTCACTGAGAAGCACTGGAAGAACTCACATAAGAAGTTAAAACATCTCTTTTTTTCCAAAAAAATCCGACCCCAAAACCAAGACAAACCCAAAGGAACATATGCCTACCAAGATGTATTCTTTCAACAATAACCCTAAAAAAATTCCTAGAAATTAAAATAAGAGATTTTGAATCTCTGTTCAAAATAAAGTGACCCCCATTTACTTTTAATTACTTTTTTTAAGAAGTAACCTACTATTTCAAGACAATTAGAACAAGTACAGAAGCTGTTCTGTTTCAACAAAGCAGATGAAATACAGCAGAGCACCATGAAAGTTTCCACATCCACTCCTAGGATGAACTGCAGCATGAACACATTTACACACATGCACAAACACACAATATGTTATGCACATTCCAGCATATAGTATGTGAAGGCCTATTAAAAAAGGACAGAAACAAAATTTTCTATATCCAGAAACCCTAATTTACCTTATGCAGCTTATCAAATTTTTTCTTCAAGAGTTCATTTTGTTTTTCTAGATTGTTTATTCTTTCCTGCAACTAAAATGAAGAGGGAAGCTTCAAGCAATGCACAGCACAAAAGGAAATTACAATGAATGTGTGAACACAAATAGCAAATAATTTTTAGGCAATGTAAGACTATTATTTGTTCTTTTTATACAACTGTCTCTTAGAAGCTTCATAAGAAGTTAAATCCACATGGATTTGCATTTGGCCCAAATTCTTTTTCATGCTGTTTATATGAAGCTGATACTAGCATGTTGCAGTTGATCAACAGTATCTAATCCCATTCTGTCTTACGCAAAATAATATAAAACCCTGTAGCATTACATTTTTAGATTTCCATTTTGGTAAGTGAATATAGGTCTTAGCTAGTGTATGGCTTTTGCCTAGTAAATACTTTTACTGACATTATAGAAACATATCCTTGCTTCCAAAACACTCACTAAAGTGAGTGATTTTAAAGATATGGTTTTAAAGATATGAGCTACTTAAACCAAGATTATCTACTCTCCATGCATTACAATAGATTAAAGGTTTGGAGGAAAATCTATGAGGCAAACCTTGGCAAACTTTGTTCATGTAAACTACATTTAAAACAGGCAAAGTAGGTGGTAAAACTAAACATTAATTGTCTACAAAATGCAAGAAAAACAAGTAAGTTTGTACACTCTTATTCCTCATACATTGAAGAAAATGGGGAAGTAACTATTTGATTTTTAGCCCTGTATCTGGACAACTCTTAGTAATAACACAAGTCTGGGAGTCACTGAACAAAGACACAGAAGTGACTGATTTGAATGGCTGAGTAAGATATAATGCTCCATTCTAATTAAATCGGGTCCAAAGAATACTAAAAACTAGAAATACATGATTAATAAGCCAAGTATTATGATTTTTTTCCTGTTAATAAACCACTTTAGTGTCAGAATTGACAGGAAATCTTAAGCTTTAACCTCAAATATTGTCCAAACAGTAGTGTCTGGACAATGTGGCACAGGGATCAGGTGTGCTTCACAATTCTGTGCAATGTAAACAGTAGCCATAAGTTTTTCTTCTGAATGGGATAAAAAATTATATATAGTGACAGGTCAATCTTCTAAATATGTTTGAAAGGTCTACTCACATCTCCACAATTAAAAGGTATCCCATCATTTACTTTTCCCTAATCTGTATGTACTACTATGTAAAAGATTCTAGCTCTTGACCACAACCTCACCTCTTCTGTACTTGTTTGAATAGTTACTGATTGCAAAGGTTTATGAAGATGGAGGCACTTTAGCTGCTCCTCTTTAAGCTGTTCATTCAGTTCTTCACCTTTGGCTAATGAAGCATCATGGTTGATCTTCAAGTTCTTTAGGCTCTAAGGAAAGGAAAGAATATCCAGAAAAAAAAAAAAATCACACCTAGCAGAATGTTACAACACTGCATATTCCAACAGTGGTCTCTCCTGGCAGTATTTAGTGTATATATTCTCAATGTGGTCAACAGGAGACACCCTTGATCCAAGTTCCTGAATGCATGGCCAGAGAAGGTGGCATTCTTGGTGCTCTCATGAACATTAAACCCTCAGTTCAGTCAACTTGAAACCGACCAAGAAATACATCTGTTAAGCAATTAAAAGATTTTGCTGTGGTTATAGTGGTTAGACATGCTGACCAAAAAACACTGCAGTAGCAAGCAAAAATTGAATGTTGACCACAATTATGGTAATCACAGAGCTTGCCACAGCTCTGTTAACCCTTAATTGTAGATATGTAATTGTTTCATAATCCTAATACACTCTGGTTTATTTTCCCACTAGTAGTACTTTAAAGAGGGATTTCTGATTTCTTTTATATTTTCATTTATTTCAATAGATTATACTAAGGCACATTTAAACAATTTTAATATTAAATGAAGGATGCTGACAGAACCTCTACTTTCAGAATATTAGTTAATACTATAGTGCCTACATCCCACAAATGCTTTATTAAAGCCTCTTTCATTAAGAATTTCAACGTAAACCACATTCAAAGTATAACTTAAAACAACAGAGCCTACAAGCCAATCTTTTTTTTAATAAAACAATTGCATGAAAGTTTAAGCCAAATACATACGTGAATATAGATAATGTTCAATGATTGCAGACAGAAGAAAGTTAGCTTCATTCTTTTCCATATAGTATTCCTACAAAGTAGTTAAATGGAGAAGCCTAGCTGAATCCTGTACAATTGTATCAGAATATACAACAAACAAACAAAACCCCACTGAATACCAATCACCAATTTGATCTTCAACCCTTCATATCTCATACCTCATTTCGTAGTTAGAAAATATGGAGAATAAAGAATATTAGCAGTCAGTCTTATTTCAGACAGCTAATGAAGTGCATTGTTCTTCAATTTTTAACAATTTTTCTAGTGCTCCTCTTGCTCTGTCCTGTACCTGTGAACTCTATTGCAATAACTTTGAAAAATTACATCTTAGAAATATTTTTTTACAGTCTTCATACCTCGTCATATTTTATTTCCTTTCTTATCAAAATCACAATCCTTAAAGTCTCTAATCCTTTCAAATGTTCAAGTGAACTCATTTGCGCTTTCCCATCTCTTAGCTTCAACTTTTTCCTGAAGTTCTCTTCCATTTCAACCCACAAAATAGGAAGAAAAACAAACAAATAAACTAACTAACCATTTTGGCAAAGCTCCTTTGATAGACCATTTCATCCTTATCTCTTTCCTTAATTTCCAAAAGAGCTGAAAACAAATCCAACAACTGTAATTTTTCTACTGAACCATTTCATTAAAAATACTAAGAACATCCTCCTGAAAAATCTCATTTGCTTCCACTTCATTCTATTCCTTCAGTGTCTCTGCTATTCTCCTGACCATTTAGGATTAGCCTTTCATGTCAGCTTTAAGGGGACCATGACTACACCTTTGTTATTTTTATATTTTTCCAAAATGCATTATTTACCTGGATTTTCTTCTACATCTGAGTATTCTGTCAGCCCTTTTTTCCTGTTATACCCAAACTGTTTTCTATCTTTTTGTCCCTGGAGTATCCCAAGATTGAAGTCATGACAACAACTGAGATGATAATTTTAGTTTAATATTTATAGTCTGGACTTTTATTTCATTGGGAAACATGTGTTGATATTGCTGTCAGTTGGAAATAACTCATTTAAAGAAAATGGATATATATCTCCTAGAAATACTACACAAATTAACATGAACTTCTCTCCATTGCTGCTGTGAAGTTGTGCCAATCACTCAAGAGAACTGACCCTCTTTGGTATTTTAAATTGTAGTTGCACATAACTTGTAGTTAGCATATTTCATATTGTGAAACACTGAATACTCAGTCTACACTTGAAGCAAATAAATTTACCAGTGGGATCGAATATACACTTGTTTCAGGGTCCTTGGTTCTTCTAAGCAGATTGCACAATTCCTTCATTCAACTGGCTACATTAAAATTCTTTAGCAACAAAATTGTCCCGTAAGCATTTGGTAGCAAGCTCAACTTCAATATCATTAGATGGAGGAGGATTATAGGCTCCTATAATTCAGTGGTTTCACACTTTGGGCTGACTCAAGTTCAAAGATGAACATGGAGAAATTATACAGGTTTCAACTGGTAAAAACTGAAAGTAAATGATAATGAACTCAATTGGCAACAAAAATCAAGATAAAGACAAAAATACTAAATCATGCTGTGTTGAGTATGTTATATGCCATCTAAACTAGAAATTTTGGATTTTACACTTATTCACATTTACTAGACACGTGTCAAACATTTAAATTATTTGAAATGGGAAAACCATTGTATCCGTTCTCTTTTAACAAAAAAAAGAGCCACAGAAAACACTCACCCTTCTCTGAAATGCACCTTTCACTGTGAATATTAGAAACGTCTTCAAATGCTAGTTTGAGTCCTACACATATGTTTCTATTCAGCTGCTGCCAAGAGAGAGGCAAAAGCACTTGACATTCGTTGTAAATTACCAGAAAGTTGCATATGACTTAAAATGGAACAGTTTACTTATCACTTTCTATTTAAGAACACAAAAAGCCACGTGAAACCTGTCTCCCTTGGAATTTACATTCCACATAGCTCACCCCATGAAAAACTAGATTTGAGCTACTAACAGAAGAGCTGCTTTGGCAGAAAGGATATAGGTATCTCACGAAGAAGGGGGAGAGAGGAAAATTACAACAAAATGTAGAAATGAAACAACACAGGGAAAAAAGGAATGGACCAAAAATCTAATGGCACATTCAGCATGCTATAAATAACAAGAAGCAGGCAGCAGTAAGAGTTTACAAGGATATCTAGTGCTTCCACCTCATAAGGCTAGGATACTTTACAAAGCTCTATTGCAGTTAGGATTCCTACTTACAGGAACTCTCCTATTTCCAAGCTTTTATCATACCACCTCCATATGCATATGCAGTTCTCCAAATACATATGGGAAAAACCAGACAAGAGCTGCATAACTGAAACTAATAGTGAATCTACCATGCAATTGCATTTTCTGATGATATTTTCACAAAACTGATATTTTTATAAATAAAATTATTATTTACAGTAGCCTTCTAACATAATTTCCATGAACATATGAACACAAGTTAAAACCGAATGTGAGAACAAAACAGCCAAACCTCCCCAATTTTATCAAAGACTCATAAAGTGAGGGGAGTCTGGTACCCCTTTTTTGGCACATCAGTACATTTAAGTCAAAGCCCTCTCTTTAAATCATCAGGAGTCTGTTCCAATAGCCAGACAACTCAGTTCATTCTTCACAATCTGCCTGGGATGACTCTGCAGATACAATCATTAAGACCTGCTAAGCCCTTCTGAAAAAAAACCAGAAGACTAAAAATCCTTACTCCATTTGGAGCAGCTTGAGAGAACTGTAATATGTGGTTCATTTTCATGTACTCAGTATTGACTCAAAATCAAGAACTGTGGATAATTTTTTTTTCCCATTTACACAGGCTTATGTGATGAGAGTACAAGAATGTACTGACCAAATCACAAATACCTCTTGAAACTGGAGAAATTTTCCTTCCATTGCTGAAAGACTACTGCTTTTCTCAACCAGCTGTTCACAGACCTTGATCATTTCCACACTGTCCTGAATGTTTAGTCTTCAAAATTAAAAAGAAATAGGTCATGAGCTTAAAAATACAAAATGAATTATCACATTATTTTTGTTTTGAGAAGTTGAAATCTTTTGCAAATCAGCTTTCTACAACACATTTGGGAGAAGATTCAGCGTGCAATACACAAATTAATTTATTTTTCTATAATTCACATTACAGAATGTAGGCAAATAAACATGATGATACAGTAGCTTCAACGAATACATCAACACCTTCGATTATTGTATATAACAACACATTACAGAAAAAAACTCAGCCCTATACTTAATAGAGATTATTTCTTTTCCATTTACTTTTTCACTGTCTGAAGTATTTGGTGCCAGTGGAATTTCCTCTTATAGCTTAAACCTATCAAATACTGCTAAGAAAAAGTGACTTAGCAATTCATATTATAACACCTGAAGGCTGCTATCCAAACAAGGTGCACGTGTGTCTTTACTACATGAAAATCATGTAATATCTGTGTAGATATTCTTACAATTCCAAGAGTACACTTCTAAGATTGAGAATGTACTGTTTAATCGAAAGGATGTTTAAAATGAACGGAAATTAAAAAAAATATTTATTTAGATGCTTTCCCTTACTTAAAACAGTGCAACTGTTATTTTCCACAGTTTCTTTAAGTATGGAAAAAGAAACTGATTCTGATTTGTATTAATATAAATTATTATAAAATCCGAATAAATCCTTAACATTTGAAAAGGTCATTTCTCTTCCAATATTTGTCTATTTTAGACATATTGGACACATTGTCACAATGCCATGCTGGAGCAAGAGAATGGACTACAAAGCTCACGCATCTGTAAACCAGCTGAGTACGTGAAATACTTTCCTTTTATTCTTCAAAATATCAAATGCTATTGTGTTTTGGCATTGCCCAGTTAATTGTCCTTACACAGAAGATAAACACACACACAAATCTGAGATCTTCCCTAAGAAAGAGGCCTAACTCAAGACTAAAACTATCATGTGTCTAAAACATGTTATCTACATAAATTAACGTTGTGGTGAGTATAGACAGCAGCACTGTCTCATGCTAGCTATTTAAAAGCTAATGTAGTGGCACGTTTTTATTAATCTTGTTCCACACATCAAACAAAAGGGTCTGATGCCTTCAAAGGCACTTTTTTTCCACCCCTTCTTTTTTAAGCAGAGTTTTTTTTTTCTTTCTAAGTAAAAAAAAGGAGCAGATGATAGTGAAATTTATGATGTACAGATGTAAACTCCGTAGCTTCTGACAGTCAACATTAACTATTTTTTCAACAGTGAATGAAAAGGTATTTGATTTAAACAGGTTTGAGACACTAATATTATGGGGTAAATTATTCAAATTTAGAAGTGAAAAATTACTTTTTATTTGGATCACTTAAATTCTTGCAACTGTAAGAGTATTTATCTCATGAACTTTCCAGCTACAGAAAGCATGTGCAAATAATTATTATTAGTGCATTACATTGATCACAATCTAACTTCGCATTATTTCTTCACAGCACTTCTGCAGCATATTCTTTATTTATTTAAATAAAATAGGCCTAAGAAATATCCACTGCATCCAGGTATATGACAAAGAGCTTGCTGTTGAACAATGAGATCTTTTCAGATTTCATGAACAAGGCAAAGTTAATTGAGGAACATTTTGTTGGGAAGGATCATTTTTCTATAAAGGAAGTCACAAATCAATAGAATAGAATAGATACTGATGACCTACACAGCCTTCTCCCTCCCAAGTAGGTATATTTGCTCCCTGAATATCTGCCCAGGTATTCTGATATAACTTAGAAGTAATGTTATATACAGATTTAATGTAAATTAACTACTATTTTTCACTTAAACTATTATTTCCCTCAAACTAACGTGTAAGACTCAAGCTGTACTGAGATTGCTCAATCAGTATTTTCTTTACTGTCCAAAAAGCAAAAAAAAAAAAAATTGCCACAGAACCTGGACACATGGAGGTAGAGCTGGAACAGAAGTCAGAAAAAGAAAAGGAGCTAATATCCCTTTGGAGGCAGTAACATGAATTAATAGGCAAACTGATTTAGCTCTATGCTTCTTCAGAAATAAGGAACATGAACTCTATTCTGCCACTTTAAAACTCATCTTCGTGCTGGCTTTAAAAATCTGAAATAGAAAATGAAGTTAGGAGAAAGTGACCCTTAAAAAACCTAAGAATTATCTTTGGGGTTAATGTCTGAAGTACACCAAAGAGACAATCTCTTTTCCAGACCTCTTATCATTTGGATTAAAAGCATATAGAGCAGGGTCCCAATAACAGGCTGGGGACCAGCTGTGTGAGAATGGGGCACTGACAGCAACCTACCCCAGAAGGAAATGATTAAAGAAAGGATCTTGACCTCCACTGTACAAATTTATGCCAGTAAATCCCAGATGGCTAAGCTAATAAAATTGAGGTCTAATTAAACCACATCCCTTGCATCTTGTCTTTGCTTCCATATGAGCAGGACATGGATACAATACTGAGACTAGTCTTAAGGAGTCCTGACTATTGTATTAACTGGATTAGTGGCTCACAAACTTTTCCCTTTCATATTCAAAACTGGAAAATCGAGCAAGTAAAATACATATGAACACCAAATTTCTCAGGGTCACTAGCCCTCTGTCTGGCAAAATAAGCAAAAGGCTTTTCAGCTAATTGTCTCAACCACAAATGCACCAATGGCCAAAATATACACAAGACTCCCAAGCAGAGCAGAACAGAACATCAATGTGCAGTACTATCTAACAGATCTACATACATGTAATAGATTTGGCTAATACATCTAATAGATCTAAATCCAGAGTCATGATGCATCAAAAAATGCCAAAAGAATTAAAAGCTGACTGGCAAATAAGCTTTTTTCTTAACTAAACAAAACACAAAAAAAACCTGCACAAACATGCAAATACCTGTTTCACAAATGCATTCTGGGATAGCTTTAAAAATGGTTTTGGAAAGTGACTATGAGTTATTAAGTTATTTGAAGCTATCTGCTTGCAAAATGATTTTATATAGCATTAAAGTTTTGCACCCTGTATATCATAGACATCAAACCACAATGTTGTGGTTTTGGCCATCTTTTAATTATGAACAGTGAAGCTAATTGCAGATAAATTTTGTACTTAAAATGTATTTAGTCTAATAACCCAAAGACCAAGTTTCTCCCTTAAGGCAGAATAATACATTCCTGAAAGAATCCCCAAATGAACTCCAATTAAATATGGAAAAAACACTGATTGCAGCCACATCATAATAATAATCTCAAGGAGTATACTGTCTATGAACTCAGCTCTTGTGGTGTTAGACAGAAACTGTAGTGAAGCTGCAAAGGCAGCTTTAAAATATTACTGGATTTTTTGTGGATATAGGACTCGAGATAACCAGCATCTCCCTTCCTTACTGCTGATGGAGCAGTGATTAACTGTGGCTGCTCCACAGTTTGGAAAGTACAGTTATTTCAGTCACAAGAACTTCTTAACAACGTAGCAGATTAAAGAATGTTTTCATAAAGGCTGACAGCAACCTAACAGCAGGCTCACATCAAATGGTGCTACAGCAAAAAGACTGGTGGAAGCAGAGTCCTTCTGGCACGACAGAGTTCCTAAAGAATTCAACACTATCTTTGCAGTTATGTAGCAGGATGACAGTCAAGTGTATTCTTACAAGAAAAAGCTGCTAATTTTACCAAAATTCAAAGACATAAGCTACAAAGATGAACTAAGAAGACCTTATTGGTAACCCAAATTTCCAGTTTTTCCTCCAGTATTCCAGTATTAACAGTTTCTCCTCTGCCGATACAAGGATTAAAAATTAGAATTGCATAGAACCTATAAATCTATTTGTGCAATAAAACAACTCATACAGACTGTTCTAGATAGCAGTTACAAGACTTTCAAGAAAGCAAACCAATGAAAGTCTCCTAAATAAATATGTATGGATCCCTTTAAGTTCTGGCTCTGGTTCATTCGGCATACAAAATACATGACTTGGAAAACACGGGGATTAAGAGTCTTCCATAAAGTATTCTCGTGGCAAAATTATAGAACACACACTATTCTACATATGAACTAGAGGACATTTTTCAATTGATTTCCTAGTATCTTCAAACACAGTAAGTCTCAAATACTAATGTATCTTCCATCAGGTTTCAAACAAGAAATAGACTATAAAGGAAATACTTCCAGAACTTCAAACATGAAGATAGTAACTTAGTCACTCACAGATAGTACCTTAGGTCAAGTATCATGGATTGCATAGAAGTAATTTGATAAACATAAATAAGGATCTGCACTACTTTTTAGAGCCTGACTTTATTTCAGGAATTTTTAGCTAAATTTGAAGTGCACCTTTACTTTCAAACTCCTTAAAAGTTTTCACAGAAATATGGCAGTTGACACAAAATTTAGATGTTATCTTCAGTTTCTGTCTGCTGCACTTGAAGAACAGATCTATATATACTATGTTATCTATAGAAAAATGAAGAAGTTCTTCAAAACAGATTAGTTTCAAATAATGAAAAAAATATTTTAAATATTTTCTGAATTCACTGTAGGCACAGACTGAGAAATTATTTACGGTAACAACTTCTTTAACCTATTTAAACTATATAAAGGAAATTCTGAATAGGGGAGACTTACGACTTTGTGAATAATTGAACAGCAAACATTCTGATGTATTATTTATGTAGCACCACTGATGCACAAACGAATGCTCACCCATAATAACGGGGTCCCTCCCTCGAAAGGCAGTTAAAGAACTGATGACATATTTCTCATCCAAGGAGAACTTTCATTGAAATCAAATGAGTAAGGAGTGCAGGATCATGCCACATTAGATCCTTAAAGCAATCAAAGGTAACAGTCTGAAACTGAAACAGTCAAAAGGGGGAAAATACATGCAAAGTTAAAAAATTTTGCATGTATTTTTGAAAAAGTAAAAGAGAAAGAAAAGGATATTAAACTAATAAAGGCTTAACTGTGAACACATTATGCAAGCATGTTTGTCTGACTTTGCTTCAGCACAGCTACAACATATTCCTTCAAAAATTTGCTAATCTACCCTCATACAAGGCCAATAATTTTCTATTATTTCTAGACTCCAAACTAGTAATGAGAACTAATGAACATAAAATTGCTTCCTGTGGACCTCTACCTAAAATATTTTAAGAATTATATTGAAAAAGTAATAGATGATTACAATTTGATGACTTGAACTTCAATTGAATCTGTATCAGCTTGAAACGAATTCCCTAAAATACTTACAATGAACTTCTTTGTTTATTTATGAAAAAAACCCATCATAACCTATTACAATAACAATCTCCTTGCTTAGAATTATCCATGGCTGTTTGGTAAAACATTTTATGATTTGGTTTCCCCAAACAGAAAAATGAATGAAGTACATATTCCTTAGTAGGAAAGGTAATTTCAACATCTATATATAAACATTATTACACAGCTTTTGTAAAGCTTCCACAAGGGAGACTTCCATTTTTCACAATACCTCTGGCTTGCTGTTTCCTGCTCTTTCAGCCGTAGGATGGATTCTTCAATTTCCTTTTCTTTCCTTCACAGTTGACTCGTAAGTATCTCTCTGGCATGTTATAGTTCCTCAATGTGTTTTCTTTGGGACTCAATCACAGCCTCCCTGCAATGTTACATTCCAAAAACAGGTAAGCAGCTAATAAAAGAAAAAATTAATTGAATACTCCAGAGTAAAAATTACAAGTGTTCAGCAAAATTTTGGATTTTGAATGTCAAGTATTATTGCAAAGTATTGGTAATTGTGCTATATATATGTGTGTGTATATATATACCTAGAGCATACATTTTTTATTTGTTTTTGTTCAAATCAATATCTATCTTAGATGGTTGCACTCAATACAGTAATGAGAGAAACCAGTAAGTATCTAGTGAATGTTCCTGCCTGACCAGGTCTTTTGGATCAATTAGCTATGGATTTTTTAAAGCAGCCAAACACAAAGCATGCTGTAAAGCATATTTATTCTTTGTGGATATTTTTTTGTCTCTTCATATTCTAGAGATAACTAAGCTCTCCAGAATTTTTCCAGGCATTTTATTTTTGGATAATTGTCCTGTGTGTTTTCTGATCTGCACTAAAACTGATTTGAGATTCAGACTCATGGTTTCAATGAGCAATCTAAGAGTTTAACAGTCTTTAAAGAAGGAGGCACATACCCAACAGCAGTCTGTTGGATTTATCATCATTGATCCAAAGGGCAGGATGAGAAAACATGCAAGAGAAAAGCAGGAAACAGTCTATGCTAATGAACACTATAGAAAGTGTTCTCTGACCTTATGGAAGACAATACTACCATGTTCAAGTTCTGAATATTGGTTACTAGATTTCTAATAATAGTCTTCACCTTAGAAAAATGTGTTTAAGAAATTGCATATACAAAGCACTTAAATTATCAGAATCCCCACTAGTCTGGACAAAGTCTCAGAATGCAGATAGGCACAGTACAATTTCTGTGATACTTCTGGACATTGTTATCTGAACTGGATGTTCTGTGGACAACTTTTCCTTTTTATTTTTTTTTTTTTAATTACTCAGGTTTTCTTCAGTTTAAGAATCTCTGCCTTAATCAACATGGTCCCAAATCCTAGTTCTGCACAGGACGTCCTGGATCTGGATCTGTTCTTATACCAAGATAAGTCCTCACAGTTTGATCTTTATTCCTTCAACATTTGATCTTTATTCCTTGAACCAAGTTGCCCTCTTCTCTCTGGTAGCAATGGGCCTGAATAAATTCATTATATTTATACCCTATTTTTGCATTGTTAAGATAAAAACCTAATGAACTGGTTTTGGAAATAAAACTGCCCAATTAATGATATGACGTGCACAAACACGGGTGTATTAAAATTGTTAAAAGTTGCACTACATATAAATTAAAGAAGCAAATTGGTAAAGACAATCACTTTTTATTGTCTGTCTAAAAACATAAGACTTGTTTCTGTTTTCATACACCTGAGAAATCAATGTAATGAAAATGAAGACTGGTGTGAGGGTTGAGATGCATTAAAAACGCAGTGTAACTGGCCACCAGCCTGATCCATGGCTTCTGGAAGTTAAGGAGACAATTCTGCTGACTCAGGTTTGAACCAGGGCTGTAGTTGTTTGTTCGGGGAGTTTTAAACACATCATCAGTCCAGTGTATAAGTTAACTGAGTACACTGACTTCTTCAAACATTCCTATGAAAATATTACAGTTTTAAAGTGTGATTTCCAAATGTAGGTACTATAAATGAAGCACTCAGAGTCAGACTGCCTTAAGCAGTAAGTCTCGACAGTAAAAGGCATCACTGTAGATGGCTGCATTGTAGTATTTGCTTTTCAAAGTCCACACATGCGACAGATTTTTCAAGTTGTGCACACATGTATCAAGAGACTAGAACAAACCTGGAAATTAAAAAAGGAAAAACATGTGCAAACAAACTACAGATGTGAAACTTTGTTATAACATGCTAACACTAAACCTTTTCATATACTACTTTTATAACCCTTTAACTTGTAGAGAAGTTATACTAAGGAAGTCCAATGATTTTAACTATTAGAAAACTTGCTTGATAGCTACTGTCTTTTCAAATCTGTACTTTTGTTTAACCCTGACTACTGTGGATTCTCATAATAAGGACTTCAAAGGCAAACAAGTTATCATGACTGCTATAAATAAATACAAGAAAAAGGGGAAAGAACAGTCTTTCTGCCCACAGGTACCTATTACTGTCCACTGGAGAACAAAAAGAGCATGGACTTGCTACAGTGAAGCAATTATTAGGGATACTGATATAAACCACTGTTTTTAATAAATGTGAATTACACCTTTCTTTGTGTTCTCTGGCATACCAGCAGCCTCATTCACTTTTTTGAGACCAGTGCTAAGAAAAGATTGAACACATCTGCATGGACAAGGTCTATGGCCTGGAATCTGGAGCTGCTGATCAGCTGAAAGGAGTTTGCTGCAGAGGCTCTCGTTTTGTTTCTCAAGCTCATGAATTCTGTCTTGCAAATACTCAATCCTTTCTTCCAGCTTCAGGCCTGACCCAGCCACTTGGGGCCGCCACCAATCTGTTCAGACTTTTTTTTATCATTAACAAGCTGTATTAACTTGGTGGTCATTCAGGGGAAAAATAATAAAAAAGATGAAAAAGAATGTGAAAAGTCAGCATAAAAAGCATTCTGTTGAAAGGAACATAATCACTGTGAAGACTTCAGCATAGAACCTGAATAATAAATTTCAGGTTTTGATATAACTATTACTGCCTGTGAAGAACTCTTTGAAGATAATTGAAACCACTGTGCAGCAATCTGCTTTATAGCACTGACAAATAACAGTTTCCTAAGGCTTATCATTTAAGGTTAGTAAAGGGAGGACACATATTTACTCCATATGCTGCTTAAATGTAATTTTTAACGCATGACCTTATATAGGAACCTCTGCATGCTGTTAAGTAAAGTTACAGATTTGGGATGTGGTGGGGCAAACTATAAAAGCTACAATTCCACAGAAAATTCAACTATTGAAAGAATAACATGCAACATTCCAATGATATATAATTTCTAGTATTTTAGGATTTAAATACATATTTCATGGCTAAAGTGGCTAAAATATATAGGTGGAGATATTTAAGAAGGTACTCTGGAAAAAGAGACTGAACAGTTCTCATTACCATACCCAATTTTCTACTTGGTAAATATTACCAATGTGCTTCAGAGAAGGAACGGTTAGCTGCAGAATATAATTAGATACAGAGGGTATGGTTTTCATCTGCCTTTAAAAGGACACAAATTTTGCTTTTGGCATCTCAAGAGTTGTACCTTTGATTTCCCTTAGTTTTGATAAACATTGGTAAGCTAGAACAAAAGGCAGAGAGGGCACATGGGGGTGATGTACCATACACGAACAGAAAACATACCCAGCAGTGAATAGAAAAAACTTGGCATATAAAGAAAGAAAAGGTGGCTTTGATGAGAGAGACAAGTTCAAGACTTTACAAAGTCGGTCGCACATCTTCAAGACCTGTATCTAGTTTACAGGGAAGCTATTTTTGAAGGCCTAGAAAGAAAACTGAAAATAAGGACACACTTCATTTGTTTAAGGGGCTTGTTTTATTTTTTGTGTACTTGTGGACAGAAGCTTCTACTTAAAAGAACAAAAGTGAAACAAAAAAAAATCCGTAATAACTTCAGGATGTCACAGAATGTTACTTGCCTGTAAGCAGGTTTTTTGTTTACGTGGGGTTTTTTCAATGCTCTTCTACTGCAAATTCATTCCAAACTTCTCATTAAAAGGGTTCTGGTGAGGGATGCTTGAAAAGAATCTAGCTTGAGGAGTTAAGATTTTTTTCTGGCAATCTAGACAAACACTGTATTTTTATTTTCTGGGCCATAAAGTATTAATTCAGTTATTCCAATTTGAACATTCTGTGTAATGTTACTTGAGTGGATGATGAGCACATTTGGTAAGTCATCCACCAGAAACACAGGAAATGCCATTTGGAATAAGCAAACAATTCATTTGTTCCACCATCTTGTATTTGACAACACCCTGACAGAAAAGATGGAAGTTACGTCATGCTGGTCAATTTGTTCCTGACTCCCTGAATACTGAGTCAAAAGGAAAGAATGTTTTGGACTTTAAAAAATTACTAAATAGTCTCGACTACAGAGGCAGTATTTTCAGCTGCCCTTTTATGAATCTGTTAGGCTCTGACCAGACCTTGCTTGGATGCAGCACGATTTTATTAAGTACAGCACAATGTGAGCACACAGTCACGGTGCTTTTGGATTAATTAACCCTCCTGCAATGTAGCAATGCCATGAACAGTTCTGCTGAGCCCAGACTGGTTTGCCAGCACAGTACTAAGTTTAATAATAAGCCTGAAGTTGCTCGGGTACTCTGCTCCCCAAGCTACATGGGACTCCTGCACTTAAGTTTTCTATTACCATGAATAAAGGAGAGCTGATTATAAAGACACTTTGGGGCCAACTAGTCAACCTATTCAAGAGAATCACAAAATCCATTAGGTTGGAAAAGACCTCTGAGATCATCAAGTCCAACCTTTGACTGAGCATTACCTTGTCAAGGAGACCGTGGCACTGAGTGTCTTTTTTTGAACACCTTCCCGGGCAGTCCATTTCCATGTTTAATCGTCCTTTCTGTGAAGAAATTCCTCCTTATGTCCAACCTGAACCTTCCCTGGCACAGCTTGAGACCAAAGGCTAGATGACAGTCAACTTCTCGAAGGCCAGAGGAGAACAAAAAACGGGGTGGAATCTCTCTGTACAGACCCTTTTGATGATAGAATGAAATTCCTGATGAATCACCAGGCTTCTACAGCCTCTTCTACAGTTCCCAGAACACCTGTTGTACTCTGCACCCAAGGTCCCAACCCCAAAGTGACAAATAGTGCTGTATCTCTGTACAGGGAGATCTAATACAGTCCATTGCAAAGACATACATATACAGAGGTAACCAGAAATTAATCCAAAAATTAATTCCAATGATTGATTTTTGCTGCTGCTTTAAAAAGTGCTCTGAGAGAAATCAGCATGATTTTTAATTTGTTGATAACGTTTTAAAGGGCAAAAATGTTACTGTAAGCTAAAATAAAAATATTAAAACCCATACCTTTTTTCTCCTCTTGCTTACTTGCATGCTGCTTGAGTAAGATGTGATCATCATGTATACGAAGAAATCTGTCCTCCAGTTCTTCTCAACTGATTTGGAACACAGCTTGTTGAGCTTTTACATTCTGTGAAGTTGATGATTCTACCCAAACCAAGAAAACTTTAAATTGCTTTCAATACATTTAACAACAGGTACTTCAAAGTCCAACTCATTTTGAAATACTGAAAAAAAGCCCCAACTTTTCAAGTAATTATACATTTTATACTTGTACGAGTCTGTTGATTAATTTTTTCAGACTGTCATTTTAATAATTTCCTTTTTCCTTCCTCTTACATATTTAAAAAATAAAAAAAACAATTAAAAGCATACAGCAACCTGTTAACCTACTAGACAACACAAAGATAACAGCTTACAAAGTAACCAGGTTCTGTCAAACATACTACTTCAAAATAAGCATTACCAAAGAGACAGTTTCTAATCTGTTTCAAAGTTAACATACTGTCTTGAAGCTTGAAAGGATTAACTCATAATTCTGTAAATTTACTCAGATACAAGACTAAGCCCAGTTGTTCCATTCTAACAGCAGCTGAGTAACATATCAGAATTGCATGGTACTTTTGGTTCCCATTTTGGTAAATGGATCTGGCCCTTGTCTTTAATTCAGCAAAAGAGTCCTCTTTTCTTCTAGAGAAGGATGAATGTTATAGCTCAATAACATTTCCAGTTTTTAGCATCTCAGAGCAACTCTCCTCTTATAACAAGAAACTTGAACATAGAATGGGTCACAGCATCTTTCAGAATTTAACCCAGATTTTGAATGGTATTTGAACTTAATTTTGTGAGTGCCAACATCAGAAACATTTTTAGAAAGAAACTAAAGAAGCCACTGATCAAAGTCTGTAACTGTAATAAATAACAGCTGGTACAAACCTTGTAATCCTTCAATTCCAGCTGGAGTTAGACCTGTATGTCTCACAGGTGGGTCCCCCACAGTTTCACCAGCTGAAACAGGCATAGCTCATCTAGGGATAACAAAATTCAAATTAAATTCTTCATCTGTTATTTAAACTGAGAGACTAGAACAAACTACAATACATCATATAAAATGAAGAAAAAAGGTATGGCAGATTCACTGAAAAGACAGACTTCCATACTACTGTGAATGCTTCTATCTCAACCGGATTGCTGAGAGGACAATCTAAACTCTCAAGTTTAATTTTATGCCAGTTTTAATCCATTCACAAAATACACCTTTGTATTGAATGTATGTAGAATTACCTTTCTAAAATTCTAGGTTCTGTTGTCTTCAGAAACCTTTGGGCTAAGACCATATTTCCAAGAGGATGTGGGAAGGGGACCTTTTTTGTTTAGTTGGGTTTTGTAAATTTGTTTGTTTGTTTTAAGAGACATCAAAGCTTAAGGCATCAGCTGGTAGATGAGTAATGCCATCTTCCACACTTTGAAACAGAGGGAGTGGGGGTTATGAAGTTATTCCAGTGTTGCCTGGCATTCTTGTAGTCTTCTTTCAATCACTGTCATATAAGAAATTACTTTTTAAGACAGAGACTCTCCTATGAATGATTCTCATAAATCCAAACACATTTATTTCTTGAGGCAACAGAAAGCTTAGTTACATGATAAAATAAGATTAAGAAAGTATTAATGTGAAAAAGTTCGTTTTGGTACAATATATGAACATACTTGTTAACAAACAAGTTAACCATTGTTCCGCTCTTCAGGTGATATAAATCTTTAGTTAATCCAAAAACATCTAGGAAAGCATTGGGAAATTACCAGTGATGCTACTCAAGACTTGCATCAGCGGACAGAAGCAACTGTATAATCAACAGACATCGCATGAAATATCTGTTAATTCCATCATAATCAAAAGTGCTGCTGATGTCTTTCTTCCATCATAAATAAGTCTCCTTATGTCTTTGTCCAAAACAAAAAGGATTAATGGAAGTTTAATTTCCAACAGGTCAGTTTTACATTCATCTTTCCTTTTTTCATGTAAAATTTATGATAAAGTGTTATTTCCAGCTTTTACTGTTTATAAAAACAGGAACACTTTTATTCCATGTGGAACAAATGCTTCCTTACCATGACCAGTGAATGAAGTGACCTACACTTGCAGATTAGCAATAAGGTTGCAATTTCATTGCTGTCAGTGACAGAAACAGAGAATGCCACTCTCATATTGGTGTCCACACCATGCAGCCAATGGCCCAACTGGAAACCAGTGACAAAGACACATCCACTGGAATCCAGCTCGTTGGTATCCTCAGCTCTTTCTGCATTATTCTCACAAAATCCTCAAAAACCTTTTTTTTAATTTGCTAAATCAGCTCTATCTGCAGTCATCAGCTTCACTCATGTGTAGGTTCATTACTGTGGTTACTATTATATGTCACTATATCAGTATTGTTACAGCAACTGAGATCAAAGGGAAACTGCAACCTTTACCTCTAGAGGATCATCTAAATTTGGTTCATGATGGTAGTAAGGAGAGGATGTTACCATTATATGTGTTTCTGGAACGTGGCTGTCTTTGCTTTCAAAAATCAAAAATGACAGGCTTTTTTTTTTTTGCAAGTTTCAGAGACATCAAGAGCTAAACAAGAATTTTATCAGCAAAACTCCACAGTGTTTGTGATCTATCAACATCAGTCTTCAAAAACTCTAGCACAGTAACAGGCCCAGACAAACGTTACTGGTTTCCACTATTTGCTACTTGCTAAGAAACTTTGCGATGGATTTCTACCTGTTATCTTCAGTATGAAAGAAATCTATTCATTTAAAAACAGGGACAAAACAACACATGCTTGTCACTCACATAAACAAACAAAAAACTCTTGTCAGTAGTGATCCATTACCAGCTGCAGCAAAACCACAGAAATAGTTAAGCTGTAAGCAAACTAACATAGAGATGCACACAAAGCCAGTTTTTACTGCCAACATGACATGACTTGAAGTGACAAAATAAAGCAACTATAAATCTAAAATGTCCTGAAAAGGTAGAAAGGTTAAATTATCAAAAGCAAAAGGAAGAATTATTTCATTTCCATAACAAAGTGACAGAAATAAAGCATTCATCTATCTTTTCTGTCCTAGGCCAAAGGAAAAGAAAATAAAAAACCCAATCATATTAATTGGTTTTATCAGAAAGAGTGGTTTTAGATAGAAATAGTACAAATTTGCCTCCTGGTTTTAGGGAGGCAAAATATAATTACAGATTTAGAATTTGGACTGGCAATTTATTTGCCTGATTAGTAACATAACTATGTCTTTAACAATATCTAATAACCACCACTTATGCTGCTGCTTTGAGAGAGGACACTTCAAACATCAAAGCATGTGTTACACATGCTACAGTTCCTCTTTGAATATTATCTCAGTGTCAATCACAAACACTTAAAGAAAATTATTTTTCCTTGCAGTCCAATTCCAGCATTATTTCTAAAAGCATATGAGATTTCTCCACAGAACTCTGGATTACTTTTGAAAACATTTCCAAAGCAATTACATCTGACAAAACTGTACAGCAACACTGCTACAAAAGTGATGCTACTTAAGAGTGCAGCATTTCACAAAAGAAAGCATAACAAAGCAAGAGAGATATAAATTTGTACTGGCATCTGGACATGCCATCCTCTCATGCCATCCTCAACTTCAAAAACTTATACTAGGTTCTATTTTCAAGAAAGGATACCTTACAATCATTTCAGCATATATTGTTCCTCAAAAATAAGAGAAAAGAACTTCACCTACAAAGAGAGGAAAATTCTCCATATCCCTGGGATTAACCTATAAGAACTTCAAGTTAGGTATAAGCAAGAGCTTTTGATACAGTTAGTGAAAGAAACTGTAACTCTTTTATACATTGCACTACTTACAAAAGTGGTTGTACAAAAAACTGCACACAACTTTGCACTGTTATGCAAGGCCAGACAGTAACACGTTTAATACTTATCAAACCTCAGGCTTTAGGTCCAGATTCTTATATAAATCACAGAAGTACCAACATCGTTCAAAAGTACCAACACTCAGTGGCGATTATTTAATTTTTTAAAATTCTCAGCCAGTGGGGCTAGATGGGACTTCCAGTAAAGGGATTTCTAGTGAAATCATAAAAGTTACAATTTAATTGTTTTAAGATGGATTTTTGAGTCTCAGACATATCCAAAATGATTCTTTTATTACAAAATCCTACTCCACTTCTCTGGTAGAGGGAATTAAAAAAAAGGAGGAGAGGGACCACCCACCTATCTTAGCCTATCACAAAGTATTTCCAGCCTACATCCTCGCTCTACTGAGTCCTTAAAAGATAAATATTTGCACTTTATTTGGTTTGTAATCTAAAATAATCTCACTTATTACTTAATAGAAATATATATACACACATATCATCTTTCAAACATCATCTGTTGCAGTGCTGTGAGTTTTGGGAGGTGGACAGGAAAACAAAAAAGAGAGAAGATATGGAAGATATTAGGAAACGGGATCACAACATCCTGCTGTTGCCTGAGGGAAGAAACATCTCTCAGACCTGTAAGTCCTACTGCAACACAGAAAAATCAAAAAAACCGTGTCTTGCCTGCAACGTATTTTACAAGTGCTTCCCAAATTTTCATTCAGCTCCGCCAGTTCTGGCGGTGACTGGCAGGGCTGGAAGGGGCAGGGTCGCAGGGAAGGCAGCGTTTGCCTCATGAAGGAACGCCTACACCTCCCGGGCCGTCCCGCCCTCGGGCACAGGAGCACAGCTCCCGCTGCAGCCCAGCAGCCTCTGCAGGTACAAAACAGAGGCCTACAGGGCTACTTTTCATCAAACGCTGAGGCTCCCAGCCTTCTCCCACGGGCACCGAGCGAGGAGCCTCTCGGGTCTGGAAGCGCCGCCCTCGGCTGGGGACCCGCCAGCCCCGCTCCTCGCCTCCCCGGCTGGGGTCTGCCCGCTCCAGGACACGGCGCCACAGCCCCGGGCAGCCCCAGCACCCCCGTCCTCCCCGCGCCGTGCCCCGAGGAGGAGAAGCTCCCCCCGTACTCACGGCCCCCGCCAGCCCCGGGCTCCTCTCAGCGCTCCGTTAGCAACTCCCGCTGTTGCCAACCGGCCCCTTCCCCTTCCGGGCCGCCCTGGGCCTGCCGGGACTTGGAGTTCGGGGCGGGGCGGGCACTGCCCGCGGAGCCGCGGGTCCGGCCGGTGCCGCGGAACTCCCGCGCTGCCCGCGACGCGGCTCCGCTCCGGGCGGACGGCTAAGGCGGCAGCATGAAGAGGAGAGCAGGGGAGCGGGAGAAAGAACTGAAGGTACCTTCCGTTTGCTTCCTGCTCCCCGCAATCCCGCTCCCGGCCGCCAGCTCTCTCCC
>VZRZ01001156.1:0-61641 GCA_013398175.1 Climacteris rufus
CGGGAGCCAATGGGGGCCGGCGCGGCCGTGTGACAGGCGGGGCGGCCGCTGCCCTCGCCGGGCGGGGAACCTGCACGGCGGCGCTTGTCAGCATCATCCGCGGCTGCGGGGCTGACACACGCCTCCATCCTCCTCTCTCCCGGCAGCCGCTCACACGCGCCTCGCCGCGGGCGGAGCGGAGCGGGGGGCGCCGCGGCAGACAAAGCAAAGATGGCAGGGATCCTCGCCTGGTTCTGGAACGAGCGGTTCTGGCTGCCGCACAACGTCACCTGGGCGGACCTGCAGAGCACGGAGGAAGCCGCCTTCCCTCAGGCGGAGGACCTCTACCTCGCCTTCCCTCTGGCCTTCTGCATCTTCATGATCCGGCTGCTCTTCGAAAGGTAACCCTGAGCCCCCCGCGCCGCCCCGGGCTTGGCTGGGCTGGGCGGGCCCAAGGGCAGCCGGGGAGCCTTGTCAGCCCGGTGTCTTTCCCCGTCGTTGCTTCTCTGCCGGCCTTACCGGGCCCTTACGTTCTCCCTGCCCCCTCGGTCAATCACGTAGCGGGCCCGATGCAGGAAGGTGGAGGGGTTCGGTAGGCAGCCGGCGCGCCGTTCTCGCTGCCTGCAGCGCGGCCCGGCGCGGGCGCTAGGAGGCGAGGTCTGCCCGGGAATGGGCGCAGCCCTCCCGCCACCTGCTCCGGCCGCGGCGGGCGGGGGAGGAGGGCCCTCCGGCACCTGTCCGGGCCGGGGTGCTTGCCCGCCACCCACGGGCTGCGACGGGGTCCGGTCCGTCCTCCTCAGGGAAGCACCGCAAGAAGGCGCAGTGGCGACGGGCCGCGGCGGGCAGTGGTCCCGGCAGGAGTTTGCCCGTGCCCGCGCCGCAGGGCCGCTCTCCAGCGAGTTGCCCGGAGCGAAGCCCGCGCTGTGTCCCCTGCGCGTCCCGGGAGCTGGGGGCCGGCGGCGGCTGTTCAGTGCGGGCGTCAGGTGGGAAGGGGCAGTTCGTGGTAAGAGCAGCCCGGGATAGCGGGGCTGAGTAGAGCTGTGCATGGCCAGTGCCAGTGGTATCAGTGAGCGGTCCGTGCCGTGTATCGGAACACTCCCAGGGCTGTCAGGATGGGGGAGCTCAATGATGAAACGCGCCAGACGCTGTTCATCACTCAACCAAACTCACCGTCTTTTGAGGCTGCTGAACTCAAAAAACACGTTTCACAAATACATAAATACGTATATACGTGTACGTAAACACAAGACGTCGGACTAGTGATCGGCGAGCAGTGACTGCATTTTCTGTGAGTGTTTCCGTGCGGGTGCTGGGCAGGGGCCGCCTGTCACGGGCAGGCAGCTGAAGCCAAGTGGGTGCTCACTCGCGCACGCTGCTGCGCCGCCTGACAAAGGTGGTGTTCCCTCAAGAGCAGAGAACAAAAGAACGATTCCTTACGCCAACACCTACGTGTTTTCAGTGTTGTCTTCCTAGGCATGCAATTAGGGTAGTCAAGGAAGATAAAGGAAGACCGGTAGTTACTACATGCCAGAGAAAGGCTGTAAAGATACTTTTAAAATGATAAAACAGCTGATTTGCCAGGTACCACCTCACGTTTCCTAGGCATTCCCTCTTCCTGGTTAGAACTTGCCTGTTGTCCTAGCTCGGTTGCAAGGACCGTATTTATTTTGAAAAATAAGCTGTCACGGGCCGTTGATAACTTCTGTGTTGCTTTACAGATTTACTGAACAGGACAGCAAAAGTTGCCATCTGCCTGAAAATCTGAGGTTGTCAAAAGTTAATTGAAACAACTGAGTTAAATACTGCACTATAGTTACCATTGGAGCAATGAGTTACAATTACAAGTATTATTTAGATGATGTCAAATCATTAATTTTCTTTTCTTTGCAATCTGTATGATGTGTGTACTTTTGAGTGTTGAAAGTGGGTGTGTGATATTGTATCTTTTGCCATCTGAATTGCAACATGTATCACAGTAGGACTGTGTTTTGATGGAAGAACAGTCAGCCAGTTTCAGCCTAAAGTTGGATTTGCATTTCTGCTAATTCTGATGTAGCTGTTAGCATCACAGAAGCTGTTCGGATTATGTAGTAGTTTGTATCCACTTCCTCCAGTTATTTTTCTTCATTCATTCGAAGTAATTTTTTCATTTTGCCATGCAATATATTTTAAAGTATTAGTTATACATACAGATGAGAAAATCAGTATGTTTTCTTAATTCTCTTGTGTTCATTAGACTGATTTTGAAATTTATATCTAGAAATGCATTCTGCTAGCCTGATTGTGAGAGACCTCCAAAAATGTTTTATTAACAATTACTTAGGTATGTATTTTTTCCTTTTTAAATGAAAATCAATTTTGAAACTCCACTGTGAGAGTAGGATCAGGCTGTTTTGTGTGGGATTAATCCACACAGCATGGTACAATAGTGATTTTTCATGTAGAGCATTTTATTAGAGCAGGCGGAGCAAAAAACTGGACCTGCTTCCACTCATGAAAGCAGGGGGATTGTATTTGACTGAATGGGGGAAAGACCAAGTCTTATTATTGCTTACTAGTAATCGAGTTTGTCAGCTTTCTGTGTTTCGGTTGTTGGGAACTACAGAAATGCTTCATGCATATCATTAATTAAAGTCTGCTAATTATACAGGATTTGGAAGGGGAAAGAGAAGAGCATCTTTGAAATTGATATTTTCTTCATTCTTCTGTGTATTAAAACAGCAACATGTTTTTCTTTCAAAGCTCAAGTTGTGGATGACTGATGTACATGCTATATCCTGGAACATGCTCTTGCAGATGTTTAGCAGTTGCAATGGTAGCAGCTAAAGAAAATATAAAAATAGATTCTGTAATACATTTTTTTAAACTTACAGGTCTACTTTAGATGTATGACTGTACTGTAGTATTTGTAACATCGATGTATTCTGTTTTGTTTTGTTTTGTAAGATACCCTCATACACGTGCTCTTATAATTCTATATACTGGTAGGTAAGCAGACACAAGGTGTTAAGACTCTGATTGCGTATTTTATATCCATTATTTTCAGAGTGCTTCAGAGCAGCTGACTGCTAGGCTGCTCGAAGAGCACACGTTTATTTCCTGTGCTATGAAGGGTCACTAATATCCTGAATCCTCACAGTAGTAAGAAATACAGTTTGAAGGAGTTAAACTTCATGTCTTTGCTTACAAAGTTCTTGATGTATTTGTGGAATACAAATTGTAACACTGAGAGTTAAAAGTTGACATATATATTTACATTCTGTATACATACGTATTGGTGTGTACATATTTGCAGGTGGAATTGAAATGACAGAACTTGGAAATTTTGTTCTTTACGTATACGCATCTCTTTAAACACAGTTTTAGAAAACTATAATAACTAAGCAAAAATATAGTGTTACCTAGTAATTTGGAAGATGGCAGCAGTTTGGCAATGCAGTGGTAATGTGGGACCATATTGCCCCATATTATGTATCCATTTTGTATGTCTTACTACCTTTTTTAAAGGCATGTAAGCAATTAAGGATCCCCCTGTACTATACAATGCCTTCAGATAATGTAAATGCTCAAGGATACAGTCTGCCTCCCTGGATCCTTTCCAGTTCTGGTGTGGGAAAGACAGGTTAAAGCTGAATTGAAACTGGTCTTACTAATAACAGGGTGTTGTAGCTTTTATTTGCTTAAAAAAGATAAAGAACCACCTGTTATTCTGGGCAAATACAACTTTTCTTCTTTTGTGTATAGGATAATATGGCTTTTCTCCCTCTGGCCCAGAGCTTCACTGCTCAGCAGCAGCAGCATCCTTTCCTAAACTCCCAAGCATGTCCTCTGTGAGGAGTATGTGCTTATACAAAAGCAATATTTGCTCAGCAATCGGTGCGCGTGTTGGACACAAAGCAAGAGGGTAACACTTCTGTTTTAGAGCCTTCTCTCAAGGGAGAAGTTGACTGAGTTCTTCAAAAGGATTAAAAGGATTCCTGACTAAACTGATCTGTGACGTGGTCCAGCAATCTTCTGAGTCGAGTAGTCTGATATTACTGCTTTCTTTACACTAGGCTCATTTATTCAAGTTACTCATATTTCATCTTTGCATTATAGTTGCAGTATATTTTATTTCCCTCATCTTGTAAGCAGCAGTTTAGTCACAGATCTAATGAGATCACTCCATGAATCAGCAAACTAGGCTTATACTGGTTTTATCATCCTTTGGCCTTGATGGGAAGCAGTTCTCAAAGGTGATGCTGATATTCTGTGGTTGATGGAATTACTCATAAAGTCATACTCAGAGATAGCTTGATTGTACATATATATAGCAACAGCCCTCCAGCTGCACTGAGTAGAACTGACCCAGCCACATCATTTACTATCACTCCAATCAAGATACTCTAGACATTGAGTGTATGGAAATTCATGGCTTTTATATGAAACTTTGCTTTTATAATGATCATTCGGCCTCAAATGTAACCTCAGCTGACTCTCATTTAGTATGACACAGTAGAATTCCTAGTGGATCTGGGTGACATGTTACAATGACTGTATGGGCATATATATATTTTTTTTGCTAACTGTAAAAACTCATTCAAATGACAATACATACAGTCTTGCAAGCGTTTCTGGCATGTGATATATACATACAGATTTGATTTTTGTACTCCCTAGGTCATCTAGTATCAGTGGTTTTTTTAAAACAAGAGTCTAGACAGAATACCAATTTTGAAAGAGAGCGTACAAACTTGCTGCATTTCAAACAGCCCAAAACCTCACCTGGGGAGGCTGGGTGGAGCACAGATGGTTATTTCTGTCAAAATCTTTTTGTAGGCTGTAATACTTACAGATTTTTTGCTTACTTCCCTGTGCGTTAGGCAAAATCTGTTCATTCAGGTGTAATTCAATTGTGTGTAACTGGATGCATGTGTTCACTGACATATGACAATAGCTTTCTCAGTTCTTTCTCTATTTTTTCCATAAGGTGACCTGTAAAATTTTTTCTTTTTGCTTGATTACTATTTACTAAATGCTTAATTCTGTTGAAATTGAATAGGATATTGAAATTACTAACTTCTATGAAAAGATATAGACACTGGAAAGAAAACAACTTAAAAAGCTATTTCTTTTAAACTTTAAACAAATTTCTTTTTTTAAAGTAACAATAGAACCTCAGCTGTAAAAAGATTTTAAATCTTGCTGATTGTACTATCCATTTCTCTGTATTTCTTGAAGTTACTAATTTTCTGTCACTTGTCTTTTTCTTTATTTAACCGGTGTTAGTTTGCTAGGGTTGCAGGGTTGAGCTTCAGCCACTAACACAGGCAGATATCTCCCCAAAAAATGGTTGTTTTACCTGGAGAGCTGTTGCCTGCCTTGGCCTGTTTGTCTTACCAGCTCAGACCAGTGCAGTGTTCGCTCACCCCCGTGGATCCTGCCAGTGCTGGCTGGTGCACATCTCTGTTGTGTAATGTAGTTGTGTGCTCAGATGTAAGCTTAGAGTGTTCCTTTAAAATTAAGTGGAGTGGATAAAATGCACACTATTTGAATGCCCTTCGTAAAGGGCCATTTATAGATGCGCATTAGTGTCAATTGTAAAACGAGGAGTTGAATGGAAAATGCGTGCTGAGCTCCAGTAGAGAATGTCATTAAAATTGGTTCCTAAAATATCCATGTGAAAGAAGTATGACAGCTAAACCACGGCTCTGCCGATGGAAGGGTTTCTTGCCGATGGACAGGTCACTAGTGGGTGCTGGGAGCCTATGACTGAGGCAGAGCTACTGTTCGTGGAGTTTTGTCTGAGTGCAGGCTCCAGTTGCTGGTAGGAACTCCAATTTGGTTCCTGCTTGGGTTCCTGAAACCACACAATTGGATCCCAATTGCCTGTGTCTCTTTCTGTTGCTTCTACTTCTGCCCCTGTTCCTCATTAACAGGAATTTGCTAAGGATTTGTTCTTGGAAAAAGAAGAGTTTCTGGCATGCTGCCCCTTTCTATCCATCTGCAAACCAGTGTCTTATTAGTCCATACAAAGTATTTAGTGAATTAACATTTGGGAACATTCTGTTCCCTTAAATCTATCTCTGTTTCTGTCAACAGGGTTGATGCCTGAGCTAAACAGTGTTTATTTGACCATATTTGTGTTTTTGGTTTTTTTTTCTGAAGTTGTTAAATATTCTATGCCTGCAATAGTTTGACAGTTTATTAGCATTTGGTGTTTCTGTGCCTGTCTCAAGGTAGTCTTGGAGTTTTGAGGAGAAAGTTAAAACTACAGCATAAAAGTATATTGTTTTCATAAGTGATATAATCTTATATAATGTCCAGTAGTATGCTTAAGACCGTAGGTGACACTTTATGGACAATCAGATGCACATGATGTGTATCAACAGTTCCTTGGAGCTGTTCATCTAACACCTTGATGCTCTGTGGTCACCCACAACAGTGACTCCATTCACTGGGCACTTACAGATTTTGGGGGGCATCCAGGTCAAGGGAAAATAAGGGAAATATGTGGGTCTCTGATCACTTGAAAAAGGAGGATTCACTAATGTCTTGCTTTAAGGTGAGCAAAATTTCTGAAAATCAGATAGGCTGAGAGCTTCTGTCCTCTGTGAGGAAGTGTTTTTAGCACATAGTCCTTGCAGAAGATTAACTCTACACCATATGGCACCCATCAGTTTCTGGCAATGCCTTTCTGGTTATTCTGAAGTAATCAAATTGCGGCCAAGGTGGGAGAACTGAAGTATTTAGCACAGTCAGTTGTGATCTTACCGATGGCTTTCAGCTGGACTTGTAACAAAGCTGTGACTTCTGTACAAATAATGAAGAGTAAACTGTAATGATTTTTTTCCTATATAGTTAATGCCTCTCATAGTAGCAAATTCTGCTGTTAAACTTTCATACTTCTGAGCAATTGTGAAGTCTCATGTAACTTACTGATGTAGCACAATCAAATTTTAACTCTCAAGGTAATTGTACAATTACTAAGAACATTTAAGAGTTGTGAAGGAGTGTAACATCCAGTTAACCACGCTGTGTATTTTTTAATATGTAACATACATACATATTTGTATGCTGGCTATTAATCCAAGTTCTCTTTTGCACAGAGAAGAACAGAATGCTAAGGTTCTCCAGACTACCTTGTATTAGTGACATATCTTTTAGGTTGACTAACCTAGAATTCATTTTAGTATTTTACACTATGCACTTTAAAGTTTGGTCTGAAATGATGAAAAGGACTCACATGCACTCACATATCACACTAAGATAGTTAAAGCAATACAGCTGAATCACTTGTATTTTTTCCTCACTGCAAGTGCAGTAGAAGCTTCCTTTTAATATGTTCACTATTGGTTTCTGCTGTATGGGTGGGGGCAATAACCTATAGTACTATAATAAAAGAAATAAATTAAGCTGACATAGTGAACACTGGTGCAAAAACAGAGGTTAGAGCTCAGAATGTTTTCATTGGCATAAAATCTTACATTCTTGAGGCTGAGTATTTGTCCATGCAGTAGTATTTGTCTGTCATTTGCAAAAGCTAGTTTCTCTATTTTTATCAGTAGTGGAATAACATTACATGTGGTGTCATCACATCTACTCACTGCCTGTTGGCCATCCTCTGAGATAAGCTTAATGTTTTTTAGTTCCACAAGCAGAAGGAGAAAAAGGCTTAGTCCATTGGGATCTCCTTACTCCTTTTTCATCTCTGTTCCTGACTGAATTCAGTTCTATATGACATTGTATAGATACCTGAACTTTCACTGGGACTGTCGTTCACCATGTCTGTGGGACTCTCATCTTTTTACAGAGAAGAAGCAGAGACAACTTTCAGTTTATACTTTGCTGTGGTATTTGGCAGAACTTTAAACTATGAAAACTGCTTTTGTACCAATACTGTCTACCTTTGGAATTGTACAAACAAGCTAAACTTGCCTACTTTAATGAGAGATGCTTTCCTGCAGTGGCAGGGAATTGCTTATTCAGAAATAAAACTGTGTTCTATAGCTCAAAGTAAAGAGACTGCTTACTCAAAAGCAGTTGCTGATTACAGAAGTAACGTGAAAAGAAGATCAGAGGGGTAGATTGTAATATCCCTTGTGCTTGCTTTTCCTCGTGTCTGTTGTGACTGTGTGATGTATCTATTGCTGAGACAAACATTGTTGCTCCCATAGTTGCAGACAGACTGCTTGGTGTGCTGTCATTAAGGGGACTGCTTGAACAAGGTATGTTCCTTCAGATGCACAGAAATTAGCCTTGATATAGTAACTGCTGAGACTTTGTAGGTGGGCAGTGTAAATGTGGAATGTTAGTTTAAACAGGGGGGCGTTACAAATTTACATGAAATGAAAGTGAATTGAGAAATTTTGGGGTGGTGGGTGAACTCAGGTGGTGGTGATGATGAACTCCTCTGATGCACTTTCAACCAGGAGGAGACCTGCACAGCTGGGGAGCTGAAGGGCTCCAGCCTCTCACCAGCTGACTGTCAGGGCTGCAGCTCTCTTGAGCTCTGCTGAGATGAGACCACTGCTTTTTCAAGACCAAAATCCCCCTTGCAACTGGTAAAATCAGTTGCTTCTGTTGAAAACAAAATTCCAGGTAATGAGTGGGTTGTGAATATGTGCTTGTTGGCAAGCTTTTCTGCAGTTGTACATTAGATTTTCTCAGACTTCCTGCTTCAGTCCTTGTGGTTGTCCAAAGCATGCTGCTGGATGAGTAACTTATTCCTGTTACAGGCATACATTGGAAAGAAGCCGTTGAGAAAAAGAAAAGCAGGTGGTTAGACCACAAGCAGAAACGTGTTGTATATATACTGAAGCAATAATTGGGTGGTAATCGAGTGGTTGATTCTTATCTGTCAGGTTTTCCCACACAGTAGTATGAGAGAAGGGAGAGAACTGATAAGAGAGTAACCTGAAAATCTGAACAGTTCCAGCGCCAAACATTTCTCAGGATTACAACACTTGTACTAAATTAACTTTGCAGTGATTGCATTGACATGGTGACGACAAATTGAACTGTAGATGGAGTCCTGGGAGTGCTGGTGGACAAAGTTTCTTCCTAGTGGTGTACAGTGAAAGGACAAGAGGTGACAAGCAATCGATATGCCGGAATTTCTGTTTAAACATAACAAACTTTTTCTTGGCATGGCGGTGAAACGCTGTGGCAGGTCACCCAGAGAGGCCATGGAGTCTCTGGTTGTGGGCGTACTCAGAAAATGATTGGGCATGGTCCTGCCCTAATTGACCATCCAGCTGACTTGGTGATCTCCAGAGGCCTCTTCCAACCTCAGTAATTGTGTGAAATCGTAAACCTCACTACATGAGGGCTCCGGGGGACTCCTGACATCTATGTCTGTATGAAGTTTGTAAGCTCATTTGGAAAACTGAGTAGGGGAGGGTTAAGTTGAAGTTCACTCTAAACCTGTAGAAGAAAATTAGGTCAGAGCACGTACTATTTGATTGAATGGACATCTGGATTTTCCATTTTCTGTAGGATGGGTCTTTTGATTTTATTGTAGTCTGGTGTCTGAGCAGAGGGGATGTAAATCAAGAAATAGATGTGAACCTTCTCTACCTAAAACAGGAATTACCTTACGGGTACCCACAATGAACTCTGAGTTGCTGTCATATAAACACATGCCCGTCTAGGATCAATGCTTTGAGTTTCCTACAGCATTAAATTGTATTATAAAAGGCCATTTTGAGGATAATTTTAGTTTTTTCCCCTTAAGTTAATTCTTCTCAATACTGCAATGTCTTCAAGATAGTTTCGGTTTTGAAAAAATTAATTAAGAGATGCTTAGAAGACAGGAACCAGAAATCACAGGCCTTATTGGAAAAGCTTTTATTCCCTTTGTGCTCAAGATAATAAGAGTAAATCAGTCTTAGGGGAAAAAAAAAGAGAAAAGCCAGTCTTTAGTTTTACGTTCTCTAATTGTTTATATAGGTAGTAAAATACATAGTTGAAAATATGTGTATGAGTGTGTGATACAGAGTAATTTATATACCACAGTGGCATCATATCACTCTGATACAATATTCTTTATATATATATATATTTTAGAATCATTACATTAAAAAAATTGTCATAAGGAACAGCTGTAAAATATTGACTGGTCTAGAAAATGAGATGTTTCAAAATGTCAGTTGTTGGGGTGACAATGAAACAGTTTGATACCAGAAACACACCCTATATCCTAATTAGAGGTACTCTCGTGTGCTAATGTGGAATTGTTATTTTCTAGAGCATTTATAGGAAACTCAAAAAATACTTGGTTTTCTTCCAGTTTGGAATGAAATGGAAAGTTAGAAATGTCAAAATTTCATCAGGAACAGATGTTCTGACTTTCAGCCAACACAGATAAATGGGTTTAGTTACAAGACAAACATGTAGAGATAAAAATGAGATCTCTATAGCATTGCCAGCCTCCAGAAGCATACATTCTTCACCAGAGTTAACCAGTTTATATCTGTATGCATGATGCACAGAAAGTTTCATTGTGTTTTTTTGTTTGTTTTGTGTTTTATTGAAGGAAAAAAATTACCTCTTAACAGGTTGATTTTCTTGAAAATAGGCTGATGGTTTGTTAGAGTCATGGCAAGAGTTTGAATCTCTAGCCTGGCATTCACCCTCAGCTGTCAAGATGAAAAAGTGCACTAGGAGAAATAGAAGAACACTGCTTTATCTTGCTTACTCTTCCATCAAGAGGGACTTCAAGGCTTGAAGAGAACCGAGCAGTTTGTATCCATCCATTAAGTGTTACTTGCATTTTGCCTTGTTTCCCGATGGGAATAAGTCAGGTTTAACACCAGAGTGGCGTAGTGCTTTAGATACTAATAACAAATCTCCTCAGTAAGCTGTCTCAAAGAAAAGAAAACTTCAAATTTACCTTGAAGCATCTACTTTTACACTTATTTTTAAGGGTTCTCAAGGGTTTCAAGCTGATCCTAATTTTATCAAGAATCTTTCTCTGTTTGGTGGAAAAACTATGTCTTGGTCATCTTAATCTCAAAACCCTGAAAGTGTTTATCAGGAACAAACCATAGTTTCTTTCATGCTTTCTTTCTACAGTCTTGTGTCTATACAAGGAAATATTTTTTTAATGGTTTGAAAATAACCCAAGTTCATCAACTAAGAAAATGACATCTGCAAAATAATCTGCCATCCTCTTCCAGCTCTCAGACTGGAGCACTGCACACTGAGAAACCATATACAGAGAAAGAGGTAGCTGTCAAAGCAAGGATGTTGCCAGCTGTGTGCTCCATAAAGTGATTCCACGATTTCAGTCCTCCATATCCAGTGTTTTGTGTACAGTATCCAAAGGACCTCTGCTTCCCTTGAATATCTGTGGCTGACTTTAGACCTTGACCACCATAGGAAGCTGTTACCATGGATTTTGTTGGACTTTTTTGTTTTTTTATAGTGGTGGGTCTCTGTCTTGGGAAAGGCTTGTTGGAATGAAGAGCCAAGGCAGTCGTTTCCAGTATCTTATCTTTTCTTCTTGTTCATGTGTAGAAATTTCAAATAAAAAGCTAGATTAATTCATCTTCATATATAAAACCAGTCTTTGGAATCCAAGTATTAGCACTTGCATCTTGTCTTCTTTTTCAGACTTGTATTAACTTCACCTGGGACTCTTGTGAATCTCTTACAAAGCTTTAGGCCTGTCTGCTGTGCATGGACTGGTAAATCCTAAGTAATACAGGAAAAAATAATGGTCAGGGGTTTCTGTGCTCCCTGTGACTTCACAGTTTCCTATGAAACGTCCTGAAGTCCATACATCAGACTAGTTGTTGGTCTTCCAACATTAGCATTTGTTTTCCTGGATGAATTTTAATGTAAAAAGTGAATTAATTTTGTGAAACTGTGTTGCATGCATAAATGAGAGTTCTGTCACACAGTCTTATTGGATTATTTACATACAATGAGGTCTGCTGGTGGTGTAAATTACAGTTTCTTTGAGGGTGGTCAAACTGATTTGAGGATCTGTATTACACTTGAATATAATTTATTTACTTAAACATCCTGAGTGTGCTCTTCTGCCAATATCAGAAGATATTCTTCTGCCAGTATCAGAAATAAGCTTTTGCTGAGTTCTGGTGTTTTATCATCATATAACTTCTGTGAAAGACCAGAAATTTTATGACACTATATATAGTCATGTGTAGCTATTGAGTTTTAGTAATATAGTAATCTACTCTAGTAATCAGGTTGCTGTTTTAGTAATTAAGAATCAGAAGTAATTTTATCTGTATAACTATATATATATATATAGATAGATATAAATAGTTTGAATTTTTTTTTGTTTTGCATTCCATTTTTCTTTCCTTGACTTAGTGCTGCATTTCCCACTCCCCCCTTCCATTTTTTTCAGGACTAGTAGTATGTATGCAGCCATGGAGTATTATTCTGTCTGAAAATCTCACTCATAGAAGGTTAGTTAACATTTTATGTTAACTAGGAGGACTTGCATTTTTTTCACAGAGTAACAGGTGTTCTTGTATGATGTACGGTGATGGAGCAGTGAAAGGGATCGTGCTAGGCTTTCTACTCCTTCCCTCAGCCCATTTAAGAAGAACATATCTAATAGTGACTGAAGACAGTGCATCTGCCACTTAATCACAGGCTGATGGTAAGCACCTTGTGGACAGCTTTCCTGTGTCCTGCCTCACTTCTGCTCTTGCACAAAGCTACTTTAAGGTGGAGAAAAAGGTCTGATACATCTGTGCTGTAGTTGTAGCTCCTGTCTACATGTGTAGGGTGGCCTGAAAGTAGTACTCAGGTGTTGCCCTAGCAGACAGTGTGCTGTAACTGCATTGCTGTCAGTCCATGTGGCAGGTAGCTTAATGTGAACCCAGGCATTCTATGTAAACTGTAGTCACTGCCAAAGCGACAATATAAGCAGCTATTAAGAACCCTGAGTACAAACAAACAAAAGTGTCATCCTTAACGATGATGATGGTCATGTTTGTTCCACACTGTGATTTAGAGAGTACAACTGGGTGTGTGTACATGTCGATATTAAAACAGGTTATAATGATGACCTCCAAGACTGTATCAACCAGTCTCCCACTCTGCTTCACAACAAGGCTTTTTTTGCCTTGCCTGGTAGTGCTGCAGGTATTTGTTTATATCGAATGACATAAAGAGGCCTCTGAAGGAGTACACTTGCATAATGAACAGCACACAAGATCCACCCTGTGTTTTCTTCCAGTTTCCTTCCACCAGGCTCTCTTCAATTGAAGGCTTGGAAAATGTCCCCTCAGCTTTGCCTACAGAAGAGCAGCTATCAACCAGAAAACTTAATCACAGGAGTGGGCTTTGCATCCTTCTGAGCCTCTGCAATTCCAGCCCATGGGACAGTAATGAAAAGTATACTGGTCTGATTTTGCTGTTAATATTGAAAGAGTGAGGCTCCTGACCTCAGGAGGTCTAATTTTGAGTATTACAGTCAGGCAGAAGACTAAAAATTAGTGTGCTTGTGTTTTCTGCTGATTATTTTGAGTGATCTATTATGGGCCCTGGGATCCTTTTTTTATAATATGAACATAACTACAGTAACTGCTTGTTGCTTCTAAAAAGTTTTCACATTGTTTAATGAGAACTATCACAAATAACAAGAAATTTCCAGAACTTAATGCAGAGTGAGCTGTTCTGCTGAACTCTGAAGGTCCCTTTCCCTTGGACAGTTTACAGTTTTAGAGGTTCAGTTGCTTGTGTGCTGGAGTAACTTCAAAATGTGTCTGGGGTATATAAGGATAGAGCTGAAGCAGGAAGATGGAAAATTTCACCTTCACACTAGAGTTATGGGATTTTTTTCTCCCCATCTCTAAATTAGACTTAAGGTCTCAGTGATTGACAGTTGCCAACAACTGTGTGAAGCATCCACTTCCAAAGAAGCACCATTAATCAGTCCCATTCCTGCTTTGAGAAGGACAGACCTGGAAGAAGATGAAATTAACTACAAAACATGCAGAGCTTGTGGGAATCTGTATCAGAAATCTGTTTTGGAGAACCTAATTCTTGAGAAAAGGCACTTGCAGCTATATGCTCCAGTGTCCACTGGAGAGTTTACTTTTTTGCTTCTGAACACCTTCTTAAATATTGTCTTGCCTGGAAATTTTCCAGCATATTACTTAAAAGAAACAAAAGAAACCCTTCATGATGACAAGACACAAGCTGTCAAACTATCTGAATTTTAATGGTATCACCTTGCATTACCATTCATTTATAGTGTGCATAGAAGAGTCATACACAGCACGTTTTCCTTCCTCATTTCTTAAGTCTGAAATTGTATTGAAAGCATAATAATAACAACAATAACAATAATATTCGTAAAGGTGATTATTTGCCTATTCCAAAAGAGTGTTTTCAGATGCAGATCTATAAAGTGGACTTAATGCATATGAACAGTTGATAAAGGTCTGAAAAGAATAGTGTGATGGCTGTGTAGCTGGCCATGTGTAAAGCGTGTGGCTGTGTAAAGATGAAAATCCCGCAGAAGGAAATACTGCTGCGGTTCTGCATAAGCCTGCTATAATGCTTGGCATGAAGATCTGTGAGTAGAGCAGGTCTGCTGTGTGTGACAGTGTGCTATACCAAAGGGATGTGCCCTCTTTATTTGGCTAAAAAGAAAGCCATTTTGGAATGCATTAAAAATCTGTATTTTAATAATGCTTTTGAACATCTGAATGGTATTTAGGACACACATTATAAAAAGTACTTGCAAAGTTATTCTCAAAGTTGTAATTTAAATCAAGGGCATTTTACTCTTAGGGTTTATTTATGACAATAGCACATTTGTGCAGTGTACTTCAGCTCTCAGTTCATAGTTCTAGGTTTAGATCTTTGTCCTGCAGCTGGATTATTTACGGTATAAATGAAATAGTGATAAAATGTAAGTTCTTTTGATCCTACTGCAGAACCAGCTGAGTGAATTTGGCATTGCAAAGCCTCTTAACAGTGTTAAAATAATGAGTAATAAAAACAGAAATTGGAATACTTCTGTGCCATCAATAAATATTTGCATTTCAGATGACAGATCACGACAAGTCAACCCCCTCATGCGTGTGAGTAATGTAGATAATTTTTGTGGAGATGTAGTGCAGCAACCACATGACTTGTGGTGTGACAATCTGCTGCTCTTCAATATCTTGACACTTCTGCTTCTTACTTGGAATTTCAAGTTTAGAGAATTAATTACTCACCAAATGCTTCCTGTACTTGCTAGGTAAAAAGTGTTAATGGAGAGTTTGAGGACCAGAGGTGGAAATGGGGCAGAGAAGTAGAATTGGAAGGAGCACACAGTATCTTTTGGAGTGTGGGGGAGGGGAGTGAGACAGAAGATACAATGTGTGGTGGGAAAACATGAGCATGATATAAGTCTCTGCCTGGGAGGAATGCAGTGTAACCAGGAGTGCCCGTTTGTTTGTGTCACCAGACACAATGTGCGTTTGCAACTATTCCCGTCAGATACACTTCCAAATTCAAAGGTATATGGGAACACTTCTATCTTAGGCAAGGAAGAGGCTTGATGTATGTATGCCTTGTCTTTCTCAAGACATTCATGCGAGAGATCTGAAATTTCTTAAGAAGAATTCAAGCTTTACTTTTTTTTTTGTTTTCTTTTAGTTTTGGTTTGGTTTTTTTGTTGTTTTTTTTTGGGGGGGTTTGTTTGTTTGTTTGTTTGTTGGCAATAGAAAGCCATAGTGTTTGTATCATTGCAATCATGTCCCGCGTGGAAGAGTGTAGCATGCCTGGGCACCACCCCCACCTTCTTGCAGAATCTTTAATGAAGACAGATGACAACTAAGAGATAACGGAGATGCCAGCTGGCTAGTGTGACCCAAAATGATTACGGACTGGTACCCGTTTATCTCTGCTGATAACATCTAGAAATCTGTTATTTGGTAGGGACAGCACCCTTACTCCTCTTTCCAAATTAAGTCAACAATAACCTTCCAGATTTGGTTGGAAAATGTAGGTACTGCTACTTCTGGAAAATCTTAGTGATAGATTGGATCCTTATTGTTCACCAGAGTCATGGATGGTCAGTGAGACCAGGAACTGGTCTGAAAGGTAACTGAAAGGAAATCCAGGAGATTTATGTTAAATGTCATCAGGGAAGGTGATTTGCATCTGTAGAGGTTAAAAATAGTGTTACCATGAGCCAGTTTCTGACTGCTGAGCTGACAGTTCAGAGAAGAGAGGAATTACAGCTGAGGTGACAAACCTCCATATAGCCAGGAAGAATGAGGGATCTTGATCATGGAGCAAGAAGGTGAAACTTGAGTCTGATGGGCCTTTTGTGGGAAAGTAAGACAAATACTGTTGTGTGCAATGAGTTTGCTAAAGTGGACTTTTCTTTGTGCATTGCAACTGCCTGACAAGCTCTGCAGTTGGCAAACCAGGATAAAAGGATAAAAGGATTCTTCATTTTACGATAAAGAATATTTTCAATCAGGTAGACAAGGCATCCTTCATATGCTTAAGCTATCACGGTACAAAAGTGACAATCATCTAGGAAACCTATTAGTGTGCTGCACTGATGACTTGATTAGCACGAAAAGTTTCCTTTATGACAGTAAGAATAATGCCAAATAATTGTTCTTGTTTTATACTGTACTGTAAGAGACGTGTACTTGTGTATGTGAGAAAAATGGTAATATTCTCTAGTAACCCAGAACAGTTATGATTGCCTGGATCATCTCAAAGTACAAGATGTTTTCAGCAATTAATTTATAGAATGAGCAGATGTTCATTATGGCAAGAACCCAATAAAGAACAAGAACTGTTCTCTGAAAGACTCAGATATTTTCCCAATAACTGAGGCTTAGGAAAAAAATCCACAAATTTTACTTCCTTTTTGAGAAACACATATTTCATAAGAGATATTTTCTGTTAAGTTTGTCATTAGACTATCAGTTGTGAGATCTAACGCTAATGATCTAACAGAAGGAATTTAAACAATTGAAAAAATTCGCTTTCTTTGCTTGATACAGTTTGAATGTTCATGAGAGCTATTGCTAAATTGTATAAAACATTAGTTTGAGTAGCACTTTAAACAAATGAAGCTTGATTTTTGTAATTTCAGCTGGTATTTTAGAAGTAAAAATAAACTGTGTTTCATTTAGGAAGCAAACTCAGTTGACAATGCTAATCTACTAGACATGGTTAAAGAACAACACCAGTTTCTGATTGAATTGTGGAACAAGAAACCATACCTCTGTAAATGAAGTTTCTCAAGTTATTTTACAATTTATCTATTGAACCTGATGGTAAAAAACATTCTTTTGAATCTTAGACATGTTTCTCATTCTGGGGCACTATTTAAAAATGAAAGATAAATGAAGGAAGCATCACTTAGGTAAATACAGACATACTATCTCACCACTGTTAAAAAGATTAATATAAAATGAGCTTTGCATTTTTTTAGAAGCAAAAGATCTGTGTTAGACCATCATGCATGAGCACAGCTCAAGAAGAAATACTGAGCATTAAGGTACAGGCTTCAAAATTGAGTAAGTCAAAGTATGCTGGTTGTTGCTACCTGACAATGTAGTGGTTCCAGAATGTTTTTAGTTTTGCAATTTTCTCACAAATGCTTGTTTTTCCTACCTTGCTTTGTCAGCTCCTCATAACTACCTGAAGAATTTAAACACTGCCATTTCTTTGCTTATGTTCTGATCCAGTACACATTCAACAGAGGGTTCAAGCTCCAAACGTCTTCCTGGGTTCTGGTCCAAGATGCGTCCCCCCTCTAAACGAGTCACTGTCAAAAAACCTAATGAAACAAACATAAACCAACCAGCCAAAAAGAAAGCCAAAACATTTTCCTCAGGATTTCCATAGTTGTTTATCTAAGGTACTGAGGCAAAAATTGTTTATGGCTTGCTGAGTTAAGGGTGAAAAATTATTCAGGACAATGAAAGTTTAACTGTAACTGCTATAGATAAAATATTGCTCAGAAACAAGGGCTAAGTGGGGCTGATTTAGACGAGTTATGTGTAGCATACCCTTGGCTTCAAAGGAATTTAGCCAAAGGCAGGAAGGGTAAAAGTAAAAAAAGCATCAAAGACAAACACTCCCTGGGCACATTCTGAAATTTAGGATGTAGTCTGTGTAGTCTGCTACTCAGCTGTATACTGTGCTCCAAATGGCTTTTCTGGGTGGTCTTTGATAGTCCTGAGTTTGCTGGTGAGAGAGAAAGGCTTTAGTAGCATAATAGAAACTCTGCATAGCACCTCTGTGGAAAGTGAAATTATTATGATTTCCACTAATTTGAACTAAAATGGCTCGAGACTGGTTGTGAATTTTGCCAGCCACGTCTGCACAGGTCACATTGCACAAGGGTCATTATTTTCCATCAAAGCAAATGAACGAGGCATTCTTGGCTAAGAGCAGCACCCCCCCCTGTGCCCCCAGCACTTGCTTTCCCACCACTGGAGTCCCTTGGCTGCTTGTAAGCAGTGTCCTCGTCCTCCTCCCAGGGAAGACAGCAACCAGCAGTGCACAAGACCACTGCCACCACCTGGTTAGAGGAGGTGCTTGCCAGTAAGAGTTGGGACTGGTCCCCCTCAGCCTTCGCCGTCAGCCACCTGTGACACTCAGCCCTTGTGGTATGTGGGTTGCCAAACCAGTTAGGTTGGCCACCACTGCAGTAATTCAGGAAGTTGATTTCTTTGCCTTCTTGCAGGAACTTGTCAGGCAGCATATTGCATGTGGTGGAAATAGGGTTCAAGAGTGATTTGTTTTAGTATTTGGCTGATACAAAATGGCATATCTTTTTTTTTATGATGATGAAATAGCGTGCCTTCTGTCTCTGCGACAGAAGGAGAGAAAGGAATAAAAATGACTAAGCTGCAATTGGACTGACTTGGTCCCTACATTTTGTGAAATTTAAAAAACCGCTTCATGCGTTTGTGACAGTGAATATATGAATTCCTGTGTGTGAGTCCTTTTTTCCTAAAAGAGAATTGTTTAAACATACAGGGGGTGATGAGTAGATATAAAACCTAGTATTACAGTTTCTCTTCAGAAATCTAGTGTCAAAATGGAAATATTTATGAGATTTCTAAAACTGTTCACCATGAAGCTGTACAAAATACACTAGCAAGATGTCATTAAAAGCAGCAGATGCTATTATGGTTTTGCTGCAAGCACAGTGAAAGTAAAAGCACAACAATTCCTCTATTTTTGCCTCTTTCTAGCCTGTGTTTGTCTGTCTCTTGCCCCTTTGCTTTTACTTCTATTTTCTGACATGCATCATTTATTTGGTCATTAATGGACCCTAGTAGCATTGTGCTACATGTGCTCTAGGATTAGGATTTGTGAATTGGAAAGACTATAATGATTTAATTTTTTCCTCTTCCATTTGTAGTTGCATAGATGACCCCCCTGATATGTAACAAGCAGAAGTAATTTGAGACCTGCGTGACAGGTCTGTTAATCGATTCCTTCAAAAACTACTGAAATCTAAAGGGGAGGAGGGCTGGGGAGGAATGGCAGTGAGGTTGACTAGCAAAAGATTTGACCTAGTTTTTTCAATGTGCAGGGCTGTGCAGACAGACTCAATTATAAATCTGTTGCTTTAGAAGAGCTTTTATTTTTTAATTTTTTGCCTGTGTGAACAGCTGAATTGATTTTGAGTGTTCAAATTCGGTGTGTTAAAATATAAAATTTTGTAATCATTGTCTATTGTCATTAAATATGCATGTATGGTGAGGAGGTAAAGGCAGGCACCTTCTTCTGGTGGATTGCTGTGGGGCTTGCTGCTTTCTGCTGCTCAGTCTTCTCCTGCATGACATTACATGCTTGGCTTTTTGTCCCACCTGCAGTATTACTAAGTATGTGAAATACACTCACTCTACTTTGTGTAGGAGTTATGTGGTGCTGCTTTGCACACAAAGCTAAAGGAGGCTGAAAGACTTTTTTTTTTTTTTTCAGTTTTTTCTAATGTCTCTAAATTGATCATATGGCCTTCTTATATCTATTTATACCACTTGCCCTGGCCTTTGCTTGGTTTGCTTGTTTGTTTATTTTTCTTCCCTTACTTAGCAGTGAAGCACCAGGGATTAGTACTAAATTCTGCAGCAGCATGGGGATTCATGACAGGCTTTGACTGGGGCTTTGATCCTCCAGATGCTCTGAATAAACATTACAACAGACATTTGAAGGGGGATGTTCAGTTGCTGAATGGGTTTATGTATAATGTTTGTCTTCCTTTTGATCACAGATTCCTTCTAGAGCACTTTTTTAACTGAACACATGGCTCTGGTGTTGGCCAACAAGGGGTTTTTTTACCTGATCTGTGTTTTTTAATAACTGGTTTGGTTCTTGAACCACTTGCATCTGCTACAGGAAAACCATACCCAACTGAAAACAAGGAAACTGACTTCTGTTCCTAACGCTGCCCTGAGATACAGCTGAAACTGTCAGGAGATTGCGTAAACTCATCCTTGATGGTTACAGCCTGGCTTCCTATCCTCTCCATCCAGGGTCTCTCTTTCATTGTGCTATAGGCAGTGGCCCTGGAGTGTAGCTTCATGCTGCTTTGCAGTTTCTCACTGTTCACCTGTGATCTCTGCTCCCTTAGGGCACTGGCTGTGCTTCCAGTGCTGGTTCTTGACAGCTGGAGAGGCTCTTCAAAAGGGCAAGAGTTTGCAGCTCTCAGCTGGCAAGGAGGGGACCTCAGTGATGGGGAAAGTGCAAAGCAAAGGTGGTGCTTGGACCAGGGGAGGGTCTATAGGCTTCATGGGAACTCCTCAGGGGTTCTCTCTTCGTAGCTGGCCTGTATGTGTCAGTCAACAATATTCTCCTGCATTAAGCTTAGAAATGGATGCATGCTGCTTATGGATGCATGGTGTAACAGCATTCACCAGCTCTCCTTATTCCACCCCTCTTTGGTTTGCAAGTGCTTCTCTTAAGCTGGAAAAATACCCCTGTAGGTAGAAGCTGATCTTGCAATGGAATAAATTCATCACTGTTTCCTATTCAAAAGTACAATTTGGGATTATGCTATAGTCCAGGGTACTCTGAAGTCTTTTGCTGCTTTTTGTGTGCCTGGCTGTAGCTGGTAGAGTCAGCAGTCATGGTCTTTGGGAGCCAGGCTGTGTCAGTAACATTTCTCTAAGGGATGATGACTGATGCATGCCAAGAAAGTGACTGTAAGCCCAGGAGATGAAAGCAGCTCCTGCGAACAAGCACTTCCTCTGAGTATCCTTCTGAGGCATCATATCTGCTGGCCTGACATTCCCAGTCCCGCTCTAAGTGAGCTGTGGTCTTGGGCTGAGATACTTTGTTGTGTATCTTAGATGTAGATGCCTTCAAGGGAAGGCAGAGTTTGATCTGTGTTTCCCTGTAAAGTTGGTAATTACCATGTGCTCAGTGCTTGCAAAGCCTTGCTGCAGTTCAAGCACTGTGCAGATACTTAACTGATGTGCATGCTGAGTGTTTTGGAGTGCATGCAACAGAGAAGGGTGAGAGTCTTGGCAGCACACCGGCCAAGTGCATATGGTGGACTCTAAGTTTATAACAATTACATTTGCCTAGGCAAACACACTGTGTGGGCAAGGTTTCAAACTGAGTCCTGTGGTGGTTCCTACCTAGGTATTTCCTCTCCCTATTTCGTCTCCTCCATTCTTTGTTCTCTTGCCAAGCATACAGCACTCCACAGTTCAAGTGCAGCAATGTTACACATGGCTAATCTCTAACCCAGCTGGGTGAGAGACTGGCTGTCGCTTCCATTTGAGTTGTCAGATGAACAAACTAGATAACATTCTGAATAGACTTTGTGCTTTTTTGGCAGAGCTGCCTCAGAATTGTCCAGGCACACCACAACGCTCAGTTTACTGCAGTACCCAGAGCAATGGGAAGAGCTCTGAAGGTCTATGGAAGAGCTGATCCCCAATAAGGCAGAGTGTTTGTGTCTTAAGTTCTGCTGGGAGGGTTTTGGTGGTTGGGTGAGCTTAGCCTGTGCCTTCAGAAGTATGTACACTGCTGATTTGCTCAAGCTGCACCCAGCCATTGCCATCACAGCTTGTTTTAAAGGCAAATTTTTTTTCTTTTTAACTTTTTAGTTAAACTCTCAAAAAATAATTACTTGATGACTAATCTTAGGAATGATGTTTCTTGCCGTTAAAAAAATTAAACTTGATGATCTACAATTGTTTAAAAATATTTCATAATGATATAACTCATACGGGTTCCCAGTTTTGGTTTTCATCCGAAGCAGCATGCACTGTGGTGTGTTTTAAACAAATAAATAAGCAAAAATTTTTAATGATCCAAAGAAGATGAAAAGGCATATGGCACCCTAAACAGGAATATAAAAAGTAACATATACTTGTCAATTGAAGGTTTTAAGTAACTGGTGTCTTACTAGTAGTTTGTGACCTGCCAGGACAGATAAGTGCTCTGTCTAGTTTTCAGCATGAGGAATCTGTCTCCTTTTTTTTCAAATACACTTAATAGTAAAAAGCCACCTTTTGTTTTACTATCTCAGCATCACTTACTTGTGGCATTTAATAGCAATCACTGGGGGACAATGTTGCAGTGTCAGGCTCCCTCAAGTACCCACCTGCCCAAGTACTGATTTCCTCCCCCCCTGCCCCCACCTTGTGCTGGTAGAGGTGGGCATTTATAGTCTAATATTATTAGGGAATCACATTTTAGTCAGATGTCCTTTATGAGATCATTTAAAGTTGTAGTGTGCAAGTTGCTGATAAAAATCTTGTAATGAGCTGAAAGAATATACAATCACAACAGTTTTTTGTGTGTTTTGATGTAGAAAATACAATTGCTTATGGATCCAAAGTGGAAATAATTGAGAAATACCCAAGATTTGAGATTACTTCTTTTCTTCTGTTTGACACATGCTGCAGCATTTTCGAGTGCTGTCAAAAGTGGAGGGCCAACGTAGTTCTCAGGCAGTGAGCTCCTGTGGCTGGCTGGTAGCTGTGCACACAGCTCCCAGTGCCTCCTGCCGCATGGCTCCCTTCCCTGGCTGAGGTTTCTGGCTGCAGCAGCCCAGGGAGTTGTTTCCAACGTGTCCTTTGGGTGATCTGCTAACAAATCCTATTATTTGTTAATAGGATTTGTTCTTGCACTGTTTTGTCCGATCACTAATTGCTTATCACGCATTAGGAGTACAATGAGATGCCTGTCAGCTGTGTTTGGAGCTTTTTGTGTGCAAGACTTGTTGTTTGCCTGTGATGGCAGGTTTTGCTTTGGGGCACCCTTAGTGCAGAAGGCAGAAAACATAAGGCTCTGCATTTCAAACACTGCAGTGTGGTATATCCTGCACTGTGGTGGCACTGGTTTCCTCAGCTCCCCAAAACAGGGTCAGAGGGTCAGTAAACATGTCTGGAGGGCTGGGTGCTCTGCATTTCTGCATACAGAGTGCAGCTGCCTTCCAGATTGCTTCTCTGCCTTTCTGAAAGAGTGCCCTGCTGAGCTGGCAAGGAAACAAGAAAGCATTAAGAAAATTCAGCAATGGAATAGAAAGGTAAAAATGTACAGGAAGACTTGAGAGCTAGTGAGATCTAGCTGCTTTTTTTCTTTGTTGAATGTTTTGATCAGTCCATATGGTATACAATGGTCATATAATGCAGGTAGAAACTACTTCTCAAAAGGGGTCCATTGGAGCTGGTTTTTGAGATTTCAAGTATGACCATTTGTATAGGTATTTTAATAAAGTTTTTGCTGAAGCACTTCTTTTGGAAAAAACAATTTATAATAAAACTTTTGAACTGTAAGTATCCTGATATGGTTTTTCAATGCCTCTTGGCAGAAGAGAATACTTTTTAAGAAATACAAAAGTCAGATTTCCAAAGCAGAATCTGAATATGGTCCTGTGATGGCTTGGCTGGAGCATCTAGAGAGTTCACCCTCAGGTTTGCTAATGTCTGAGTTTAGTGATGCTGTGTTGGAGTGAATCAGATAAGGCCGCTGATCCAGCTGAAAACTCTGTGCTTTTCTGGGGTAGTGTGCAATGAAAGTCTTGAAGGCCTAATCCACTGCTTCTGTGGCTGTAGTAAAAGTGGCAGAGTGGGACAAGTGTGAGAGGAAGCCTGAGCAGTTCAGGGGTTTGTCTGGGCAGGTAGAAATGGCTCAAATCAGCCTGCTTCATCCTGTCTGCAAATTTTGAACAGTCCTTATTTTATCAGGTAATATCAATTTAATGACAAAATAGGGAAAATAATTTATTGTGTCATTTGGCTGCGTGCTTCCTTAGCAATAGGTTTCCCGAATATCTATGTGTATCTCTCATCTTTTTGTATTGGCAGCTAACTAGAAGTAAACTGAGGAACTAGATTTTTGTACCAGTTAGGAACTGGTTTGTTCTGAGTTTGTGTAAAATATCTGGAAAGAAATAAGGCTCTAATTCTTGTAGTTGAGTAGTCAGACACTATGCTGAAGTTTGACTGTATATACACACATGTATCGCATACACACATACACAAATATATAAATGTATATGCCATTACATATGCTTTATACATATATGCTTGTTTCAGTGTACTAACACCTGCCAGACAGAATGAAAATTGGTTCCTCTTGAAGCTTCTGCAAAAGGTTTGATGATTTTGTGACCCAGCTCTTGGAATCAAAGCTTAACCTCCAAGTTAAATCAACCATCCCTATTTCAAGTACTTACAGAAGTACAACCATCCTGCAGTGAGATATTCATGACCTCTTCCCTCTCCAAAGGGAACAGTTTTCACCAGAACAAAGATTTAGTGTGAGGGTTCTACTCAGAGCCAGAAAGTTACTGAAACATGTCCTGCCTCCTGAAGTAGGGAGAAGTAGAATTGCACCAGAGGTAGTGGTTTGCCCATAAGAGTGAGGCACATATTAAAATTCTCTCTGCCATACACCATGACAGCCCACTAGCAGTGCAGAAGCTGAACTCACCAGAGGACAAAGAGAAAGCTTACAAATATTTAAATACTTTGTGATGTGTGTTCTTCTATCAAAACCTGAAGGTTGTGCCATTCCTAGGTAGTGTGATGACAACATTCAGGAGCAAAGCATGCCCACAGGTCATGCAGGCAGGCTGGGCCATTTGCTCAACCACAAATGCACACTTGGAGCAGACAGCGAAGGTTTGGGCTTTACGTTTCTTGCAGCATCTGCACTTGCTCAGGGCCTGGTTGCACAAACCATGGAGCAGGGCAGCAGGGTAGGATCCTTATGCCTCTCAAGCAATAAAACATTTTGAGGACTTCATTTATTTTTTTTAATGTTCCATTGAATATAAAGCATAATCTATCTTCTCTACTTTCAAAAAATGCTTTCTAACCTGATATAACTTAATGAGTTTCTGTTCTTGGTGAACAATATAATTTCTCAACATTTCAGACACCTCTTAATATTTTCCAGGAAGGTGCTGCTGAACTCTTCCAGGTTCTAGTCTGTGGCTTGCAATGGTCTTTAGTAGTAATATCAGATAGACTGATGTTAGTGATCACTATGGATTTTTAACTACATCCTTTGTTATTTGGCGTACTGGTAGTAAATAGATCAGAGTAAGGCAAATATATTAGAATTTAAGAGGACATTGATGAGACAAGTTATCATGTGCTGACCAGACTGAGAACTACCATGGAGGACTACCTGGAGGAGTAGCATTGACATTCTAGTGGGCAGAGCTATATTATTTATCGAAATGATTGCTGAGACTTTTGCTTCTTTAGATAGTTGCTATTAGGCCAGTTAACAACTTTTCTGTCTTGCCCAAGTGGCAGATAACTGCAGTTTCTTTTGCACCTTGGAATCTGCCTTGGTAGATGAAGGAGAACTGCACTAAAAGTGCATGTGTCAAGAGGCCACTGGATGGCATGCCTTGGCTGTGCCTTTACTGTAGGCACAGGTATTGCTCACAATTTTTAAATTGGGTTTTGCTCACATATTTAAGATGTGACCAAAGTAAAAGATAAAGTAATGCTGCAGGGCCCGGACGGTCACAATAGTGTCGTTGTATTCGGGTACCCTACTGCAATTTAAAAATTCTGTTGTCAATCTTTCGTTTCTTTGCATGCTGTCTTCCTGCCCTTTTCTCTCTCCAGCGTCAAATCCCATTTGGACATGTTTCTTTTCATATGTAGATGTTTTATGGTTGGCTCTTTGCTTTGGTTGTCCTGCCCTTGCTGAAAAGAGTCCTATCAGCTCTGTATTTTAGAAAGTGGCAGACGGGAGTAGAGACAAATCTGTAATGTCAGGAGTGACACAGAACAGATGCTTTGGGATTGACTGTTCATTTTTACCCAGTGTAAGAAATAAAAAAGCAGAAATTAAACTGGCCAGCAATGAGTTCAAAATGAAGTGGGCTGGTTGTCTTTGCACAGTCTGAATTTACACTGGAGAGCTCTTCCAGTGACTGTGGAAAGTTTTCACAGGCTCAGTGAGCTACTAGTGCAGCTTAGGGAGGGAGGGTCAGCTCTCTGGGGACTGCTATATGCAAAGATGCCTTTTTTGGCCTAGAAAGTCCCTAAGCCACAACTTTCTAGAAGTTGGGAGAATATTTTTGTCTTCACTGACCTTTAACAGTCAGCTATTGGAGGCATGAATTTTACCATTGACTATGACGTGTGTCCTGATTTTACTGCAAAATCAAAACAATACCTTCAGATTTGTATCATTCATACCTTCTACAGCCTTGGTGACACTGGTGGAGGGCAGCTGAGAGAAGACACCATGTGTGAGAGATAGGGGACTGGAGTGTATCTCCCCTTCCATTGCTTCTCCCTCTGCCTGATCTGTGCTTGGAAAGTTACAGAGTGACTAAACTCTTTATTTTTAGAGATTACAAAGAAAGAAAGCATTATACAGCTGGCTGCAAAAATATTTATTTGTGACCTTTGTCTACATTTGTGCAGTGCTTGTTGCTATTCTGGAGCCTGTAGTTCCTCCCCACTTCAGCCTCAGAGTTTAAGGAGAAACTGAAATGCTTATAACTTTATGAATACATTTATTTTAAAAAATTGCTTCCATGTTTGGAAAATGGGACTACTTCTGTTTGTAAGCTGCTGGCCTTATTTGTGTCCCATTTTTGTAGTAGCACACTAAGTGGAAAAGCAACTGGAGCACTGCTGGTGGAGGCTGTACTGAGGTGGTCCCATATTGGTGGCTGAACACCCTCTGCACCAGTCAGCCCCACTACGAACTAACATGGAGAAATAATTAAATAGATTTTCCAACTCAGTGGTGCAAAAAGGTTTAGCAGTGTGTGTGAACAGGGTCTGGAATTGGGGCCATGATCAGTGGGGTCTCTCCTGCAGTTGTGATGTGAGCTACCAGGCAGCTCAAGCCAAGCAGATGTTACTGGTCATGGGTTTTGTTATTGGAGCAAAATCTCTGGAAAATGGGAGTATTTTTAAGTTTGCACCACGAGGAAATGTGTCTTTTAGATGTATACATTCAGTCAAAAAGGCAGGACAATATAAATGTGAGAAACCCAACTGCAAAAACAAAAGAGTTTCACAGTGATTAAAAGGTGTGTGTCAGTCATATCAGTTGTGTTCCTAAAGAGTAACTCTGTTAGGACAAAGCACGTCCTAATACTGCTGTTGAGTGATAAGGATAGTTTGTTTTATTTACTTAAAATTATGTGTGTTTGCACTGTACTAACCAGTAAGTCTGAAAGCGGAAATACGCGTACTAAATCCTTTTTTTTTTTTAGCACAGCTTCCTTTCACAGACTGTTGGGTAAAGTGAAACTTGTTATTTAATGAAGTACTCCTGGATGGAAGATCCTTATTGCCCTAAAGCAGGGTATGGTGACCAAATTTTATGCTCTGAAGCTGTTCTGTATCAAATCTTTTTTCACTTGCAGGCATTCAAAAAAAGTTGATGCTGAATTTTGCTGAGACAATATGCTGAATTTATAGGGCACTCTGTCTCCCAGATGAAAAATTACAAAAACCTTTTTGAAGGTAAAGCATTGCTCTTGCAAGCAGAGATGGAGTGGTTTTATACAGCTAATATGTGTATGTGTCAGTATTCCTATTGCATCAAATGTTACAGGTGTTCTTTAGCCAGTCTTCTATATCTATCTTTGATATATTAAAGGAAAGAATAGTTTCTGTTAAAAGGCTGAAAAATGCATGGGAGTGGTGTTGTAGCATTACAGAGTCTGTTGCAGTACTTGAGTACAACTGGCAGGTCCATCTGGCCCATGGAGCAAACCTGATAGAGCTTTGTGTTGCCTTCTGCCACCACTGCCTTCTAGGACCCTGCCCATGCTAGATCCTAGCAAGCTCCTGCACTCAGTAAAGTATTGGATTGCACTTTCTTGTTACAGATGAGCTGTTTCTCATTCCAGACCATTAGCTCCACTAGCCCTCACTGGAAGGCTTCTGCCAGCCCTGCTCCATGATGTCCAAATATTGTTATAGATGAGTTTTCTACTGCCAGCTTGACATGTAATTTGAATTTTGTTAGGAGGAATGAGCAATGCCCTTTGTTAGGAAAGATTTCAAATAGCTTCCCATCTCTATGTTTAAGAAGTTACAGGATATGAGTGATTGTTGTTGGTTTGGGTGGGGGGGTTGTTTGTTTGTTTGGTGGGGGTCGAGTTTTTTGTTAGTTGGTTGTTTTTGTGGTTGGTTTTTTTAAGCCTTTTACTAAAACTTAGAATACTTTGTAGAAATGCTGAGGTCAAAGACATGTTTGCTTGTTAGAAAGGTCTTTTGGGTCAAAACATTAACAAAAAGCTTTCAAAATCTTGGGGAAAAAACTAAACTCCAAAGTAGTGATTTTCCTGCAATCTTTATTTTTCCCCCTTTAGTAATTATGGCTGCTGGCTAATAATTTGAGCCAAAAAAAGGCAAAACTTCACTATTTTTTTAAGCTGAATTATCTTGCAAACTGTTAAGCTTTTGTTTTTTGGAAACACGTGTGGATTGCACCATGTAGTGCTTAGTATGTATAATTTATTGTGAGGTATTGGATAATGATGCTAGTGTGGAAATAATGGCTAATGCTTCTTGGTGAGAGAAGGAAAAGCACTGAACATCTCAGATGAAAGTCAGGTGTATACATGTGCTTTTCTGAAGTAATTTCAGGAGGATTGGGAATAGGTCCCCCTGAGAGGGTGGCTCTGTGTTCTCCTTCACACTGCCCTCTGAGATGGTGCTTGGGATGTGCAGCAGGAGAAGGCTCTTGCTGATATACAGCGTTCTGTGCTTGGCTTTCTGCTTGGGCAGACAGGTTCTTACCTTTGAAAGGTTTCATTGTGGGAGCTGTGACCCATTTCTCAGCACATCCAGTAAATTCCAGCGAAGTTAACTTTCCTGTGTAGATACTGGATGAGATTAACTGCATTAAGAATCCTGCCTATGCTCAAGACACTGTATTCTGTTGAGTCTTCTGTAGCATAAGTCATTGGGAAACATAAAGCCAAAACCAGTGCTGGGATACGTATACTGAAGTGTCAGCTCTGTTTATCTACTGCATTTGTCTTAGGACTATAAAGATTTTTCTGGGCTTTGTGGTTTTGGTTTTGTTTTTTTTTTTTTTAATTTTAATTATTACTAATACAAGTAACTTTTGAGTTAAGTAGGTCACCTGCACCAAAATAACAAAACAAATTCAGTAATTGTTTTTGTGTGTTGTGGCAGTAAATCAGTTGAGCATCTGCTCAGAAACAAGCCTCTTCTGTTTTTACTCATGCCTGTAGTTAGAGCAAATTTAGATTGTTTCTGGTTAAAACTAGCAAGCAGTGTCCAACAAGTTAGACAATTGTAATCATAAATCCCTGGAATAATCTGTGTTTAGTGAGCATAAAGTAGATGAGCTGGGAAAATTTCCTCTGCATCACTCTTTCAAAAAAGGAGCCAGACTCTTCAAAACAGATTTGTGTACATCTTTAGCACAGAGGGGAATTTTTGCTGGTCTAACTGCCTTCCCTGATATTTGTAAATATACTGATAGGAACCTATGAGATTTTATGAACATTCTTGATTGACAGGAAGAGTTTGCTTGGGATTTTTTTTTTTTTTAATGGAGCTCAGAGTTGGCTGGTGTTAGCAATATGAGCAATTTGTTATCACAGAATCACAGAATGTTTGGGATTAGGAGGGACCTCTGGAGATCACCTAGTTGTACTTGGGGTGACTCAGATGTTCTGCACACTTTAACATTCACTGTAGTTTTCTCAAATTACTCCACATAGATGCATCCTCAGCACAAGAAGAGGAGACTCAAGCTCTCATTGTGCATTGACAAGTGATTAACTAAAATGTTTTTGTGGGTATGAAAGGCTAAAGCAAAACTGCATATTCTCAGTGTACATGGGGACTTTGTAGCTGAGGTCCTGCCTGTTTGCTTCATTATATTTTTTATCTGTTAGCAGAGGTCATGTAGGAGCAGTCTTCAGGGTGATTTTGTGCATATCCTTTGTGCCATGCTGAGGTACCTTCTCAGAAAATAGATTATTTGTTAGGGGATGGATGGTGTGTAATAACAGGCTATTAGTCATGTCTTTTGGTCCATAATGTGACCTACTTTTGATAAAAATGAATGACAAAAGGGACTGATTTAAGCTGTGATTAACCAAGACTTTTTAAGGAAAGTGTGAAATGTCCACTGACTTAGCTTTTCTCACTTGCACTAATGAAAATTTCTGAGTGGGCATCTGTATTGAGGTTGACCACAAAACGGAGTTGCTGACGTGAGAGAAGAAGCTTTCTTTACTTAAAATATTGCAAGGAAAGAAATGTTTACTAATTTTTGGGATGAAATGTCCCTAAATGAAAAAAAAAAATCTAAACTTTGGCAGTTATTCCTGGGTTTTGGGACCTGGTGAGACGCTTACAGCTCCTTCCCTCATGCTGGTGACTTATTTTAGATATGCCAGTTTTAAATGCAGCAGTGTAAAACACCTTTTTTCCTCTACTTCAACCAACCTTGTCTTGACTTGGGTTCTCTTGAATGGCTAATCTTATCCTTTTGTAAAAATAATTGGTTAACATGTATCACTTACCAGCTAACACTGTCAATTATTTTAAGACTGATATGTCTTAAATTGACAGAAGCCATTATTTTCTTTGTGTCTCCCCATACATTAAAAAGAACATGAGTTAAATTAATCTAATATTGATTAGCCTTATTAGCTTAATTTTTATTTGGTTGGTTAGCTTTTCTGGGTTTTTTGGCCCTCTTTGGAAAGCCTTATTAATTCCTGCCAACCTTTTAGACCTATTTAAAAAAACCCCAAATCTGTAATCCCTGTTTACCTGCTGTGGGCTCTGTGGTGGTTTAAACATCTTCAGAGCTGTTGAGAAACTGTCAGAAATGAATTTGCTAAAGGGCAGCTACTCTGGTCAGCTCAGAAATGGTGGATGACCTGTTGGTATGAAAGTACTGCATTCATGTGCTGTCAGAGGACCCTATGGGCACATTCCCAGTGCCCCAGACAACTAAAGAATTATATATTTGTGTCTGGCCAGATTCAGGGCAAAGATTACATGTTACAAGTAAGGCTGTGTGATTTGTAGTGGAAAAATAAAAATAATTTTACTTCTCATCCTCCATGGGATACTTAAAAAAACCCATTTATTTAACACAGACTTTGTAAGTGCGAATGAACACCGTCCTCCAATGATTGTGAGGTGTAACATTTCTAATTAATTCTGGTAGCTTTGGGGTTTTGTTTCCCCCAGCATTGATGGTCAGCTGGGATTGTCTTCTCCCTCATGCAGCACCTCACCTGCTTGGGGAAACTCAAAATGGTACTTGATTGAATTGACACACTTGTGGTGAAAATGATGCTTCTTTTTATGCCCTAGAGGAGGTGGGGGATCATTTTGCAAAGGGCTTCCTGACCCCTTTCTAGAGAAAAACTGGTTTTGGGCTGGAGTATGAGGACTCGCTGTTGTAAAGAACTGAATTGAAAAGGACGGGATCCAAAAGTCCAAGCAGCAGCTGCCGTGAGGGTGTCCAGCGCACACAGATGGTTGCCTTGGGGCACAGGGTGTGGTGCGTGTGGATCTGCAAAGGCTCAGTGCTTTCCACCCCAGTGCTCTGCAGTAACCCATGTTATCTGAACTGGCTGGCTGGGCTTTTTGGTTTGGTTTGGTTTTTAAATGTGGCTTTTGACTGTGAATGAGGACCTGCCTTTGAAAAGGTTCTTGAATTTGGAGTTTAATTCCCGTGTTTATGTTAGTCTTTCGTTTCTAGATCCAAAATAGATGGGGCTGCATTCAGCAAAAAGTGCTTGTCTTTTAATTTCTGCATAATTGCATACCAGCTTTCAATTCAGCTGTACTGAAATCCATTGAAAAAGAGTTATTAGTGTGGTGTTTGTTCAGATTTCCATGTTTTAAAGAGAAAAGCTAGCAATATACTCAATTCACAATAGTTGTTCCCTCTTAATTGCAATACCTTATGCAATGAATAGTCCCGTGGGTTTCACTAAGACTGTTCAGGGAACTGAATACCAGAGTGTCAGCAGAAATGGAAAAAAATGAATTGTGCTTTTAAGAAGTGCAGCATGTGGCAAAATGCTCATAGCTTGTACATGTATCAAACATTAATTCTGTTTTTTTTACTTATGAATGAATTTAAATTATTGAACAATATTATGTTAATTATGTTTTTTATGACACCTGGTGTGACATTTGGGATCCTATTAAATAAATTCTACTTTGAAATTCTATTGTAGCCTTGAAAAACAATTTTTATACTGAAAAATATAGATTGAATTGCTTATGTTTCTGTATGAAAATTAAAAAACACCTCCCATTTTACAAATTCCACCAAAAGTAATCACATGGGCAAGGGGCTTGGCTCATGCATACTTGAATTCACTAGTGGTCACACCTGCTCAGTATTGCAGGTATATAAAATGTTTCAGTTAAAACTGCTTCGTTTCTCTTCAGTGTCCTAGTAGAACCTTTGTGGGGTTTTTGTAGCTTTCCCTGTCCCTCCGTCACTGACCTCTGGCCAAGATCATCCCGTGTCTTGAAGCTGTGTACCCTGTACATGTCCTGACGGCTCTGCTGTCCTTGTGGGCGAGCTCTGCTTCAGGTCACATGCCCACTCCTCCCATGCATGTGAAAAACATAAGCAGCAAAGGCAGAAAAACTCATGTTTGTGTTTAGAAAAAGTGTTTTGTTTTAGGTAATGAGTATAACATCAATATTACATTTTTTTAAAAAAATAAACACTGAGGGTCTGCTTTGTCCTGGGTTTATCTAGGCTGTTCATTAACATGACATGTAATTTTAAGAATGTCATTTAATCGAACCCAGCTGGTTTGCTTAGATTTAAATGAAGATCAGCTCAGTATGAAATTTGTTAGAATTGCTTCTTGTTGAATTTTTTTCTAACTGGGACTTTTTATCTGCTTTTCTTTCTTTTAAATTAGCTTGTTTATGGAACAGCCTTTCTATTGGAGTTATATCATGGCTGTCTCATTCCTTCACTCAGGAGAAGGAGAAAAGCAAAACAGAAGTTGAAAATGTATTTTTTAAAAGAACAACAAACAAAAGACAGCAAACCCCCAAGCAAACAAACAAAAACCCACCAAAACAAATAAACCCCTGCATCCAACCAACCAAAAAAACACCCATACCCTCCAAACAAACAAAAATCTCCCAAATCATGTCTTACTTCAGAGGCAAGTGACTTTGCAAGTGCCCAGAAAGTCCATTTGAAACAATTTTTATTTTGATTTTTGAGTTTATTTCTTGAACTTGCTGTTGATGATAGAGGCTGAGCTTGGGTTCCTCAGTGAATGCGTGAAGCTGCTGCTGCTGTTGTCGTCTTTCATTTCTTTTGTTTGTTTTTACTCTGCCTACAGCAATCCTCTGCCCCTCTACTTTTAAGTGTTTCCTTTTATGGCATTGTAAAATTAGCTGTAACACTGATTGACATCACCTTTATTGTCTCCTTGAGGATTGACTCTTTTCTGGCTCTGTTGCTTACTCTTCAGGAAATTGTTTTTATTGCCTTTAATTGTCTTTAATAATGAATACTGGAATTTCTGGCTGTTTTTCAGCCTTTTGGTACAAAAACAAGGACATAGATGCTAATATTCTGAGCCCTGCTGTTCCAGGACGGAGTGTTTTAGAACTCCTGGGAGTTATAAAGTAAACTTCTGAAATCAAGCTCCATTGGTTTCTTCAGCTACCTTTTTGGTTATCAGCTAACAGCATTGACCAGCACTGGTTTGGTTATGTCTGTGTTGAACTAAAGAATACAATTATCACTTCTTTTGTCAGCTTATACTTTAACTAATATACAAGTTTCCAGTGTGACTAGATTATACTGTATTTACATCTAACATGTACAGAGCTTATATGATCTCTTTCATGATCAGAATATTGGACTGCGTTCTTGAGCTCAGCAGTGAAACTGGTTTTATCAAAGCTCCTAACCCTAAAGCAGGGGATTTACACCTGATGCAATGCCTTTAATTTCGTTGATGCTATGGAGCTAGCATCCTGTAACATGCCAAGAGCAAACTCTTCAGTTTAAGCAGTAAGATCACTGATATATTGCATGTGTTTTTGGATATTTGTTTTCCCAATCTTAAACAGTCACCAAAATTATTTCTGGCTATAGAATTGGCTTTCATATGGGAATAGTGTCAATGTAGCAAGAATTTTTCTCCAGGAAAACAAGGTGGTCTGGCACCACCCATCTTTCTTTACCAAATGCTATTGTTGTAACCACTATAACATTGCTTAGGACTTAATTCCCTTTAATCAGCTGTGTTGTCTTGAACATAGCAGAAACAGCAGATGTAGCTCATAACAGTGCTAAAAATGGGGCTTGTGTGTGGCTAAGGATTCCATAATTTTTAATAGCTTGTGGTCATTCAGCTGGATAAATGTAAAACTACTTAACTACTGAGTGTTGTTTCAGTCCTTGTTGGCAAATCAAGTTTTAGGAAACAGAAGCCTTTTAAGTGATATCAAGAGTTGATTTAAGCTGTGACATAGTTCAAAGATTGCAGCAGTTCATAGTATTCACATGTGAATGTGATTCCTATACAGAGTTTGTAGCTTTTATGGGAATTCCAGAGTTGACTCACAGTTACAAATAATTTCAGTTTTAGTGGGTAGAGTGGTGGTCTTTGAGTATATGTAATGTAAACTATGCAATTCAACTCTAAAATTTATCGGAGAACTTATGGATTGGTGTTAGGATCTGGGACAGCCTTGTATTTTAGCAGAAGAGTTTGGAGGGCAGAACATTGCTTTGTCTCTGTACCATGTAAATTTTATACTTTTCAAAAATTGTATTGACCGGGCAGCTTAAGTGCTTGCTCCCCTTCAGAATTCTGAAATTGCATTGGACAAAAGGAGTCCTGAGGCAGTATCTACTTTGAAAACTGATTTACAAAAAAAGGCTCTCTTTGGAGGATAATATTATATGCTTCTTATATCTATAAACTGTCCTGCTCTTTTCATTAGTTGGTGCTTCTTTAGGAGGCATTCCTCTCATGCTTTTGTTCTAATCTCTTTTTTCACAACATGAAAGAAAATCCTGTTTCATGTGTTCCGCGGAGTTCCTTTCATCTTTCAAAGTGATGTTACTTATTTTGCAATGTAATTGCCTGTATGAGCTTGCTTCTGAGCTGTAAAACTAAGTATTGTTTTTGTTGCAGCGTTATAATGTTTGCCCATTTACCACATGTCATTGATTGATATCAGTAATGAAATAAATAACTGAAGGATTTCACCTGTTTTCTTCTCTTATTCTTCTGTTTCTCACAGGTTCATTGCTAAACCATGTGCCTTAGGCCTTAAAGTCCAAGCCAACGGACCACAGAAAGCTCAACCTAATGCTATCCTGGAAAAGGTTTTCACAGCTATTACAAAGGTAGAGTGTCTAACTAAAATATTTACCTTATAAAGTGGGATATGGCACAGTAAACTATGTCTGAACAAAGCAAAGCTAGCAGATAAATGCAGTGCTGCATTTTTACAGCTAAAATCAGAAATGCAGGTATTGGGGATGTCATTAATATGCCAACTTGAGTGGTTGTGTATCCCTTTGTGATGCCTCCTGTAAACTTTCAATTTAAAAAAAATCGTCACAGAAACACTTCGTAGATGTCGTATGGCCACCTATTATCTTTTTGCCTCTTATCTGTTAGAAATTTTTACAAAATCATTGGGGCTTTTTGAAAAAAAGAGCTGATTGTGAGCCAGTAAGATTGATACTGAGTTTTCCATTAAACTTCAAAGCTACTTCTTCTAGGGGAACTGCCTGAGCAAAGGACACTGGTATCTTGCTGGTGTCCCAGCTAGAGAAGGAGGAGATAGAAAAGTCAAGAAACTGACTGAATAATGTTTTTTTAGAGCTTGCATAACTTTTTTGTACAAGCTTTTCACCCACAACTTACATCTCTGTCTCTGCATCTGTCACCATATGACATCTCGACTAAACCTGTATGTTGTTCTGTCCATGTGTTTTGAAGCGTCCCCAACTTTTCTGCAGGAGCTTTCCAATCCTGCCTTGGCTCCAGGCTGCAGCTGGGCACCAGTGTAAACTTCAGAGAATATTAAAGTCATAGAGGCCAAAAACTGGGTTCAGTTTCACAGACAGTGAAATATACTGTGGATCTGTCTTGCTTGTGTGTCCTACACTATCCTGAGAGCACTGTGGCACTTGGTGACTTTTGTCCTGTTTTTAGGGAGGGAATTGCACACGCCTTGTTTCGGACAGCTGCAGGATACCCTCTTGCACAGCTAAGGAAGAATCGTTGGGTTTTGTGGGGTTTTTGTGGTTTTTTTTATTTCCTTGTAGAATCTGGCAGTCTGGCATAGGGCCTGTAAGTGTGAAGAGCTCCAAAGGAAGATATCTATTTTCCTGCAAGAATCTGGTAGTTACCCTCAGAGCAACTGTCCAATTTAGCTAACTGCCTTTTTTGAATCCTATACAGCAGTTCTCACTGGTCAAACTCACAAGAGCTGCATCAAGCATTTGAATTTCCTAGGTTACAGAAATTGCTTTTTTTAACCTTCCACTGAAAAACTAGTGGATACCTTGGTTGACTAAATAAACTTTGTTGAGATGGATGGCAAATACTTGACCTTTCTCTTGTCTCGTCCTTTCTTTTCCCTTTCTTTCCTGTGTTTTCATGGAGGCTGATAGACAAAACTTCAGCCTAGCAAAAGTTTTGCTGTTTTATGTCTTGCAACATTCAAAAATTTAAACCTCTTTGTTGTAAGAGCTCTTGCTTCTCATTCGATGTATGTTACTGGCTTGCAGAAATAAAGCTGAAGTTCCAGGAAACAGGTTGTCCAAAAGCTTTTTCTGTTTCTTTATAAAACAGTGTGATCAAGAAAAATATGTAAGTAGTACCCGTGTTTTACTGTACATGTAGAATTGCTGGACGATTGGAGATTGGTCCTGTACTGCTCTTCAAATTAAGGACAAACTCATTTTCTTTTGCCTTACCTCTGCACTGGTTTGCAGCTATGCTAATCGTGTGAGAGTTCCATGTTTTCTGCTTGGGAAAATATTTGTGTGTATTTACTTTAACACAAAACAATTCTCTCTCCCTGTTGTCAAGGTGATTTTCCTTTTGAAGTTGTCACTTTGTTTAGCGACCTCATTTTTTAATGTTATCATGCACACATGTGGGATTTATCTTCTTTCTGTGTCAGTCAAACCATCTTCAGTACTGCAACAGTTGATAGGACAAAGATCCTGATGTAGGAGGGTGGAACAGGCACAGTGTGTGGCTGGCAGTGGGGTGTTTGTAAGCGCCGCTGCTCCAGAAACGCATGGCATTTTACGCCTACTTACCTTTGCTTCCAAGTTTCAAGTGAGTTTCAATCCCATTGTCCCCTTTAAGTTTCTTGTTACTAATGACCTTCATGTCATATTACAGCATCTGTCCTTCTAGGTTAATAATAGTTACTGTAAGTGTATTTTGACAGGAATCTGCCAACTGAAATTTCTGTGAACATATGTCTGTGTATCCACGTTTCTGACAGGCAGCCTCGATAAGAAGGCAAGAGTCAATTACAGTGGTTCTAAATTTAAGGTGTTAATGCATTTGGGCAAGAAAATAATTTTTGTGCTTTCTGTTTGTAGCATCCAGATGAGAAGAGGCTGGAAGGCCTCTCCAAGCAACTGGACTGGGATGTACGCAGCATTCAGCGTTGGTTTCGACAAAGACGCAACCAGGAAAAACCCAGCACTCTTAGGAAGTTCTGTGAGAGCATGTAAGGATGTGTCTTCTCTTCTTGAGTCTTGTTGTGCCTGTGTTCTCATCAGTTTTGTTCTTTGTTTTTTACAAGTATTTTTGTAGACAGAAAATTATACAAATCAGTATAATGTAACTTCTTTAAAGAGGAAAACAATCTTCGTTCTCCTGGAAGGAGTCAGATTGTGCTTTTTGTGTACCTTCAATGGTCAAAAGCTTTCAGAAATCATGTAGTTGTGATTCTATTCTATCAGGGCACTAGTCTGATCCTCTTAAGACAAGTCACCTGGTGTTAGTGTGCTGTCTTTACAGCACTACCTTTAGCCATATAACCTGACAGAGATCTGAGATGGAGGAGTAAAGATGGAAGGCAGTTGGGTTGTCAAACAAAGAGAAGTAAAAGATAAATTGTCTGAAGATGATTGCCCTTTAATAAACAAGGGAACTTAAGTGTCAGAATGCCAAAGTTCTTTCCTGGGTATTTACAGCTAAAATTCTCCTTACTCTTAATGTTTCAAAAAGCCAGGCAGGATGAGATTATGGATAAACCTAGTCATCCTGTTTCCAACAGCTGGTGGCTTTAAAGTTACTAAATTTTGAGATCGGTGAAGAACAACCTTTTTTTCTGCAAGGGTTGTGGCCGTTAACTTGTCTTCTTAACTTGTAATAGAGTCTGTGGAATCTTGGGAAAAATTAAAGCTGTATTAGCCTTCGAGCTAGCATATTTGGGGTTATATTTTGCTGCCTTTGTAACTCAGCTCAAAGACTTCACTCTCTTGCACTAGTGCCAGCACATTTGCGCTGATCTAGAGGTAGAAAAATTCAAGTATACTATGAAATACTGGCACAGATAGGATAGTGATAGGTGCTGAATTTGCTTCTTTGTGGCATACATTATCAAGAAAGCATGCAACTGATAGTTGTGAACACAGAATGGAAGGTAAGGTCAAGCTATAGTGAAATGTTGACAGAATTTAGTGCCATCTTTGTTTAGAGGGAGCCTTTGGGCATTTCTGCACTGTGTGTACGTAATAGTAATGATAAAACCTGTCCAAAAAGAAGAAAGATGGCATAAATAATAGGCGGATAGTTCAGGTTCTATCTGTTTATGGTTTGCAGGAGGTGCAGTGGGAGTTGCCTCTCCATTTCTGTATGTCTGTAGTGCTGCGAGAATGTGGTGTTATCCAACCAATTGTGTGTGCCTTGCCCTGGGAGTATTTCCAGTGATGGAGTGTGTGCCACCAGCTGACCTGATACATCTTGGATGAAATTGTTGGCTGGTAGTCAGACTACCACTGGAAAGCCAGGGTTACCCTTCTATCCCTTCAGTATGTGTGTTAAATTGCTGTGTAGTCCATCAGGGCACTAAGTGAGATAGTTCAGTGTGTTTTGACCAAAGAAATCCTTATGTATGAGGTCTGTAGCCTTTTCATAGTTAGTGAGTTCATGGGATGGCTTTTTGGATGTAGTGTCTGTGTGTAGCAGGTGCTTGAAGCTCTGGGCTGCATAAAGTATGTGTTCCCATGACAGTGATGGGAAGGGGACCACTCAAGTCTTCAGTAACTCAAGTGCCAAAGGAGAGTTTCAACAGAGAATAAAATGTGCACTTATGTAATAAGCAAGTACAGAGCAAGCAAAGTGAGAGTGATCTCTGCCTACACCTTCATACTGCCGAGCTGCTGTTGTCCCTTCAGAGAAGTCTTCAGTTTTGTTGGCAACAGCATTGATTGACTGTGGCTTGGGAAGAAAAGTGACAGAACCCACAACAAATGTGGATCTGCTTAAAAAGAACTCCAATTCTTTTTACATGGAGACGATTATATTTACTGCTAGACATAGTGTTCCTTGGGCCCAGAGTGGCTTTTCCATGATGAAAGGGAAAAGGAGCTGTGCCAGAAGGGCTGGAGGCCATTTTTGACTGCCTTATCTTTCTTGCAAATGAATAGCGTGGGCACTATCTAAGGTAGAGTAGCTTCAATAGGACAAAAGCTGAGAGTGAAATTTAAAGATAAACAAACTTGCCTCAGACAAATGACATCCAAGATCCAGCCCCATACATGCTGTACTAGTGACTTCATCACTAGATTCTTATTGTCCCAGATTTCTCACTGTCTCTACACTTTCTCTTCCTTTTCTTTTCAAGCAATTACTGTTCATAAACACAGTGCAGAGAAACTCCAGAATCTACACTGCTTTGGTTTTTGGTTGTTGTTTTGTTTTGTTTTTTCCTTTCCTGCCAGTCTTTTTCAGATATCCTGGCCACTGGCAGATGGTGGTTATATGAAGAAAAAGGCAGTAAGAAAATCTGTTGTCTATAGACATTGTTTGTGCCACAGCATTATAGTGAAATAAATAACTCTTTTGGGAACCTTAACCAGCATTTGGTTAAACATCGTAGAGTTTTGTGTGTCAATCTGAAAGAGAAAGTGTACTTTGATTGTTGGAGCCATAGAGACCCTAATGGTGAGACTTCAGTGGTATTATGTCCCTGCTTAAGCTTTCAGGAGTTACAGTGATAAATACTTACATGAAATATGAAATAAATAATTTCACTATGTGGTGATTAATGTACCAGTCAGAAAGACAGTAATAAATGCAGTGCTAAGTATTATTCTACTAGCAAGTCAATCCTTGTTTCCCAAGAATTTGGTGATTCTGGCTTGAAACTTGGAATTAAAGTCACAGTTTGTAGTCACTAGGAAAGGTATCCACCTAGTATAACCTCAGATTGCAAAGCTCAGGCACTTATCCTGCTATATTAGAGGCAGGAGATTGTCTGTCCATAGCTTTTCTTTCTCTTGTGTGAATTTAGACCTCAACTTGAAAGATCCAGGATGCGTAAAGGAGGAAACAAAGTGGTCAACTGAGTGTGCAAAGTTGACTTTTCTATTTTCACTATTTTATTATTCTATTCTCTTTGTCCCTATGACAGAGTCTTACATCAAGAAAATTACTTTGCTGATGGCCAGACAATACAGGATCCAAGAATGTCTTTGTTAATGTTTGATGTGTCAGAAAGCCAATGCACTAGTGATTCCCAAACCACTTCCAGTTTCTTCCCAGTTTCAGTGTGTTGTGCTGCTGCTCACACTACCAGTGTGCAGGCATGTCTAACTTTCTCAAAGACTGAGTAGTACAGGAAGAGACAGCATTCTGTTCTCTCGCCTTGTTATCTGGAGTAAAGGGAAAGAACCTGTGATGCCATAAATTATTAGCCTGGGATTCTGGAATGTCATCAGGCTGATGACTTGTCTATCCTACAGCTATGTACATTTAAGCAAGCTGTTTATTAGAGACATTTACATGGTTTCCAAGGAGTGGCTGGAAGAAACATATGGCCAAGAGAGATTTTTTTATATTATGCAACACTCTGTGTGTGAAAACATGGAAATGTACAGACTGGAGAGCCAAAGATCTATTTCTTTTCCCCTCTTTTTTCTCTAGAAGAAGCTTGGATACTAAAGTGTCTGTAAGTGGGGTGTGTTTAGTTTTGATGTAGGGGAGAAAAGAGCCTCTGCCTCATATGCTAGCTAGACATTCTTTTTCCTAAGGAATTGAAATTTTGCTTATGCGTGTTCTTTGGGGGAAGATTTTATCTATCTATCTATCTATCTATCTATCTATCTATCTATCTATTACTGTACATATCTCTGTGTGTGCACATGTATGTGTATAGATATAGAGAAATACAGATTTTTTTTTTTGCTTGTTATGCACATTTGTGTGAAAATTTTATGCACTGTTTGCAATTTCTTGCACATTCTGCTTTTCTCAACTAGGAGAGTAATTCTCTTCTACAAAATTGTACTGGAAAAATAACTATGCGAGGAAAAGAAATTAAGACAGCTGTTTGGTTGTTGCAATTCTTAACAGTGCTGATACAAATCTTAACAAAACGCATGAAAGAATTCATCAGTCTGTGCTTTGTGTTGAGCAGTAAAGCACTAGAAAATAAATAGGCTTCTAGTTCTGAATTTTTAATAGCATCAGGCTCTCCTAAATCAGCTTCTAAAACACTTCTGATCTGAGTGAAAATATGTGGTAGATGGTATTTTGGGTCCATTTAATTCTGATTTGTCAGCTACTTCAGTGCTACATGGAATGAAGGACTAACCACTGTTTCATGACCAGAAAAGAGAACAAGGGGATAGGTCTCTGAAGTCGTGCTACATGCTCTGGGATAAGTGTGGTAGTTACTGTAGTAGGTCACAGAATTGCACCATATCCCTTGTTTTCCTCTGCTGTTTTCCATGGAACAGGAATGGCTGTTCCTCCTCACTGTCTAACAGGTATGAGGCATAATCTGTTACTTGGTTTTCTGGTATGTTCAGGAGATCTAAAGCACTGGTAACTCAATCAGCTCCTTGGTGAAAGGGAAACCACACACCGGACTAGTCGGCTGATAAACAGTTAGAGGTTCTCCTTGCCATTGTAATTCTATATTTTAATTTTTTTAAATTTTTTTTTAATCTGGGCAGATACTTAGTTCTGCTGCTGCTTCTCACTGTAACCTGCTGCAGTGGGCTGTGCCCTGCTGTGTGCTGCGTGCTGTGTCCAACTCCTGGGGCAGGTGCTTCTGTTGACAAATGATCATGGGACAGCAGGCTCACCTGAAAGAGTACTGAAACAGTTAATATGACTGAAACACTTTTATACAGGTGAAAAACTGAGTAATTTGCATTTTTTTCTTGCTGATCCTTAACTCCTTTACTATTTTGAGTATTTCAGTTAGCTTTCTGTGACCTTGAATCAAATACTCATGGGTGCTTCACAGAAACTTCTACAATACTGCAGCAGTTAACTTATATTTCTGTTAGTGGTGTCTGAAGGACATGGTATTTTGTGATATAATTGAGGACTAGGAAGTGTATATTTGTGTACACCTCTCTGTGTCTGGAAGGAAAACAAAATACTGCAAAGTCACAAATTCTCATGCTATTTCAGAGCTGTATCTAAAAAGAATGTAAAGTAGATGCTGGGCATATGCTATCCAGTATTCCAGTCCTGCATACTGTGGATATGAGCCTATCCAAACTAGTCTGTTTCTTGCAACCTTAAACTCTGTGAAACGTCTGGGTAAGGATTCACATATCAGGTGATAGAGATTTAATGATGATGTTCGTGTAAGACAAGGGAGAACAACAAAGCCTGGCTCTTACACTATTCAGGGAACGCTGTCTTTGGAGGGAATAGGGCTCTTACCCTGTGAAGCTGGGTTGCCTGACACTATGTCCCATTTTGCTGCTAGACTGGTGTGAGCAGGACAAACTGTTCCACTGCCATTTTTAATTAAAATAATTATTAAATGTAATTGAAGCTTTGGCCCTTTGCAGATCCAAATGGCAGCGTGGTGACTACAGAGATGCTACAAGGGTTGTGCAGGAGATCAGACAGACAATGGAAGAAGAGAGAGGGTCACCTTAGTACATAAAAACATATGGAAATGATGGATTGGATGAAGAAAATAAATGGGGAACAGCAACTTCCTGCTTTGCTATGCAAGAACCAGGAGTTTTAACTGAAAAAGAAAAAAGGGGCATATTCAAAACTGAGTAGTAAAAACAGTTTTTCACACTCAGACTAATTAAACAGAATTTAATGTTTCTTTCATGGAATTCATTGCTGTCCTGAGGCAATATTTCAGCCATAATTTGCAATTAAAGAGATTGTTTCATTTACTTGAGCAATCAGGTATTTGGTGTTGTGTTGATTGTTGTGACACACTATGGATTGTGTCCATAGTTTGCTTAGAAGACTGTTGTAAAGACTAATCTCAAGTCTTTGAAGTATCACGTGCTGAAACTGGAACACAGAGGTAAGGAAGAGAAGAGCGTTGTCAACAAATGGTATTTGTGGCATGAAGGGCAAGTAGGGAGCAGGGGCTCAGGTGTTGACAGAGTCAGATTTATGGGGCAGCTTGTGGAGGGACGACATAGGTGTTCAATGAAATGTGAAGGGAGTTGGAGTCTGCAAAATTGTTGCAGAACAGGGAAGATGTGACTTTGCTGAGTGCAAGAAGGGCTTATTACAGCTTCAGGTGGTAGGGAAGTTGAGAAAGGAGACTAATTGCTAGCAAGTGGTAACTGAACTGCAGAGTAACAGAGATGGTCTGGCAATTGTTATCTGTAGTAAGCGTGTAAAATACTGCAGTTTTAGCATAGTACTGTAACAGTTACATCTAGATGCTGGGATTGATACTTTCAAGGCCCTATTATTCTCTTAGGAGTATTACATCTACTAACATCACTGAAAAGGAAGAGAAACGTGCTTAAATGCAAGGCCTCTGTAGAATGTAAAAGTGAACGAGGCATTCATACTAAGACTCATGTCAGGGATACTAGAACTATGCAAAAAGGCCTGGAATCATGTTTGAGTATGTAAAAACCAAGACAGAAATCCTGATCTATTTTACATCAGGGTGAGATGTTACTCAATAGTTCTGTAGGTTATTTCCAAGTGCAACAGTTATTGATTCTGTTGTCTACTACCAGGAACTTATATTTTTCTCTCTAAGCCAGATATGAAGTCAGTGCAGAAGAGTATTGATGAAGCTTTTTATTTTGTGTGAATATATTGGTCATTCAGTGCTGGTTCACTGATGGCTTCCCTGCTCTAAGAGAAAAAGGGTAGGACAGTACTGGCTGCCTTGAGTTACATAATACATCATAATTTGTAGCTTGAGTCCCTGGATGCATCAATAAGTCAATGGCTGGCAAGTTGTCCTAATTTTAAAGTTGTGAGAACACAGCGTAGCCACTGACAACAATTATAATTCTTCTCTAATACTTATTCTCTAATAAATCAGTAGTAGACATCTTGCATGCACCTCCCTCCAAAACACAGCTTGCCCAGCAGCCACACTTCCAAAGAGTCTGGGCAATCATGCCCAGCTGATACAGTGTGTTTTGCTATGGGTTTTATGCCTTCAGCTTTGCCTCTTGGAACATCTGTATTAAGCATACTTACACGGGCTGGCTCAAGCTGTAGTTCAGCAACACAGGGTACCATTGTAGATATAATAAGCCGTAAAGGCCCCTTCCCTGAGCTCTGCATCCTTGCCCTCTGATTTGCCCTGCAAGACAGCTGGCTGTACAGCTGTTTGTAGGGCAGCCCACTATATTTTCTGGTGTAAAAAGGTCATCCTGCATGCAAACACAGAGTACTTATCAGTCAAATTTTCCTGTTGTGCGTCCTAAGCGTGCTGGAGTTCTGTTGCTTGTGGTTGTGGAGAGTGTGTATGTAGTCAAGTAACAGAAGGGATACCAGGGAAGCATGGTAAACATTTGTATCCAGTGTGAAAGCTCAAGTTTTTGATGTGATAGAGGAGGGAAGTGGGGGAAGTAGCTAGAGCCACCTGGCCCTTCCTGATGTGACAGGGTGGGAGGACATGGTGTGATGGAGCAGGGCATGATGTGCCATGTGGTCCTCTGAGTGCATCTCTTCCTTCTGCCAGCTCTAATACAAGGGCTTAGATTAACACAGGCTGAGTGAATTAATGTTTTTCTACCGAACATATTCTTCTGTGGCTCTGTTTATACCCTTTATCTCATTCTTCCTATTGTTATTTCTTAATTTTGAATAATAAAATGCTGGGTCTGGGTCTGGTTTTGTTACCTTGCTATCCTGCTGCATTAAAAAGCTGAATCATCTGAAGAAGGGGAAGATAGTAGTAGACTTTTTGCAACTCCGTAGAATGCTGCTTAAGAGGCTCTGGTTAGCTCAGGGCTGGTATGAAATAGACCACTGCATTGAGCAAGGTTGGCAGTTTCCCTCGAGATTCCTTTCCTCTGCCATACCCACATGTGAATCCAGTCTGTCACTGTTTTGTCTGTTTCAGCTGTGCCTCAGGACTTCTCACTGCCCAAACACAGTATTAGGGGGAAATTATAACATTGGTTAAGTATCAGAGGTTGCCAGTCCTCTTTCCATGCTGTTCTGCTGGAGCAGACAGGCAAAGATGTCCATGTCATATCCTCATACTAGGCTCTCTGTATTTTTAGACTGTGCTTTAAGCACTTAACATTTTGCATCTTATGAAATTCCCCTCTTCCATTAAATTGTATTATTTAAACTCTGAATTCCCTGCCCTTACTGCCTTCTGTGACACAGTTTTTAACACAATTAATAAATTTAAATTAACTCGTGTGCTCGTCCTGCAAAGACACCATCACTTAACATTATCATTGTATGTTAAGCAAGGTTATAATAGATTAGCTAGGTTTCCATTCTCTTGTGGGTTTTATGTGCTCACCATTATTTTTTATTGTGGAAATTAAATAATTCCTCCCTAAGTTCTAGTTAATGTGAGCACAAATCCAAAACTACAGTCACAATATAACCATTTAGGACAACTAAAGGAAAACTGGAAAGACTGCAGTAGCTGCTGCTTTCTTGTCTTCCATGCACCTTAAATTGTCTAGTTCTTGATTATGGAAGAGACGAGCTGCTGCCTTCAGTCAGCCTCAGCTTTAACTGAAGTTGGCAAACGCTGGAGGTAAGTGGCTTGGAAAGGAAGAAACATGGAGAGATCTGTGATTTTTCCAGAAGAGCCACAAAAGATGATTGGCCAAGAAAACAAAAGTTTGGTCAGGGTTGGAAAAGACCTCCATGACCATCGAGTCCAACCTTTGACCAGTCATCACTTTGTCAACTAGACCATGGCACTTAGTGCCAGGTCCATCTATTTCTTGAACACTTCCAGGAATGCTGACTCTACCACTTCCCTGGGCAGTCTGTTCTAATGCTTAACAATCTTTTCCTTGAAGAAACTGTTCCTGATGTCCAACCTGAACCACTTGTGGTGCAGCTTGAGGCCATTTCCTCTCGAAATGCTACAGACTTGAAAACTCCATTTTAGGCTTAGTAGATGGCATTCACAGGGCATAAAAACTGACTCTTGATGGTTTGGGGAGGATATTCTGTAAATGTAGGACAGGAATTTCTTCCATTTTATCACTCTTGTTCTAGCTGAGGCGTTGGGCTGTGTTTTCGCCATTTGTTAGTGTGTTTCAGGTACTAATATCTTATTTTCTTGTTTAAAATTATTTCTTTGCTACCAAAATTTAAGGGTTTTTAAAATTTCTCTGTAATTAAACTTTCCAATAATAAAACCATTCTTGCCCAAGTAGAATAGCAAATATTGTAAAACAGTTATTAACTATTAAAAGTGAAGTTCTCATTTACTTCTCAGATCTTTAATGATGCTTGTCAGTTCTCTGTTTCATCTGTGTTGGATTTAAAAGCTGAGCAGAAGAGGGGTAAGATCAGAAAAATGTTTCTCTTCTTCCTTTCACAATATGTTCAGTTCTTTTCATTGCTTTTATCCTGTACATGTGGTATTTGCTTTCTGTATACGTCTTAGTGGTTACTTGTGCAATTTTTGCCTTGTACTTTTTACCTCCTTATTGCTTTGTCTTTTTTGTTTCTCAGATGTTAATTTTGTTGCTAACCCAAACTAAACTTTTGTTTGACCTGTTACATATTTTTAGTATGAAAGCAACATGAGCAATGTTCACTTAGGCTGTAGTAATTTTGTGAAATGCATTATGTTTATTCATGAAGAGTTACATTCAAATTCAGAATAAATTCTTCACTCATGTGAATGCAAATTTTTGAGTCTTCTGTAAATGCAGGTATCAACCAAGTGCTACTTTTATTTTCATTTTAAAAAGATAAACATGAACAAAATGCTACGTTAAATGGATACCATTCTTACTCCCATTTCTGCTGTCTTCAGAGTTGTTCTGTATGTGTAGCACTAGAAAGTGGGTTTTGCCAAATTCATTCTGAATCCGTATAGATTTCATCTAATGGGTGCCTTGGCAGTAGGTTTTTCTCTTCCACAGGACACTGCAGACTGCACAGACTGAGCAGTCCAAAACTATTTAGTATCTTTTCCTATTTCCAGTCTCTACCAAAAGAAAGAACCTTGAGTATTGTTTGTCCTCTACAGGTTGCTAGTCACAGTCAGGGTCTATGAAAATACCTTGCTCACTGAAGAATAAGTGGCAGTAAGATTTTTTTTTATACACAGCAAAGATTGAATAGGCATGCAAATCCTTACTTGTCTTTTCTCCCTTGTATTTATGTTGTTACACAGTTTTGTTTTGTATTTTATTGCCTTTCATTTTATCAATATGTGGGCTGTGTCTGTTCACAGAGACACTGAGTTAAGAGGAGAATTAACTTCCACATTGTTTAGTATTTTTCACTTTTAGGCATATAACTACACTGTTTTTTGTGTTAGTAAGTTGTAAGCCGATGGAAAGGGGCTTGCAATGGCCTGTGACTGTATATATGTAGTGGTAGGGGTCTCTGCAAGAACATGTACACGATGCTGATGGAGGCAAGAAACTTGCTAGTTCCTCTAAAGCTTTTTGGGATGATGTTGTGGTAGGTAATGTAGCTACAGGTGTGTGGTAACCTAGTGTTTGATGCAGCTTCTGTCTTCTCCTGCTTTGGTGTTTCACCAGAATGGTCATACACAGACCTGTTGTGACAGCACAGAGAGCCCAAGCTGCAATGGGAACCTTTCTGGTAACTTCATCTATATGCTGCCATTTTGCATTTTGTGTGAACCCATGAACTCAATACATTTTCCTGGTACTATTAGTGTGACAAGCCGTTCTTCTTGCATTGACTAGTAACCAGCATTTGCTCATACAGGCATGATTTTTTTTTTTATTTCCCTGAAATTCAAGAAGCTATCAGATTAAAAAAAGGGTATGTGAGAGTTAAATTTTTTTACTAATCTTTCCAGGGAATTAAAGTAATGCATGAGCTCATTCAGTCCCATTTACTTGCAGGTTAAATCTTCTAAGATCTGGCCCTAAAACAGACTGAAATTGTGACTGTCAGACAGAAAATATTCAGTATAAGGTGCTGCAGAAAGTGTGTTTTGAAATTCTTAATGCTATCCCTAGTGATTAGTTATTTAAACACTTTAAGATTAATGAGTATAGTTTGGTTAGACGGTGCTTCTTGGTAAATTTGGGGTTCTGGCTGCTTTAGTTTCATTCCTACTGCTCTTATGACAGCACTTTTGCATGAAAAATACTACCAAAATTTCCTATTTCTGGTTTTTTTTTGTAGAGTGCTTGGAATACTGAGGGATAACAAATATTTAAAAATTAAAAACAGACCAAAAAAATGAGCATTTTGTAGTGGTTTTTCCAAAGTTTTCACTGATGCAACAAATGATGAATGGGAGGTAGGGAAAGGGAGGCAACATAAATGATAAAGTAAATGTACATTCTTCTGAATGTAAAATGGAAAACAAAATTGATAAGATGGGGTTTGAATATACTGCTAAAGATGTTGCTTATCCTCCAATCTTAACTATGACAGAAGTTTGGAAGTTGGGGAGGTTTATCTTCTGAGATGGATATACAGGATGGCAAGACACAGCAGACCCTCCCCAGAAGACCGATCTCTAACTGTGGAACGTGCAGGTGTGTGGTTGCTGTGCACAAACTCAGTATGTGCTGCATGGATCAAAGCACAGCTGGTGGTTTCCTCAGAGAAATGGAGAAACAACACTGACACCTAGCCTACCTCTGCAAAGATCAATACTCCTAAGGATTCAGCATCTGCTTTAGCAAGCTAAAAGCCAATCTGGGGCATACATAATGCTTCAGGAAAGTAACATTCAGCATGGGAACAAAAGAAAACAGCTAATGCAAGTTGGTCTAAGAAGACGGTTACCTGTCACAAAAGGTGCCTTATGCATACAAATACGTTGGCCATCGTGGGCAGTACAACTTTGCTAGGTGCAAAGCAAATGCAGTCTGGAAGATTCAAGCTTTTGTTCCTCTAGAACTGTAAAAGAGTGGGACAGTGAGCGGCTTTTATGTTTGGAAAGAGGTGACTTGTGAGATCACTGGCGAGAATGGAGAATAGAGGTCCCTGTTAGACTTTTGAGTCGGTTTTCCTCTCTAAGGCTCGCCTGCTGTTGAACGTCACTGATGAGTAAACAGGTCTGTTGATCAGACCACAAGGGATGGTTCATGGCAGCAACATCTGGTTTTTCTGTGTGTGCTTCCCATGAGCTTTACAGATAGTATCTTTTTGTAGGGCAGGATTTGGCAATGCTAACAGATCTCTCCAGTCTTATCAGTCCTTTACTTTATGTAGCCCTCAAAGTACTCAGAAGAGAACAGTTGCATAACCATTAAACAGAAACTATGTAACCTAAAATAGTTACCAAAACACCTTTTGTATTATGCATATTTTCTGGTCTAATTATATAAACATGTTTTATTATTTATAAAACTGCATCACTTCAAAATTTAGTACTGTGTTTCCCCTTTTCTGCACTACTAAATTTTGCTCTAAAGACCTTCAGAGCTGTATTTTGAGCATACAGATTTAGGACAGGACTGGTCTCAAGTGGCACTGTAATACTAAATATTAAATAACTGATTCAAATTGCAACCAAGAGGAAAATCAGATGACAGTCAAATCTTAATCCAGAAGATTGAAGAGGAAAGCAATATGGTTTTCTCAATTTATTATACCTGCTATTTTGCACATCTTAGTGAGCTGTGTGTAACTGTCTTCTTCCTCATATAACATCTGCTTAAGCATGGTGCAGGAACTATTTACCATTTGCACGGTCCAGACTAACTGATCAGCAATACCGTGCCGAAAGAGGCAAGAAGATTTTACTTATTTATTTATTCACCTATGTATTCTTTTTTAATTAACGTTTTTTAAATCCACATGCATCTGCCAGGCTTTGTGGAAATGCAGCAAATTATCATTACAGGAATCTAGGGAGGCAGCTAGTTGGAACAGTGGAGTGATTTCCATCAACCATGCAGTCATGGTTGCAGCTTTGTATGAGACTAGGTACCAGGATGGAAGATAAGTAAAGGTTTAGTGGAGTGTGCTGTTTGAGCTGCTAGTAGTCCTATTTATTGGATGGATTAAGCATTATTTTTCAGTGCTCTGTCTTGTATTTTTACATGGTTTGTTGCCTAAAAAATAGTATCTGTGGGAGAATTTTTGTTGGTTTAAAAGAGTTGGGTTGCTGGTTTTTGTGTTTGGTTTTGGTTTTAACCTAAAGTTGGAGTATAATAGGTTGGTAGACAATGTCACAAGTATTAAGTTGACCCAGAGGTTTGGAATCCATTGGATTTTTCAGGATCATCTTCTATAATTCTTGTATTTATCTGTAGTCATCTAGAAGGAATGCATACCTCTAGCTATGTCAGGAGCAACATTAATTGGATTAAGTCCTCCCAAGTGAATCAGAAAATTGAAGGCTGTGGTACTGTGTTTGGGGAAGCAGAAAAATGCTATTTGAGGGTAAAACACAGACTGCTTTAAGTCATAGTGGGCATGTGTGGAATTTAGTGATGCTTCCCATTTAAAAGACATAAACATTCAATATTGTTTAAACTCAGCTTCAGAGATGGTCCTTTGGGCACCCTCTCAGTGAACATACTCTTCACAGCCAAAGGAAACCATTGCAGCAAAAATTAGTTTTCAGTCCCAGCTAATGATTTCATAGCCCACCTGCATGTTTGTCCAGCCCAGTCAGATTGTGGGGATTATAAATAGACAACAAGCTACGTAATTCCAGTTCAAGCCTTCTTGCTCCAAAACCAAGACCTCAACTGTGGAGTTTGCATTAGGCTCAGTTTGACTTTCAGCCCAAAGCCTGAGCCCAGAGATCTGTCAGCCATTGCCAGTAGTTGAGCAGTGGATGATGGAGAATAGCAAATCTGACATTTTACTGAAGTGTATTTCCATGGAAAAAGTTCAGGCATCTGCAGTTTCTCTGAAAATAGTTTTCAGAGTCAGAGAGACAGTTTCTTCAACTGCAGACAGTGTGGTGAGCCTATGACTAATTGCTAAATATGATGAGTTTTTTAATATTAACTGTTTTGAAGTGTGGCATTCTTGTATTGCTGTTTGTGGCCCTGACTGTAGCAAAACAATGGCAAAGGCATCTCTGTAAATAACAGCTGCAATTCTGGAAACAAAATAGCTGTTAGATTTTTAACATCAGGCATTTACTATGTTTCATGTTTGGTTGTCAAAAGTCAGTTGGATAGCTTTGGATCCTTGCACCCTGTTGCTGAGCAGCAGACACTGGTTTGGCATCAAAGCCATAAGCACTGTGTGCTGCCAGGTGGGTGCTGCAAAGTTCTGCCAGTGTTCACAGACTGGCCACTCAGTCTTCCTGCAAAAGAAATGGAAGAAAGGGAAAACCTCAGGAGCAGAGAGGCCTTGTGCCTCTTCACCCTTACCATAGGAAGAACTGTTCATTCTGCTTGGGAGAGCAGCCATGCTGAGCTCACTCAGCTGAACAGCAGGTCGGTGAGGAGGGTGGCATCTTCCTGACACAGAGCACAAATCCCATGTAGTGGGCTCTGCAAAATGTAGGGAGTAGAGGGGTGCTTTCCTTGAGCATTGCTTGAGCAATTTGTTTTTACTAGCTGAAGTTTAATTTCACATTTCAGAGCAAAATATTTGGAGGGGAATTTGAAGGACAAAATTTTATCAGTGTGATGAAGGAAACCTGCCTAGCCATATGCATGAAATCAGTGAAGTGCTTGCTCAAGTGGGCACTTAAATAGTTTTTGCTGAATTGAGCATACCATGGGGTATAGCAGGTTAGTTGGTGGAGGCTCTCCAGTTTTTCCATCATTTTAGATGGTGTTCTGTATTATGCTGAAGCATCTTTAAAATGTCATTAGCAGCTCAAAGTTAAAAGGGTTTAGAGGTTAAGAAACTGACTGTGCTCTGGATTGGGAATGCATTCCAAATGTAGAACAAGAGCAGTCAGATCTACTGTTGCACTTTTGAGGGACTCTAGAGCATTCTTTTAAAGACTACACCAGAAAATAAATTATTTTTCTGTTATGGAAAAGTCACTTTTTACATTGACTTTTTGCTGCAGTGTGTCACAATCACGTTTGAAACACTGGCTTGATAAGCAACAGCACAACCGGAAGATTTTGCCAGGTCTATATGTAAACCAATTTGATTTCCCTTATTGTGAGTTTGAGCAGACCAGATGCAAGCCTGGTTCAATTTGTAAGTCTTTTAGTGGAGGACTAAAGTGAACCTCGTAAACCTTATTACGAGCAGACAGATCAGATCTTCCAGAACACTTGTTCCTTGAGTGCTTTCATCCAGGTTTGCTGGATTTAAACGAACTTAAAAGTCTTCCAAGCAGCACACTTTGTGTATATGTGGGTCATTCAAATTTTGTGTCTCTATACAACTGACCAAAGGAAGGGTTGGAGTTGGAGGGACAGAGTAAATTCTCACCAATCAGAGAAGCTTCAGTTGCCCTCATCTTTCAGTTAAGTGTGAATGGATGTGGCTGTTGCCCATGATGGAATGCTTCACTTTGTGGCCTCCTTCGTACAGCTTTAATAGGACAGTGAGTACAGCTGGGGGGAAAGTGGAACAAGAGACATCTTAGCACAGATCTTGCCTTGCTTTTCCTGATCTCTTGGGCTCTACTACTGCTGCTCTAGAAGAAGTTACTTTTCCTGTTGCAGACAACAGCTGTGACCCAAACAACAGTACCCAGTGATCTGTGGACACTCAGCATGAGCTCCTGATATTTAAGGAGGACCTTAAGCAGGATATTAGAAACAGTACTATTGAGGGTTTATATGCACTGGCCAGGCATCTTCACTTCCCCAGGGTCTGTAACTGTTCAGACCGTGCTTAGGCTAAGGGCATTTTCCAACATTAGATTTCAGACTATTATCTAGGACAAATTAAAGACAGCACTTCATCAACTACCACTTTGTGAATTCAGTTGGAGTAAGTCTTGATAATCTCACACTTAAGAAAGGTATCCTTCTCTTCTGTGATGTCCTGTGCAGGCAGAAATTCCATTTTGCCCAAGTTCCCAAAATGCTACGGTGATTTTGACACTGGGCTATACTGTGAATGGGTGTGATTACTGCTCATAACTGTTTCCCTTTATTTGCATTGCCTCATCAGTGGGCTTCAATGAGGACCAAATAGAGGGATAAAAAAGTACATACTGTAGTTCAAAATCTGTCATTCACATTACAGTACATCTTGCAAGAGAATTGATTTGAGAGTTCATCTTTGGCGGAATCTTGCTTGGACACATCTGTATTGTATGAAATGTGTTTCTCACATACCTTCTGTCCTTGTCTGTATGATTTGGCGTGAATAATGTAGCTTCAGAACTTAGTTTTTATCCCTTTTCTCCCTGTCTTTAATCCCAAGTTACTGAGTACGCATGCATCTCTTTTACCTTGGCCTGTGGATGTTTTACTGTTAATTGCAGCAATAAACCATCTACAAGTAGTGGTAAAACAATGTGGGAAATTCCTTGGATTTCTTGTATGAGATTGAGATTCCAGTTGGGGTATTGAGCTAGGAGAATTGCCTTTGAAGTCTGCAGAAAAAGCAGCTAGCTGCCAGCTACAAATCAATGGAAAGTCCTTTGTTGCTCTGCTACCACCAGAGTTAGCTGATTAATGATGATAAACATGCCGGGGGGCAATTCCAACTTTGCTTTGTTTGGAATTTTTGTTTATTGCAGTTTGACCAAGCCAGAAATTTGTAGAATAGCTTTTATGCTTGTTGTTCAGCAGCAATGAGCTTTTTTCCTACCAATTTTTTTTTTTTTTTTAAGAAGCTAGCACTTTGATCAGTTTGGTCTATAACTCAGTTCTTAGCCTTACTTCATCTTCTGGTGCTCAGTCCAAGTACACTTGTTTGGCAGGTTAGGGAAAAAGAACATGCATGATCATATCCTTGCATGCATCTACCATCGCATGATCATATCCTTGCATGTCAACTTTGTAGCAGTTGAACAGTTGGAGCAAGCTTACTGGTTTTGGCAGACCCAAATAATACCCAGTGACTCCTGGCTCTGAGGCTTTTCTGAAGCTCCAGAAATTCTCCTCCAGGTCAGTCTATGGCTTTAGTGCAAATCTACAGCAGTGTCAGTGCTTTGGGAATTTAGATGGGGAAGTCTGTATTCTTAATTTTTTTTGTTTTGGGAAAGGGTCTTTTTATTTTTTGGGGGGGGCGGCGATAGCTGTAGGAAACGCTGCAATCAGAGTCTTCCAAATGTCCATGCAGTCTGGAAAACCCAGCTAAAACTCAACCATTAGCATATTTCAAATACTTCAGGCTGCCTATGAATCCTTCTGTGGAGTAGTGCATCTCCCAACAGCAAGCTAGAAAAGCCCTTAAGCATGTTATGAATTTTGCTTGAAGAAAGGTGAAATGAAGGTGATAAAACACTTCACAAGGAATTTATCATAGCTGTTCACACTTAGGAGTGTAAGAAGGGCACTGAAAGTGCTTATCAGTGCATAGGTTAGACAGGCTTTTCCTCCTAATATTTTTATTTTCAGTGACAGCCTTCAAGCTTCCACTAGATGATATATGTAACCTTGAAATTAAATGGCAGGTTTACTAGCTGTTGGACTGGCCTAACGAGAAACTTGCCACCCAAATAAATCCTTCCTTCACAATACTGTCCTTATTGTTTCTTTCATGTGCATGATCAGAAGGTTTCTACAAGCACAACTAACGTTTTGCCTCCAACTACTCTGTTTTCTCAATATCTTGAAACTGATAGCATGAAAACTGTGACCCATGTTACTACAGTGACCAAACCCTTGAAGGGTTTGCTATTTCTATCATATCAATTTAATAAATTAATTTCTGCAGTGCTATGGAGACTACAGGGCAAAAGAAAGTTTCTGTTCAGCTGAAGTATCACACTTTAAATCTCATTGATGTTCTTACACGCTTTCAAATTGTCAGAGGATTATTTATGTATGGCACAACTGTCTTTCTAAATGCTTGTAAAAGTAGGTTTGAAGAGAAAAGTTTGGATTTATGTTGTTTAACATGGGAACGTTTTCAGTTTTGTAACCATTCCAGTCATGTTTGAAAGTTCTCCAGTGCCAATTAATTGGAATCTAATAGTTTTGCCAGTGGAGAGGAAGTTGTAAATGCTGTAAAATATGTCATGAAGATGATTCACGTTGCAGCATTGCTTCACACTAAGGAAGCTAAATCTCATCCAGATACAAATGTTATGAATATTACTTCACTGATGTTTATAGTAAGTGTGTATGTGTGTGGTCAGTCCAACCCTTGGGGAAAAAAAACCCAAGAGGAATTCCTCTAAGAATTTATACTGCATGAGGTTATGATTTTATATGCTTAGATTTCCATTAGGTCTTTTCTAAGTGAGTAATGGGTCCAAAAGATAGGAAGTTACTCTCTTTTCTTTTCTTGAAGACAGCAGAAAGATATAGAGAAGAGGATGATTGTGTATTAAATCTCCTGCTGCTTGTTCTTATCTTCCATGGCATCCTCTTCTGAGCTTCTAGTTTGCCTCTATCTGAAAAGAAAAACCAGAAGTCCAGCAATTATTCCATGTACATTTGGGAAAGTGTAGATCATTTTTATCAAGGGATGCTTGGAAAGTGGATGTAAATTGTGGATATATATCTGTATCCAGCATATCTCTCTGATGCAAGTGCACTCCCTAAAACAAAATGTGAAGTGCTGGGATCTGCCAAGTGAATTTCCAGCTCATTGTGCATGATGCTTTTCATTACTAAAGAGTGTATTTGATTTGCAGTACTCCCAAGTCACCTGTTGAAGTCTTAATAAGATTTCTTATTATCTTTGTCCTGGTGTCTAATAACAGGTGAAGTTCCCTGCAACAGATGTGCAATTTGTCCTCTCTCCTCCACTGTCCTGCTAGTTTCCATGAAACTTTTAAAAACTTAATTATCCTTGAAAACATGTGAGGCTTTTTTCCCCTGCCATGTTCAGGTGAAATTAGCCAGTATTTCCAGAGAGCTAATGAGAGGCTAGGAAAAGCAGACAAATGAGCTTGACAAAAAAAATTGTAGAAAACCAGACCAAAATTTTGCGTCAACTTCTGTTAATGTGACCAGGGTGTGGTGGTTTGGCATTGCTATAAGAAATCATTTGTTGAATTGTAAAATATGTAAAACCTGGTATCCTAGAGTTAATGTCTTGTACCTTTTGCAGGTGGAGATTTACATTTTACCTTTATATATTTACCTATGGAGTACGGTTCCTGAAAAAGGTAGGCACTTATACCCTTATGCTTTCCGACATCACAGACTTGTTGTCTCGTGCTGGTGTAATATAAAGCACAGGCATAAAGTTCTTGTTCATGAGCAGTAAAAATTAAAATTTAATTTGCATTCATAAAATGTTTTGCCAATAGCACTGGTAAGGAATATAAGTTCTTATCCATATTTAATGGGGTTTTAAAAGAAAAAAATGTGTACCAACATGCCTAGTTCTTTTCATTACTTTTCATTCTAGGCGTTAAGCTGGCAGTAAGGCTTACCAAAGCATTGATCTCAATTTCTCCATCATCCTTGTTTGAATGCCTCTGACAGAGCTTACTATTTACTACCAAACAAAATGCATTAATGTTTCAGAAAAAGAAATTTATTTTTTACCTGTTCCTTGTCTAATGTACTACAGAAGGAAATTTTTGTGGAGTTTCCCATCAATGCTGTGTTTCAGGTGATTTAAAAAGAGAAGGATATTAATAGTTTCTAAACACTCTGGCACAGGCCTGTTAACCCTGCCATGGAGAGTAATATGGATTTATGGTGCAAATTGTTTTTACAGTGTCAATAGTTCTCAGAGCTTTTGAACAAGTTGGGCCATATTTGTGTAATTCTGGGAGGTGAAATTAGGGGAATGTGTGCATTCAGTGTGTTCACATAATCTTTTGTGTTTTGGTCCAAAATTTGATACAAGAAAATGTATGCTGAATATTTCTGGTGCTTTGTGAGTAAAAGAAGTTGTAGGAATCTTTTTTTATGTGTATAGTTCTTGAGGCTGTCCCAGGTTAGAGGCAACTTGGTGCGAGCAGGAGAAACGATGTGTCTGTGTGGGGAGGGCACATCAGAGCTGTTCTCAGCTATTTAGCTGGGAAGCATGGGCACCAGTCCTCCAAATGGACCAGAGCAGCATGTGATTGTATTCTCTCCCTGCCTCCTTGAAAATATCTCCCTGATATTTTGTGTGTAGTGCATTCATTAACATGCTGCATGGTCGTGATCTGATATTCTGTTTTCTGCATTTGATTTCACAAATGTCTGTGGTATGAATTATGAGAATAGTTTTAATAGGCAATTGTCACAGCCTGAAAGGTTACCTGGCCAGTGGGTGTGTAGAGATCATGACTGTGAGTTCATAGGATTCTGTAATACCCAATGACACCAAGGCTTAATCATCTGAATTTTTCTACACCGTCACAGTAAATGCTACAAAAATCACCATTAGCAAGTGTCACAAAATCACTACTAGAAAACATACCTATGATTAAGAAAGCAAATCTCTTTCAGCACAAATAAAATGTCTGTTCTAGGAAAAATTCTAAATACCAGCTTTTCTCTAAACTAGGAAGAGCACAGTAAGTGCATGCGTCATCCCAAGGCATTGTGAGCTCTTTAAAGGCTGAGTTGACATGCAAAGTGCAGGATGTTTTCTGGTTGAGCATATCACTGCAATTTGAGGAGGACTTGGTGACACAGCAAGGTGTACAACTGCTTGCTTAGTAAGGATTGGTTGTATACTTTTGCTGTAATTTTAGCTTTCAAAATATTTCATTTTTATAAAGAGAATTTGTTCATTATGTAATTGTGTATGTATTTATAATGACTCATTTATACACAGTGTTGTGAATGAGTTTTGTAACATTTTATGCTACTGTCATTATTCCAATATTCTGCTTTGTATACTCAGGTTTTTCACATGGAAATATATGTAAATTTTAAAAATTATGATTGTGATTGTATTTATATTTGCACCATCTCCCTAGTAACAGTATGTAACTAAAAGACAGTACAGGCTTTTTGCTGTTCATCGAACACCCAAGATTTTACTGAGTCTACTTAGGTGCAAGATCTGGGTTTGCGAGGAATAAAATCCAGACCCAAAAATCTGAAGGGTGACACTTCTTTCAAAGCTTTGCTACAGTACCCAAGTAGGTAGTCCTTTTTAATTTGTCTTGGTTTTCTAGATTGAATAATTGCAAAGAGCACTTAATGCTTCTTTAAGAAGCTAGTGAAAGAAGTTAGGCATAATAAAGTCCCTGATGAATTTGGTAGAAAGATCTTCCCTTCAAAAAGCTGTTTGCCTACAGAAAGAAAGTTCATATCATAGTCAGCAGGTTCTTGCTGTGTTAATGCTACAGTAGAGGCCTGAATCCTTCCAAGTAACAAGGTCTGCCTAAGACCATCCCTAAGATAGCTAGTCCAGAAGACTGATAAGCCCAGGTGCAATGGCAGTCCCTACAAGTGCAGTTCCATCACAACAACATGTGCAGCCTTACTGAGGGAAGGCCTGAAGGGGTGAGTACCACAAATGTTCCTGTTTTGAAGAATGGAATATGCTACCAACATAGCACCAAATTGGAAATATTCACTTTGATTTTTAAAACCCAAGCTAATGCTTAATACATAATTTTTGATTGTTGGATTAGACATTTTGATACAGTATGTCTTTCAAACACCCAAAGGTAATAAGAATTTATTTTTAAAGCGAAGCTGCATTTAGGTGCTTTTCATAATAACAGAACCATTCAAGGTTGGTTGGTTTATGCATTTCTGGATCATTAAAATCCTTGATTTGAGAAAACTGTTTTTGCCATCTTAAGTGGGAGGTGCTCCTTGGGAGTTGATCATTATGACTATAACTATCACAGGTGCTTCCTTTATAAAAGTGGACAACTCAATTGTACAAAAGGTGCTCCCTAAAACACTATGCCCAACGCATGACCTCTTTTGTAATTTCTTTATTAACTCTTGAATTGACAGAAAACAAAATACTCCCTTCTATATTATTGTCCTTCCCTTCCAGTTTGATCTGGTCCCCTTTCAACTTGCCACTCTTTTGCTTTGCTGTGTATGTTGCTGACTTGATGGGTTTTTCTGTTAACATTTGACACTCTGGCATTTTCTTTGCGGAGTCTGACAGTGAAATACACCTACAAGACTTGCATGGGGCCCATCAATTACTTAAGCACCACTTTGAGCTAGTTTTGAGGTCCTTTGCTTAGTGCTGGCTCTTTGCCTAGAAGTGAATTCCACCTTTTGGATTCTTTCTGAAAATGCCTTTCTCATAATGCCCACAGCACATGAATCATTGCCACTTTGTCTTCTACTGTCACCTTCCCTATTTGCTGCGTAAAGAAATAATACTGCATCAGTGCAGTATCAGCAGAAGGGTGGATGTCAATGTTTCCTTGTGCCCACCAGATCACCCAAGGAACATCTAAATAGGATACTGTGGCAAACTGCCCTTCTTGCAGAGTGTCATCATGTCTATAGTGGCTTTGTGGAGCTTATCTCGCATTTGGGGAAGATGTGCCCAAGCTTAATAAGAAGCAATTATTTAGCGGACTTACCAACTCTGATTTAGTTCTAAAACTATGATACTGTCAGTGTTACATGCCAATGTTAATTTATTTTTAGGATGGTGGTAACTGACTACATTCAAGTTTTAGGTTTGCCTGGGTAGAGCATCTTGCAAGGAAAAAGAGGCCTAGGGTTTCAATTTTGTTTTTTGCTTCCTTACAGAAGCACTTGAAAGCTGATAAAGCTGTCCTTCAGAGCAGTCGTAAGAGTCTCTGAAATGCCATGGCAAGCTTGTCTTTGCTGTTGTCCATGACTGCACTTTAATGGCTGATTTAGATAGAAGGAATTTCTGCACCAAATAAAGCAACCTCTGCATTTTTTTTTGTAATAACTGCACATGATTTATCAATTCTTTTTACATGTTGTATTTGCTGTGGACACTGCTGAAGATTTAAAACTTTCTTATAGGAGCTGTGTCTCTTTATTGAATTATTCTCTTGGGTTTTGTCTTTTTCCAGTGACAGGTATATGCTGTTAAATTATTAATCAAATAAAATTTTTACTTTTGTTGAACTGCATTTTTAAAAAATCTCAATACACAGGGAAGAACTGTCTGATTTAAAGCTTTGTCATCAAAGTTTTGTGTTTTGCAATAGAACCTATCAACCTATATGTTTTAAATAAGTTTTTCTCTTAGTAGTGTGTCTCGCTTTTGAAAGACAGGTGTCTGCTAAGAGAGGTTGAACCCTCCCTTAGGACAGAGAATGTGATTTTCCCCTCCCTCCGAATTATTTAATTTTGAAATCAAGGGCTTTCAGGCAAAGATACGGGAAAAGGAATTACAGTTCTTTATTAGTATTTTATAAACAAACAATAACAATAATAACAACCATAAATAGAACCAGAAACCAATAGCAGATTACTTTCCCACGCGGTGTAATCACGGTCGAAAAACCAGCAGGGGGCGCTGTTGAGCTCCCGGCCGGGCAGGGCAGGTGCGATGACTCCTGAGCGGCTGCAGGTGGCGCTGTGGCGCAGGGTCAGGTCAGCCTCAGGTAGCTGGGAATGGCGGACAGGCTGGAGAGCAGCCAGGCAGCTCAGAGCGGCAAAAACAGGGCGGCAGGG
>VZRZ01001156.1:61742-125559 GCA_013398175.1 Climacteris rufus
GCAACTGCTGCAAGAAAAACACAGCCCGGGGAAATGTGCTCTTCCCAGTGGAAAAAAGGGTTGAATCAAAGCTTGCCCAGCCAGGAGAAGAAAAACAGGGCACAGTTGGATCTCCTCTGGTCGCAGCCAAAAGCCAAAAAATGGCCTCTCCTCTCCGCGGTCCCATGCCAAGAGTGAGTGCCTGTTCCAACGGCCGGCTCAGCTCTTCCCTTACCTGCCCCCGCCCAAGCACACCCTTTGTCTCCCACAAAAGAGTTGATAGCCCCCAGATCACCCAGCCATTTGTTGCTTAGTAACAATGATGGAAAAAAAATTCCAAGGCATCCCCGAACCTTCGACATAGTGTCTGCAGGACACTTAGACTGGGTCATTTTGCTGAATAAATCTTGCCATGAACTCATGAATATCCTTTAGGTTGGGAAGGCTGAGGATTGATAGTAGAGTTTCCTGTGTGTAGCTCTTTGCTGTATGCCATGATCAGATGCTGATACTGTATATGATGGGTTTTAGCAATGTGAAATGCACGAAAACAGATGCTACCACCCACTCTCCCTCTTTCTATCCATATCTGCTTTCCATAGCCTCTGGATCATGCAGTAGCTTGTTCACAGCACTTGCCCCACCCTCCTGCCAACTCCACTGCTGAACTGTGAAGGCAGGAGACTATAATGGATTTTGCTCTGGTCTTGTCCTCAGTGCCTCTTATGTCAAATGGACACAGGTCAACTTTTCTTTGTTGCAATAATACATTGCTCATGAAGCAACATGAAGTGAATAAGGGCAACCTCTACCACTGGTGTCTGCCTTTTTCAGTCAAGAGTTGACTTTAACTGCAGGGTGCAGTTGACCTGCTGTATGACTGGTACATCATTCAAATGTTTGTGATACCAAGAGTACGCGTGCCGCTTTCAAGAGTTACAGTGAAGTGAGAGACATGTCTTTGGTACGAGAGTAGGGAAGCCAAGGCAGTTGCTTGTTTGCTCACAAATGGACCACATGAAGAGGAGTGGCCTTCCACATACTTATCCAAACCACTGCATTACCTACAAATTGGGATTTATGTAGGCATGAGACCAACAGACTTCAGAAAAAATTTTTTCACTAGAGTTATTTGTATTTAATTATCATATTAGACATTCCTCCCTTCCCCACCTCCTGTGTGCTTTCAGCCTTTTCAGGCTGCAAGGTTTAATTTTATTATGGGGTTTGCTATCATTGTCTGTAAATAGTGAAGCTGTTAATGCCATTTCCATGTCAAAGCATCTCAAAGGTGAAACTGTTTTCTTGGTGTTGCCTTCTTTTTCAAATGTTTCTCATAAAGTTTTGATGCTTCTTCAAGTCCTCTCTACCTTAATGCTTTCAGTTGTAGCTTATTATATTACTAGGTGGTGTAGTAGGGGGATGAGACTTTCTGCTTCCTGCGGGGTCTTTTCATTGCTCAAGTGAAGTGTATGTTTGTCTGTCGTGCTGACCACTGGCCGCACAGTGGCCTGGGCAGACAACAAGGTTGGTGTCCCAGTAGGGTGGACAAACCCAACCCCTGTCAGCAGCTGGCAATGCTGTCTGCAGGAGGCTCCAAGGAGAACTGGCAGCAGTGAGGTGTTGCTAGGCAACAAAGGCAGAGCAAAGGACGAGAGAGGGCCTTCTCTTTGCCTACAGTCCCAACTTTATTCAACCCCCGAGGGGGCAGAAGATCTTGCTGGAAGGGAGGCTCGAAAGAAAAGGCAGTTGGGGGAGTGGTTACAGTAACTTTTAAACCAGGGAGGAGAGAGAGGGGAGCAAAGGAGCAAACCAATAGGGCGACGACAAGGGGTGACAGGGGACCAATTACAGAGGAATAGGGGAGGAACACATTTGAATCAACCAATTATAATCCAAACAGAACAGGACTTTCCAGAGCTTCATGCATAACCAATGAACTACATTAGTAAACATGAAGACTTGAGCCAATGAGGATACAGGAACACAGAAGCTTCTGGAACAGAGGGAGGAGATGCAGCAGGAGGGACAGCCAGTGGGTGGCAACCCTAGGCTTGGGTCTCGCCCTCGGATCCGCCCTCAGGGTCAGAGTCCTGGGCGGGAAAATCTACCCACTTTATGTCACTCAGCCCCAAGGTGGGCTGGGCCACTGCAACATTTGTCTATGTTCTTTCAAACCAGAACTTTCAATTTGATGACAATGAACTGTAAACTTGCAAGGTAATGAATATGAAGTAGATGTTGGGAGGTTGATGCGTTTGTCACTCAACCCCATAGCGCTGTGTGTTTCAGGACGTGCCCTGCAGTGTGATGGCTAATGCGCTGAGGGGATGAGATAGGTCATTGTAATTAGGATTTGAAGTCACCTCTGTCATTTCTGATACTTTATAACTAGAGGTAATCGATGTAAATGTTGGTTAAGAGTTCAAGCCATCCACCTTTTACCTCAAATATTCTTTTTAAGAGCAGATTTGGTAATGAGTATTCTGTGTGAGGAAATGGACCAAAGTACCAACTTTCAAAGAGAAGATGAAGCTTTCTTTGTTACTGGCTGCCAGTAACAGGTGTTTTTCAGAGCAGATTTCAATTATATGTGCTTAAAGAGTGGGTGGCCCACAAAATCATTTGATGTGAAGCATTCACCCTTCCATCTACTCCTCATTGCTCCCATTCTTGGCAAAATGGCAAATGCTAGCTGTGACCATCCCATTTTAGTTTTCAAACTTCTGAATGAGATGTTTTGGCACTGAAGGACTGAAGCCAGCATTCTTTGTATCTTTACAAATCACTAAGATTTGAAGCATGAAAAATAAGTAACCAGTTATATTTCCACTCTGATCATGTATATGCAAATTCTTCCCTTTCTGAATGAAACTGAGATTTTTCAGCACTACCATTTGTTTCATTTGCATGTCTACAAAACACTTCCTTGCAGAGCACCACACCAGTAGTGATGCCAACAAGCCATTAAGTTCCTGTGGCATTAAATTGATTGCTTTGCTTATCATTAACATAGGAACAAGATAATGTTTTTGTTTTCTTCAGTAATATTTGCAGTTAAATAAATGGTGGCTTTGCTCCTTAAGAGTTAATGGTCTGACTATGCTCCAATTAAATGGAAAAAATATCACTATCTTTGGTGATAAAGAAACAAAGTGAAGAATTCAGGATTGGCTTGTTTCTTGCTTGCTCATCTTTGGTGCTAAGCGGTGCCTGTATAATGCTGTAAAATGGAAAATTTTTACAAACACATGGAAGCAAAGCTTCCAGGTGACATATAGTGACTTTTCACATTTTATTTCCTTCCTTTAATTGCCCGTGAGAATTACAAACTCACAAAAGAGAATGAATTTTCTGCAGTGAGAGTCTTTGAACTCTATATTGAGACTTGGAAACTGAAAGTTACATGTAGGTATCCTACTGGGGAAAGGATCATCTACCTGGATAAAAAAATCTTACTATTTTTCTAATTTAATTTTGAAGTAAGGCAGATAATATAAGTATGCTGTGGCTATGTTTAAAAAATGCTGGGTGCAACAAGCTTCTGTATGTATGCAGCTGATTGAGTGTCCTTCCTAATGAGTCATCCCATACTGAAGAACTGAGAACGGTTTACTGGGAACTGCCTGCTGGGTAGGTACAATTTCTAGTGGTACAGATAACTTGCAAAAGCATGGCTTGGGAAAGCCATGTTGAAGTGTAAATTTGACTCCAAAAGCCTACTCAAGTGACATAAATGTATGGAAGGCAAATAGAAAATAGCAGTGTAGTATGAAGGCAGAAACACCCCAACAGGCAGAGCTCCACTTCTGCTGTTATGAAAGTTCCTCTTTCTTGAAGCTATAAGATGTTTCAAAAGAGGAGAATTAAGTGGTTATCCTCATGTGTTACAGCCCGGGGAGAGTAGAGCAGAATATGCAAATGCCATTTTGGATTGTTTCTACTACAGAATTTGAGAGCCTAAAGTCAGACCACCTTAATTTGAAATACAAAAAAAAGAATTTGTCACTTAATAATGTCATTGCTGGTTATTGACATTGTTTCTATATTACAGTTCACTTATTATTGAGATTGTTAACCTTGGACAAAGTAAATGATTGTTGATGTGCACAGCCTCTTCATAATATTGCTGTATTTGTGGAAAAAAGCATTTCTGTGATGAAGATTCTAAGTTTGTATTATGTGGGAAATAAGACTGGGACAGTTTTCATATTAAAGGTTGTGCTACAGTTTAAGTGGGGTTATAGTTAGCATATTAATGATAGTGTTCTGGGGAAAAATAACAGAAGAGTTTGAAAGCAGATATTAATAATCTCAAATTCTTCATACAGGTTTTCTTCAGTGCATTGAAAACATTCTTCATAGGGACTGTCAGTCACTGCTGTCATTATTAGAAATAGAGAATACATTTATTTTTCCTCAATATTGTATGGGAATCATGAGAGGACATCATTCATGCTTACAGTACTGACAACTCTTCCCACTGGAAGCCATCCTACAACAAAGAACACCTGTAATACCTTAGTTCCCCAAGGCAGAAATTGATAGCTGTGGCTTTTGGTTTAATGCTATAAAGATTTGTCACAGGTTGGAATCAATTTTGGTAGATCTAAACTGAACTGAAAAACATGTACTGCAAAATACCAGCAGCTACCAAACTGAAAAGTAAATTGCTGTATTCAAAATATCCAGTGCTCTAGACAGTTTTAGGTAGAACAGACTTGATTTTGTCATAAAAGTTCCTCAGCTATTGGAAAGCTATTTGCAGAACACATCATGTGTTACATCATTTGGAGCAGAAAAAAAATGACCTGCATCAGAATGGTCAGTATTTATTTTATTGTTTTCATCTTCTCTTGCCATAGCTGCTGCATCTACTTTTTCATTAAACTAGTGCTGCTGGACATTTTGCAGAACAATACAAGAAATGCAGCATCTTGGAAAAATTCCCACCACTTTTAGGAATATGTTTGATCATCTGATTCATAGAATAAGACTCCTTAAAGCAGTTTAATATTTTCTGGTTTTAACGCTGAGATACCAAAGCATGAGTTTGGGAAATATCTACCACCTTGGTTTAAATCAAAACTGACTTTAGAAAAAACACTGTGGCAAGAGCTGGGAAGCAGGGGGTTTGCCTCCAGAGCCCTTCATTCTTGAATTAATTGAGGCAGGCATTCTATTGAGCACATTTTCTAACATGCATCTGTTGTGATGTTTCCTTCCCGTGTTATACCTGAAAGGTTGTTCTATTAGCTATTACTAAAGCCTTGTAATTCCTTTTATTCAGTTATCTTATTGGCTGATGCTGCATAAATACTCTCATGTAAATGAAGAATGTCAGAGATCACGGTGAGGCCCTTTTAACACGATGCTGATATTTGATATTTTACTGTGCTATTAACAGAGGGATAATGTGATATGTATGCCACTCAGAGAGGAAATGAAGCCTGCCTTTGGCAGATTGTGCTTGCTTTAAAATTGATTTGGATTCTCTGGGGGGGTTTGTTACTTTTTTTTTTTTTCTAAATCGTAAAACCACTTGCTGAGTATCTGTAAGTGATGAAAAATTTTAAGCTAAAATCATATTAGATGTTAAAATCCAATTATAATCTTATTCCTTTCTGTGAAAGCAGGACTGAGCATTGGGTGATAAATAAAACAATTTCTAATTCACTGAGTGAGCAGGAAAGAATATTCATGCTCCCAAGTCTTTTGAAGAATGCTATTGTGAGAAAGGGGAAATGCCATATTACTTTTTAAAATAGGCATCACGAGTGGAAAAGATTTCCAGAAAGACCATAGTTAGATCACATCTCATGGAAAAGGAATTTGTTTCAGTTATCTCTTTGAAAGGGCATAAAAATTTTTGGGGGCATTTAGGAGAGTGTTTTGGATGTTTGAGATAGAAATCATGGGTCCTGCTGTGAGAAAGATCAAAGTCACTATAGCAACTTGGTTTTAAATGACTCCAGCACTTCAGTGTACATCAACAAGGAAAGTGAGGGCATTTTGAACAATGAGGCTTTGTAAGAGAAGGCGAGTCAGCATAGGAAGTAATTTATTGTGTAAGCTCTTGGAAGTTAAGGTAATAACTGGATCAGGCAAAAGAGGACAAAGTTAAGCAAGGTGGCAGAATTTATTTGTGGCTGAAAGGAAACTGAAGTTTTTTAAAAGAACAAGCAAAGGAGAATATCAATGATATCCTAATTCAGTAACAGGACATAGATGGCAATAGGACTTTCAAATGTAGACAATGGAGACAAATTTTACATAATCATGGTAAGGAAAAGCAACACACTAATATAAAAAAAACATCTAGAATTGAAGTTCACTTTATTTGCTTTGAATCCAGATGAGGGTATTTAATAATATCAGAGTTATAAGTAAATGCTATGTAATCATCAATTTGGCGAGTTAAGCTGGTACTGAGCCATACACAGCACCTCTACTACTTGTGCCTTACACTGTTGCTTGGGGTAGAGAAGGACGGGCTGCCAGACCTCATGTCCCCCTGTGGACTGGTTGCTAATTTTTACTGTGGCACAGTATTCATTTTCTTAGCAGCCCAGCTTTCTGAAAGACTGAAATTTTTTCGCTGTCCTATAATTAAAATGGCAGATCTAGAGGAAATACTTCCAGAGTGTTATATTTGGGCAATTTTATTATAAAAATAGTTTTAATTCATCTGTAAACCTGATTCATACCTGTAGCAAAGTTTTTAGCTCAGCACTCTATTGCCATGTTTTGCTATTCAAATTAATGAAGTGGTCCTGTTGTTCACAGCTAATTAAACCTGAGCAAAAAGTACACATTTGAATACAAGAACAGGTTAGTAATAACGTAAATGGTGCTTTGAGTTGCCATTGTTGCATTGAACTTACTACTGAGGCAATGACTTGTAGAAGGATAGATGTATTCTCATTTATACTAGTAAAACATGTAGAGCAATATGTATTTTTATACTATAAGTGCTTCGAGTCATTAAGTTGCTTCCTTTTATCTTTAAAGTAGTAGGAAAAAAATCCTGCCAGTAAATAAATATATTGTCAGTAATCTTGTGGTTTTTTTCCTATTATAGTCCCTTCCAACTTTACTCTGATACACCTCTCAGGGCTTTCTCTTGCCTACTGATGGTCTCGGCTACTGGCTATTGAACAATGCCAGGTCAGCATGGGGAAGTACTGCTGTAAATTTGAACCTAACTCAGAGTTCTCCTTCTATTTTTAACTGCTATTATCTCATAGGTGACTTAAGGAGTTTCACCAGGATTTTTGTCCCGTCCCCAAGATTCGTAGGCTTAAGAAGGTATTGGAGGGCAAATTCTTTCTGCTTGCTCAATTACTTTAGAATTTTTGCTGTGATACAAATTTACTTACAAATTTGTTTATGGTTTTATACTAAAAACATAATACAAATCTGAAATTTATAAAACAAAAACATATGCAGTTTATGATAGCTCCTGTTCTCATCTCTACCAGCCCATCTCATCGCTAGTTGTTTTAATACCTCAATTGCAGAAAACCACAAGTTATGTCTGAATAGATCTGTCAGCAGATAAGAAATGGAAACAACAAAAGGCTTGTGTCTGTGCACTTCCTCAGCAAGAGGGAAAGGCAAAAAAGAAAGGGAAAATGGATGTAAAATTTTATGTAGGTTTAGACATTTGGGGAAATTATTTTGGCTGTCTTCTTTTGCTTTAGTGAAGTAAATGTTATGATGATCACTGACTCAGAACTGAGCAGGAAAAATTTCCTTTCAAATTGCATTTTTATATTAAAATTGATTAACATTTCCCCCTTCTGTCTTTCTGTTAGAAGAAAATACAGTATGAGAGACATTCTCTCACTGGAATTTTTCCATTCATACTTAGTGCTTGTGGCATTATTAAACACATCAAGAAATGTGATTCTTAGGGTGTCCTCTGCAGTGCCAGGAGTTGGACTTGATGATCCTGGGTTCCTTCCAACTCACCATATTCTGTGATTCTGTGGTTGTAAGTATTTCAGTTGTAAAGACACCTGCAGCCCCATGTGTGAATTGCCCTGACACAGAACATATGCACCTCAGGAAAATGCAATGGTTGCAGGAGTAGAAGTGAAAGGCTGCTTCAGTCTGTCCTTACTCATTGTTACTAAGGATTATGCCTCATTTTAGCTGTGATCAGTGACTGAAGTGCTTAAAAATATGTCCTCTCTAGCAACCATCACACCGGTGTGGCTTTTGGCCTGCCTGTTCTAGCAACTTGTCTGAAGGAGTTCTGCTCTCTCAGTCATCAGGTGGGATGTGGAGGTGTCTCTGTTGTAAAGCAGTCAGCTCCTTCTGCCCGTGTTTTAGTTGCAGTGTTTGAGAGTGGGAAGTTCACTAACGAAAGGCCTTCTTCATCCACTGCCCATAATGGCACCTTGTGATTCAAACACATTCTAGCCTCTCTGGGGATAAACATTGGCCCTGTAAACTAGAGAAAACTTGTATTTCCTATCAAAAATTCTGCAGTAACTTTCTGATTTTCAGACTGTCAGGGATGATTTTGAGACCTTGCCACAATGTGCCTGTATGAAGGTACAGCAAAACACACCAGTGGGGGCTTTTGTTTGCTTTTTCTCTATACAATTTTTTTCCAGTGGGTGGTGTAGGTTCCTAAATACCACAGTCTTAAGTCTGGGTTTATGCATATAATTTCACCTTGGTGCTTACCTTGGTGGGGAGTTATTATTAAAAATGGATTCTGTCTCCCTTTGTGGGCTGCATGCAGCAATGGAGCATGTTATATGTCAGTGAAGGAAGCCACAGTGAATCTTGCAAAGGAAAGCAGCTGCCCGGGGATTTCCAAAACTCAGCATCAGGAGTACAATGAAGAATCTGGCAAACACTTCCCATTAGCACATGGTATGGAAGTCAGTGGCTGGGCAGAATCAGACACATGCACTCTTCCGGCAGAGCAGCCACAGATAGGAACTATAATTACAGAAAGTAGGTTTGTAATGATGAGTTTAATTATTAACCACTTTCCTGTATGCCGTTGAGTAACCATGGTATCAGAGCACAGAGGACTGGAAATCCTGGAGCTTTGTTGAAGATGTATCCTACAGGAAAATTAGGAGTAGTCTGAAACCATGCAACTCTGTAATGATCTGCCAGGGGTGGATTGTCCTATTTTATTTTTTTAATGATTTGGTCTTGGGATTCTTCCTGGTCTCTTAAATGTTTGATTTTATGCAGCTCTCTTTCCTACCAAGGTGTGGTTTTCTAAGTGTAAACCTCAGTACTCTCCCTTTAAATACTAATTCCAGGCCTACAGTTTTGTCGTCTTTTTAAATAAAGTAAATCCATAAATATCCTCTTAGATGCAAATGCTAGGCTAATTGATGTGGTCTGGCTTTGTGATTAAAAATAGAAGGCAGCTGTAAAGCTAAGGGGTATACAGCTGCTTTGCTTCATCAAAGGGTTATCAGGCATCTGGAGTGCTCGGGTGAATGTGTCCACTACTTTTTATGCTCTCTTCTTACAGTACAGATTTAGAAACTACAAAGCACATGGAACAATGTTGCTGGGAACTGTAGCCTGACTCCTGTAATATTTATATAGGCCTTCAGCTTCTCTAAGTGTCACAGTACCACTGGCCACTCAACTTGCTCGCCAAACAGTCCTTGAAAATGTTGTCATTTCACATGAAGGCAAAATTTTTTACAAGTTTTGTTTACTACAAAGCAATTGTCAGAAGAAGTGTCAGAGGAAGAAGGTACACAAAAGAGAGCAAATATTTTTGTGTCTGGACTTGGTAAGGGGGCCAGTGGCTTTCTGGTACAGCGAAGCAAGAAGATGTTACAGTCACCAATTTCTCTGGCTGGTGCATTCTTCAGTTCTATTCAGTGCATTGTCTTAATATTAGGACCCTTCCAGATTCTGTATGATTATCAGTTCCTTTTGCCAGTTTCGTTTTCCATATAAGTTCTAAGTTGAAATTAAACTTTTATCAACACAAGACATAAGCACCAAATCTCTGTACATAGTATTTTCAAAGAGAAAAGCAGATGTGTGTGTGGAGCTTACTCTGCCTTTCCAAATACCAATTTATGTAAATACATCAAAACTTTAATTCATATTTTTTCTAAAACCTTTTTTTTGAGCACACATATGTGTGCATTTGAAATGTCAAGGACATCTTCAGTGATTGTTATTAATCTTGGCCTTTATAAGTTCTTCCGTATTTTGTGATTTCTGATTAGTAGAAATATAATTTTAATTATGCTTGGAAATACTCAGTGCAGATTGCTGAGGGGAAAGACTGAGCACTCTTCATTGAAGAAGCCTTTTCCCTCCGAAAACCAGACACAAAGCACTAAACTCTAGAGGAAAAAAAAAAACTGTTCTGCAGAAACTTAGAACAGCTTGCTTAGTCAGAATATATGCAAAGAGAACCTCAGGAGATTCATCGACAATGTGTCATATTGCCTTCGCTTCTGTAGTTAGCTATGCCAAGAAATACAAATGACTGCTTGGATCTTTGAAGGATTTATGAAAATGTTATTCCTAGTGTGAGAAGCAACTGCATCCTAAACCAAATTAACAGTCACTGGAAGGATGAACACACACAAGCTGATGCAAAATAGTAGCCATGGATTTTGTTGTTTTGCTGAGTTCTCTTTGTTCCCAGCAGGGTGTTTTGTCAGAACTAGGTGATTTTGTGGATAGAAGGAAGCATACATAATTCTGATATGTAGGTGACTTGCAGTGGTGCTTGCAGATTGTCAGTTTATTCTGCAGCTCAAGCTATGCTCTTGGCATCATTGGCTGCTAGCGTTGTGCCCTCAGAGCCTGCCATGTGTGGCCAGTAGAGACTGGAAACTGTCTGATGTAATTTGTAAATTAGTTAAACTTTAGTATAAGAAATTCTTAAGTAGTGGCAAAACAAATACAGCAGTAGCAAGGGATGATACTATATCCAGGGCAATTTGTCAGAAGATAGTAAGAAAAAAACACACATTTTAGGAAATCATAGAGTTTCCAAGACATCGTAAGTCTGAAGTCATTGAAGGCCAGGCAAACTTAGTGGAAGAAACTTGGAAAAGCCAACTCAGAAAGTTCTGGTTGTTCCTTCATGAATATTCTAAAAATCAGGAAAAATGAGGAAGAGTGTCATTTTCTTTCTGCTGGAGAGAAGTAAGCTGCAAAATATTGATGCTTGTGAAAACAAGTCACTTTCTGTAATTTGTAAAACTGTGGCTTGTTTTACAACATTTAATACCATGGAGTTTTTGTGTAGTTAAGAGGAAAAAGATTGTATTTGTTTGTACGTTATATGCAGAAGCAAATGTTTTCTTGGTTATATATTCTTCTTAAGAGTGAAAGGCTGCAGTAGTGTACAATTATGCTGATTGTCACTGAGCCATGTAAGAAGATGGGGAAGGAAGTCTGGGATCATTGTGGAATTTGTATCTAAGAGACTAATTTATTGAAAAATCTTTTGGGTTTACCATACATGGCTGGAGTAAATTTCACACTAGTACATAGAGCCCCTGGCAGGGGAAACTAAGGAAGGATGCTTTTTATGCTGCCTGGTAATCTAACTTTCTTTCTAATGTCATCAGCCATTCAGCATACCATGCCAAGAGGATGCAGGTGTTGCAGAAAAAGAAAGCAAACGATTTAGTTCACCTCTAAGCAAGTGCTTATTCAACCAAGTGACATGCAAGAGGAATGATTATGTATATTTTGAAAAAGAAAAAATTGCTATAATCCCTAGCCATAATTGGGGAAAAATGAACATTGAGATACTATTTAATTTAAGCGGGTAGAAATGCACAAAAATGAAACAAACCAATCAATCAACCAACCAACCAAAAAAAAAAAAAAAAACCCCAACCAACAAAACTACAACCCAACACCCCAAAACAACTGTTAATTATGAGTAATCGTCCTTCTGCTAATGTTATGAAAGGTGTTGACAAAAAGCCTGTAATTTTCAGTTCCTGGATAATAAAAACTGTGTGAAAAGCGTAAAATGTTACTGTATTTTGCAGTCAACAGAAAGCTTGTAGTCTCCTCCTCTGTTGTTCCAATTGCACTCTTGGGTAGATGAGGTGTAAAGCTCAGGGTACAGTGAGGTGTGTGCCCATGTGAGCAGGGGCCGGTGTTCTGCCTGGGCTGGCAGAAGACGGCTGCTGTTGAGGAATAGCTACGCCTGTGTCATGCATCCCCTGTGTGCATGAGAGAGTGAATGGGGTAAGAGCAAATTGTACACAGCATTTGGAGGGCTAAGTGATTGCTAATTAAGAGGAAATCTTCTGGCCTTACTTTGTACCACTTGTTTCTGTGAAGAGCAAGGACCTGCTCTAGCTTGGTGAAAGCAGATACGAATGCTGTGAGATATCTCTGACATCTTTGCCTGTAGCAGCCTCAAACAAATTAAATTGGTAGATCTTTACTAAAAGTATTCATTATCTTGACTGCAATTAGTAGTGCTGATTTCCATTCCATTTAATATTGCTTGTAACTGTCAGAGAAAAAATTATATTAAATTGTATTCAAACACATTAACCAAGCCATAAAATCTTGGCCTTTTGAAGTTTTAGAGTAGTGAACAGGTGCATAGTGATTGCTCAGGATTTCTGTATTGTATTAGGTTTGTTGTAAAGGTTCAAAAATTCTCTAGTTTCAAAAGCAAGTTAAAATCTTTTTTTTTTTTTTTTTTTTTGCACTAGGGATGTCTCATTTTGATTTGAAATGTGTTTTGAACATAAATTGGATCTTGTGAAATGTGGAGATTCTGTCATGATGTTACTGGATTTTTACATGCTGGTTTCTGTTAAAAACAGCAGGCAAATTTTATTTCTTTATTTGATAGAAAAGTCAGAAGATTGTTTTTACTTACCTGAGAATTAAGGAGTACCTCCTTTGGGAGTTACAACATGCCCACATGGTCAGGAGTAAATCAGGTGTATAACAGCTCTTTATGATGCTTCAGACTGTTAGGGCAGAAGCTGCTTTGTTGAGAGCTGGACTTTGCTGTCATAAGGCTTAGTGATGTGCTTTTGGAGGTGTTTGTTCAATATGTTGCTTGTTTCAAGAAAAAATGAGTGACAGCAATGCTGTATTCATTTTGTGCACATCTCTTACTTATCTACAGGTTCATGCTTCCAAGGACGAACCAACACCATTACTTGTGGGTACAACTTGCATATTGGGATTTCTAGTTGTGCTGGGCACAAGGAAAAATTACTCCATTGCTGGTGCAGCAACTTGCAGTGAGATGAACTGTGAAAGTAGTTTAAACTGCACAAAAGCAGTTACTCTGCAAATTTTTGTGATCTACATGTATCTATATTTGCCTTTACAGACACAGCTGATTCTGTAAGAGGTGTGTGGAATTCACTTACACCCATGACATGCCTGGTGCACACACATCTGATGATTGCCTTGCTGACAGCATGGGAAAGTTCTTGCTCATGACATGTACAGCTCATCTGTCTCTTTGCAAACCTAGCCTGTGGCTTTTATGTGTTTCTGGTACTCACTGAGTTCTGCTGGGCACATATGGGTGAGAAAGGAATATTCTTGGTTATTATTATTGTTTTAGGATGAACCAAAATTTACCTTGTTATTTTAAAATAGTACTTCTTCAAGTACATCTATTGCCTTCCTGGTAAAATACACACAAAAATACCTTTTAGCTAAATCAGCTGTCGAGGGAGTTGATTGCAAATTGAAGGGTTTATCGTACTGAGGTTGTTTTCCCGCTCCATTTAATATCAAAACAGAACTTTCACATACTAGATACTTGCAGCATTTTGAGTGAGACGTGGAGATTCTCACTTCTTACTGTATCCTGAAAGCCAGGGGCCAATTAGATGCTTTCTCTAGAAATAAGTGAACGAGACAATGGACACAAAACAACCCAAGGCTTCTGACTAAGCAGGCAAACATCACAGGTAATTTAGGGGTCAGAGGAGGTCTGTGTTTTTTTTTTTTCCAAAATCCTCCGTCATTTGCTTGTCTCAAGAGCAGTTTTGTTTATGAAGGAATTCTTTAAAATTACTGTATTTAATCACAGAGTTGAAGAGCTTTCATGAAGCTTTTAGCACACATTCCTGTAAGGAAATCAGTAGAGATTTGTTCCTTACTACTGTAAATCTCGACAAATCAGACAGTTGTTTACATCCTACTCTGTCATTGATACTGCATTTATTCGGCACTGCACCAAAGTGTGGTACAACTTCAGTTTTCATCTGAACTCCTTTGTGTTCTGTAAGACAGGCTCTCAGCATTGTAGGGCTGGTGCTTTGTGCCTGGCATAATTGGTATTGAAGTTTTTAGTATTCTGTTTCCAGCTTAAGGAAGCCTTTTTGTTATCAGGATCTTTGCATTTCCTCTCTTCTCCAGCCCCCTTGCGTCTCTCCCTTCCTCAGAGATTATATATCAAGAATAAGAAGTAAAATGGAAAACTGGGTATTCAGCAAGCCCTGGAAACAGAAGGCCACTTTTATGTTCATCAAAAAGGATCTGTTGTGGAGCTGAGTCGCTGACCTTTTCTTCTCATCCATCCTGGGACTTTTCAGAAAGAATTGTGCTCCGTCTCACAGTAAACTTGCCTGTTGTGAGGAAGTTTGCAGACATGTCCTATGAGCACACACAGGACTCAGTTGAGCCCTGGGAATGTCAGTCCTAGGTCCTTTATGATTAATCCACCTTTCACTAATGTGTCTAGGTCTCATACTGCAGGCTATGTGAGCTTCCTACTGAAGCCTGTACAGAGCATTCCGCAGTTGTGAGATTCCCAGAGGACTAAACAAAATGCTTATTGGTCCAACTATAACTGTGGTCTACATGTAGATGTTAGATGCAGTCTAGGACTGTGCTCATTGTGGAGGTCAAAGAGGAAGGCTGTGCTTAAACCAAGCTCTACCTCTTCCCTAAAAACCTCCAGGACAAGTATAACCCAAGTGCCCTGCTGCTACAGCTGTTAAGAACCAACTCAGAGATGCTAAGGCAAGTCAAGGGGAGGGGAGACTGGGGAGGAAAGAGGGGTGGTGTAGGAGCCCTGCTATTTTAGCCACTGTTGCTCACACAGGATTCAATAAGTTTCCAAACAGCTATTCAGAAGCCATTTGAGATGACAACATGGCTTTCTGAGCTTTATGTGGCTCAGAAGAAGCAGATGTTCTGCAATGTATTGGTCTTTAAGGCTTAATGCATACATTCCATTATTTGTCAGTTTGTGATACCCTTTTGGGCTTTGTGGTTATAGGTTTCTCCAGTGAGGCCTATTTTGTTTAGCAGTTGGCATTTTAATTGCACATAAACCTCTGTATCTGTAGCTTCTACAGCAGGCATCTCCACAAAGAAGCCTTAAGATGTCATAATATTTGAAAGAGAAAAATATGCATTTTTTTGCTAGGACCTGTAATTTAGGCAGCAAAATAATTGGGTAGGAAGCATCTCTTCTCTCTTGTTGAATATGATATGAAAGACAGTTACAGCTTTTCAAACCTGGCTAAAACTATGAATTATCCTAGAATATTTTATGGATCTAATTTAGGCAGCTGTCAGACAGAAATATTTTAGATTCTGTATATCATTTTGCAGAGGTGCTGTGGCTGTTTCCAAAGATGGTTTTTTATTGCATGAAATGAGGGGAACTTGCAGAGCATGGTAAATATTCTGCAATGGAGATGCTTGAATCAATTAATTGTTTCCATGAAATAATTATTTCTAATTGTGAGAAGTAAAAGTTTGGATGGACTTTAATCATTCTTACAGCATCATTGTGAGAGGCATATCAGAAACTCTATGAGGTTTGTTACTTCAGGTATTGGTATACCTCTCAGGATACTGTAGGAACTATTCTTTGCCATTTAGGGAACACTGGGGGTATGGGTGTGCAAATTTTATTTTATCTTCTTTTCCATTGAAAGACACGTTCAAAAATATAGGTAATCGTATTGCGTCACTGTTAAGCAACAAAGGCTATAAGGACCTTCAGTAAGACAAAACACAATTAGAAGTTACGTATAAGTTGGGAATTGGGCTATAATTCAGGATAGCATTTGTCCTGTCTTTTGTTAATGTACATATCCATCCTACCTAGCCTGATTCTCAGCCTAGGGCTTTAACATTCTGCCTGGTGTTCATTTTATTGCTTTGATGCTCACCCATTTTATTTTAGTTGAGTTTGTTACTATGGTATGCCTGAGCTGAGCTGCTCCACCTGATGGTGAAAACAGGATCATGTCTTCTCTCGTGCAGAGGATATATTTAAAAAACTGTAATCTAGAGGAAGCATTTAATGCTGTGAGTGTATGTGTGCTTTAATCCAGGAGACTTACTGATGATGTTCTGTCCTCTTTATATTCAAATGTAGAGCAGATAAGGTTATATAAAAGAGTTGCATGAAGATCTTGAATCTGCAGTTTTCTTTCATGTTTCTAGTGAGATGCCCTGTGGGTGGTTACTTGTAGTAGAAGCAAGTGCTTCTCAAGATCCAGATACTGCCAGAACCTGAGATGTAGCTGTGATTTGTGAGACACGCATCTCTGAAAGGAGTTCCTGCTCATACACGGAAAGGGAATTGCCACTACTTGGTATCTGTTCATTTGGTCATGTTCTTACTACCTAATGTGGAAATACCTCATGGTTGAGTATGTTATGTAGAAGACCTTGCCCATATGGTATTTTCTATCTCAAATCCACTTAGTTGCTCAGAAAAAGTGGTAAAAACTAAAGAACTCTGAAAGAAACAACCTGCTTATAGTGAAAGATTTAAAAGGCTCTCCTGTGGCATTGAAAGAAAAATAATACATAAATCTCATGAAAACAGCAAAGAAACAGGAAGCGTAACAGAGCTTAATCTTTCCAAGTCTTTTAGTTTGCCCACCGTTTTGCAATGCAAGAGTCTGTGGATTCATGCTGCAATAAATTTGTCTCTGGCAACTTCCATGTTGCCCTAAGCTATGAGAGTATTTTCCATGTGATAGCAAAATCTACCATTTCTGGATTGTCATGTCTTCAGCCAGGAAAGCAAAAGGTACGATTTGCTGTTTTGAGCTAATATGGCTGGGATGAAGGATGGATCATATATGGAAGAATGCTTATATGTAACTGCACATGCAAGGAACTTTCTTTAAAATATTTGAGCAGCCTGAGGTCAAAATTTCCTGTGCTATTGAGAAGGTAATGTGAGATCTGATCATCCAAGCACAAGCTGGTTACATTCAGTCTGCAATTCTGCAAAAGTGAGGTCATGGGGTACCAAGAAAACGAAGTCAAGTTGCTCTAATTCATGATGTGAAATTTGGAGGAGTTGTCTTGTTCTATTCAGTTTTCATAGCCCCTATCAAAAAATGCAAATTTTAAGCTGTTCCTGTATTTTTGTCCTTCATTTGTATTAAACATATACACTTAACATTGCACAAAATGGTGTGTACCAACCTTTGTTTTGTTTTTCCTTTTTTTCAGACACCCTGGCTCTGGAATACCAGACAGTGCTGGAGCGGGTATCCATATCAGGTAGAAGCTACAGTGATGCCTAAAAACAAGCATGACACTTCTGCAGAGCTCTGTTTTTATTATGGTGGAGCTTTGTGCCAGCATGTCTGTGTTAATGGGGTACTCAGCATTTTAGAACATTACTTGATACTTCTCACCTTGTTTGAGGTCAAAATAGGAAAGATGAACATAGCTGTCGCACCCGAATTCCACACGTTGAATTCCAAAAGCTCCAGAGCAGAGTTTGCAATTTAAGGAGTTTAACCTGTCTGGAGCATTTGTTATTTTGTTTGGATTTTTTTTCCCTAAAGAGTGGGGAAGGAGGGAAAAAAAATCATTGCCAGACTGGAAAGTATGAAGAAGTGTATTGTCTGAAAGACACGTGAATCCCTGTGGCAGCAAACAGCCTGAACAGGAGAACTGTGTTTGGATGCTGGTCTTCTTGAAGACTGTCTGTTGGAAATAGTTCAGTGGAGACAGTTGAATAAGAATGACCAGAAATTTTGACCTGAGAAAGGTTGAAGGAATTTGGCTGTGTAGCCTCAGAAGAAATAATGACTTAAATTCCACCCAGAGACTGGAGGGTGAACTGAACAACACTAGGGAAGAAGCAGCAGAAATTGAATGGAGGAAGTGTTGAAACTTAATCCCTCAGAAATTTTAGGTACAGTTGTTTCTTATATTGATATGGCTGCAGTCACTGGTGCCTCTCAGCCCCATTTCCTACTATTTTTGTGTTATTACATGCAATGGGAGATTGACTTAAAAGACCATGAATGAATCTTACTGATTGAAGAACATATGTTTACCAGACTTACTAGAAGAACAAAGTCATTTAGAAAGTTGGTTACAACTTCTAGAGTGTGGGAGCTAAAATTGCTGTATCTAATATCATTCTAGTAGGTAAGGGTCCAACATAAAGCAGATTGTCAAATTAGAATCATTATGAAAATCATTGTCTTGAAGATAAAAATGTCTACTGGATGATAATCGGGACTAAATACTGGGTTTTCAGTTTGTTTTGTTGTTTTTTCCATAACTAGATAAAATTTCTAATCCCTTGTTTGCTACAAATTCTTTGTAAGTTACTCAACAAGGCATTGTGAAAATCCAGCTGGCCTTTACTGTTGATACAGTCAAATGGATCATTTGGGTGACAACACAGCCATAAGCCCAGGATACTCCTATTCAGGTTAAGTCTATAGAGAGCTAAAACCAAATATTTGAACTAATTTAAACACACTATTGATCCAAGAGGGAATCCATGACATCTTTAGTATTGCCCTATGTTATCACTGTGTATGGGTTTAGAAATACTAATGCTATTGTTAATAAAGCAGCTGACAATCTTTATTTTTTACTGGAAATTTTCCTCACTTGCAATAATGAGTATAATAGTTGCAGTTCATTGCGAGGTCTTATTCTCTTTCCCTTTTTTAATTACACCTAATCAGAAGTCTATTAACAGTCTCTCTATATCAGAAAAGGATTACATTGGTTCAAGAAATGGCTTTAAAGGATGGATTTTGAGTGTACACATTTTTTGTAAAACATAAGCGTATGTCTATATTAAAATAATCCCCACAGAGCATTCTCTGGGAATCCAAGGTCTGGTTTTCAGTTGCAAAGAACTTGTCTGCAAAAGGGAATGGGAATAAAAGAGGCAACTGAAATACCTCTTGCCAATGGAAACAGCTCATACCCTGCTTGGGTGCGTAGTTATGCCAGTGCAAGCTGCTCTAGAGATGGTTTATCTAATCCCTTATGAGATGCCCTCAGGAGCTACTCCTATGCCAGTGTCCCTCTCTGTCACTGCCATGGAAGACAGAACTATCACAGAGGCACATTTGCATGGAAATCAGAGCAGCTCCTAGGATTGGCTTTCTTGGGTTGAGGGCCAGATAGTTTGTGTGTCAGCAGTTACCTTCTTTGAAGTTACCACAGGCTGGTTTTGGTCCCTGTTGCATCTTATTTTTATTTCCTTTACTTTGAAACATCTGTGTAACCTTGTTGTATATCAAACAACATGCCTGGATAAATTTATTTTATTTTCTTCTTTCCAAATATTAAAATGTTCCCAGAAAATGGTTAAATTCTTCAAAAGGAGGCATTTATATGAGAAAGAGCACTGTTCAAACCCACATTTTCATCATGAGTAGATGAGATTATATGCTAGCATTACTTTTTTCTAATCTGCTCTAGTATTGGATTGTTTGCTATGCTTTAAACCCACATTATTGATATACAGCAATATGTTTCAAGTAAACAGACTTAAGAGTACTAAGAATTTAGTTTTCTCTGGGTTCCAAATGGACAACATCATAATTTTTGGTACTACAATATTCTCAGGACTAAAACATTAGAGGGGAGTAGGTGGGAGGAGCTTTATTTTTCCGGAGACATCAAAGTTTGAAAGAGGCAACCAACATAATTTTTTTTTACATGGCATGGTTATGTATAATTGAATAATCCCCTGTGATTAAACATGTCCCCTGTAGACCACAGCTGCCTGTTATGTCAGTTAAACTCTATTAACCTTTTCTCATCTCCATCTTTCAGCCACTGCTGCCTGACCTTCATTATTACTACATAGTTGAATTGTCATTCTACTGGTCCTTAATGTTTTCTCAATTCATTGATGTCAAAAGAAAGGTAAGAACAATGAGACTAAAAACAGTGAAAGCTTGAAGCTTTAACATACTGTTCTTGACTTGAGGAATACCTGTATTACATGTGCAGTGAACTGGAAATACAGTTCTTTCTAGCGTTCAACTCTTGCAGATATTAATCACTGAGAAACTCTGATTATCTTACTCTGTTCCTTGTTACTGTAGTGTGGGGGTTTTCTACACATGGGAAGAAGAGCCTGGAGCAATCAAATATTGAAGGGCAAATGGCAGAAGCCAAAAAAACCCTTCTGCTTTCATACAGTGACTTGAATGGAATTGAACAGTTAATATCTGGTAGATGTACTGTTTCTTCTAAGAGTTAAATGATGAAATATCAATGAAAGAGCAAGGCTGCCTCATAAATTCACAGAATCACTTTTGAAGATAAGATCTAGGAGGGCTTTAAATTTTTTCTACGGAAGGATAATGGAAACAGGGATACATTTAATATTAAAAAGTGATGTTACATTTAATTTTATCCTTATGGTAATGAAATTTCAAGCAGAGGAGCATTGCTGTTAGAGGGCTGTTAATGAAAAAAAAAAAGACTGTGTCCAAATAGAAATATTTTTCCAGAATCAGTAGCAACCTGTTCCATATTCCAAGATCCCTCCTCCAAGAAGAAACCTAGTCCATAGCAGAACAAGCAGCACAACAGTTATTCTATAATAGCAGCCCATTGAGCTATTCTTGCAGGGGTTTAAATGTTTCAAAATTAATTTTATTTAAACATTTGGATGGATTTTATAATATCTTTATGTGTCTCCAGCTGTCATTTAATTAAATGATTGTAGGCTATGCTAATGGAAAAATCCCTGTTTATTAGAATTTTAGCAGGAGCATAGCTCTGAAAAGAGTAAATGAAGGATGCAATATGGTGAATAAATTTATCTGCCATTTGGAACCACAGTGTATTCCTGGGAGTCCTGTGCCATAGCTACCTATATAGAAACACACCCCTCTATTTGGATTTCCAAATTATTCCAGAAGTAAAAATGTCAAGAAAGCATCCACAAAATTTAAATCCATAGTGGAGGCTAAATTGTAAATGAAACAACCAATTTATGATGAATACATACAAATCTCTTGCTTGTATTGTCTGTAGATGCTAACATTCTCTTGATCATGAGCTTGAAATGTTTTCAAAAAACAGAGACAGGGATAAACAGTGCTCAGCAGAGCTGTATGACAGTGTAGATGTCATGTATGACAGTGGAGATGAATTTAAATCCAGAGTAATACTGACTAATACAGTAAACTTCAGGTGACAGGTCTGTTTCTTAGTTATATATAAATGACTCGTACTTGTTATCAAAAACACTTTACAGCAACCCAGTGTGGGAATAGGATGGGACATGGAGATGGGGAAGTGGATCACTAACAGCCAAGTGACACCCCTGCCAGAGATTTGCAGTGCTGGAGCACAGAGCATCAGACCCAGGGTGTGCCATGTTCCTCTGTGTCTGAGAACGAGCAGTGTCCAGCAGAGAGCAGGAGCACAACATTTGCAGTGCAATGATAGCAAGTCAAAAGCCTTTCATTATCAGCACCCTGCGGGAAACAGTGAGATACCGTATTTAGAAATAGCCGATTTGATCACTCACCAGTTTGGACTGTGGAGACAGTTCTTTTTGTAGTGTAAGCAAAATTGGTGACAAGGAAGATCAGACTGGAGAAATGCAGCTGTGCCCTGCTGTCATACAGTAAAATTGTTCACGAGTGCAAGCTGCCAAGGAAACCCACTGAGTAGAAAAACGTTACTACGAAAGATTTGCTAATAGTTGACAAAAAGATGTACAAGCTTGACAAAGACACCAGCTCTTGCAACACTATGGCGGTTCTCTTCTAAGGGAAGGTTTAGCTTAAAAAATTGTGGAAACCTTCTAATGCACCCAATATGCAGTGTGTGGAATGGTGTCTGTATTAAATAGGGCACCTTCCTGTTTAACAGGAAGAAGCAGGAAATTTGCCAGCTAATATCAGATGCTACTGTAATATTTCACAATGGCTTATATGGAGCAGATTAACAGTTCTCAAATCTAGAAATCTGTTAATGTTTTCATGTTACAGTCAAAGAAATACTGTTATCTAAATCTTGGTTATCATTTTAGAGACTTTAAATCCAGCAACAGTGGCTATGTTGTATTTTGGGATGGTCAAAGGTGCCCTGGCAGTCTTGTGCACTGCAGATATTCAGCCAAACACTTTTTTTCATGTAGCTGGGTTTCTCTGAAGGAGAGGTGCAGTGGGTCCTTGCTGAAATCAGCAGCACTCAGCACTGGCCTAACTCCAGCACTGGTCTTTTACTTTCTTTAGCTCAACATACTTGCTGTTTTTCTTCTCCATTTTATTCTTCTCTGATAGCACATTGATGACTTCAAAGTGACACCCAGTGGTTTTTCTGACTTTCAGATACTTACCTTTATTTAGGTGCTACAAATTCCACCAGATTGTCTTTGCCTGAGTGGAAGTGTGAGCAAACCAGGCCATTGCACATACCTACTACTGACATTAAGTCAGCAAACTGTGTATATTAAATTTTACACTTTTATAATGGCATGTTGTTAGCTTTGTAAATATCTACTATATTGCTATAATTATATTCTACCCTTAAGGGTGTTCATTTGCAAAGACTGCAACCTTGTATGAATTGGTGTTCTATTATCTTTGTCCACCTTCCCATACTCCTCGTTTTGTAAAAAAAAAAAATTAGGGAACTTTGTTAGTTTCACAAGCACTTGATGAACCTTAAAAGCAGTGAGGCTTATTTACATGCTTTCTGGAAAAAATGAAGTATTGTTTAATGGAAAAATATTTGACAGGTACATTTATAAGAATGTATGAAATTCCTACTTAGTGTTTTAACAGGTTTGTAGACAATCTAGGAGACCTTTCTGTGTATTCACACCTTTCAGTTCCAAGCATTTGGCAATTCCTAGAGTTTCTGTGTTTTACTTTTTTCTTTTTTTAATGACAGTTCACTCAATCCACGAATAAAATTATCTGTAGCTGCTAATTTTCTTGAATACTGCATTTTGATTCTAGAAAATTTATACTATATTTTGCTAAATTTGGATACTAGATCTATTTCTTCAAGCCTGGTAAAAAAGAGACACAGAGTTGATTTCTCTTGTTTCAGTGGAAGCAATTTGGGTTGCAAACATTTTGCAGACCTTTCCCTTTTCTTGTTGATCTATAATATAAGCTAGGTTTTGCCCTTCATGGCACTTATGCTCCATAGCCACTTGGCAGTTCAGTCAGTGAGTGTGACATGTTAAACTAACGTGGGTGGCAGAAGCTTTAATTCCAGAGGGCTTGTCTACGAGTTGAGACCCATGGGGTTTCTCTGCTGTCTGCCTTGTGTTCTTCCCACTGATGGTGTCTGAAATAGGTTCTTCCTGCTATTCTTAGTCTTAGATTTTCTTATTCTTAGATTTTCATGACACAGGCACATGACATCTTCCAGCAGTTACAACTGGAGGCTACAAATCTTCTGTAAATAAATGCATATTTCACAAACATACATATGATTCGAAATACATTAAACAAAAAAAATAATTTTAAAGCCCATTCCTGTACAACTGCTCTTCTGCTGTATCTGGGTGAAAATGCTGGAGTAAGCTGGGAACACAAGTACCACTTGGCATTACAGGGATTTGTACCATTAGTATCTATGTGTTCATTACCCTTGTGGATAAATAAAATCTAACAGGTAGCATCTTCAAAGCATAGTATGAATTAATGATGTAAAGAAACGTCACTAACAGGAAAGAACCCCAAAAACAAAAGTAGTCTTATTTATATCATTGCTACTTTTTTCTAACAGTGTTCCATAGGTCAGTGCAGCATCTCTGTTTCAGAGGTGGCAGAGTCAAGTAACTGTCTCTTTTAAGAAACGTTATTTCAGAAGGAGTTCCCTGGACAGAATTTCTGTAAAAAGACTCGTGCAAAAGTGCAGAAGACTGCTGCCCAAGAACATTAGGATTGCTTAGGAATAATCCATATTGTCAGGAGTGCCTTGAAGAATATCCAAGAGGGACTAGAAATCTTGTTTTTGTAGAACATGAATGTGTCAGCTGTGAAAACAGAGATTTTCTACTTGACTTTTTGCCCCATTTGGACTGCCTATATGCTAAGATAATTGCAGTCAGAAGGAAAATTAAGAACAGTGCCATAGTATTTCTGCTGAAGGAGGTAAAGAGCTAAGCTGCATATGGCCAAAGGGCAATGCCAGTATCTTGCTTCTAATCCCAGGGGAAAAGGCAGGTGCTTTGCTGTGTTTATTTTTGTGTGGTGAAATGGTCTCCATGCGTGGGTTTGTAGTTACCAGTAGGACTAAGATGCCATACCCTTGCTTTTCCTTAGGACACTCAGAAAGGGAAACAGCCTTTAATTGTCTTTTTCTTCTGTCTGCTTGAAGAAAATGGATTTAAAGCAATGGCTTGATATGACTGCTGAATGTATTTTATTGTGTTCCATGCTGCTAGGGGACAGATAACCTGGCTGAGAAATGTTGGATATATACTAAACTGTTATATGGGTCTCTGCTTTTAGTCTTTTCATTTCTTTTCTCCTCTTCCCTACCCTCCTACCCTTCCTTGGTTTTGTGTTGGAGATACTGGCAGTGCCCACTGAGGTGTAGGAATCAGCATCTTGTAGCACCTGATAGCGTTAAACATAAAGTGACGGGCTGAGAGCAGGTCCTGTCCCTGTTCAGTTAGTGAGACTGCTCAAGCTGCAGGTTTTTCCATGGACCCCAGGTGTACATTGCAGCAAAGGCAAGTGCTGGTACTGAGAGGCAGTGGCACTGCACGTCCTTAAAAACAGTGGTGCCTGCTACATCCCCAAAGAGAGGTATGGGAACACTGTGCAGTTACTCTTCCCAGTACTGAAAAGACAGTGCAATCAGGAGCTGTGGCTGCTGCTTTTCTGGAGTTAACCCTATGTTAATTGGAGCTCACAGCACTTTCAATAGGGCCCTCCTGCCCAACACGTGCCTTCAGTCCCTTTGCAAACCAGGTGCTGCCTCTCTAAAGTGTCTCAGTTTTGGTTTCTCTGCTGTGGGCCACTTAGCTGAAGACTACCACAGCTCAGCAGAACTGGTCCGCGAAAGCGATCAGAAAGCCAAATTCCTCCTCCTGGTGAGCAGGCTGCCTGAAGGAACTGCTCCTTTTGACTGTCTGGATCTCTCTTCCTTCAGACAGCTCTGCACGAGAGCTACTAGATCTGCTGGGAGCTGTGGTACAAACTTTGCATCTAGTGCATGAAGAAATTTCCCAGTTAAATACTGCATGTGATCTTAGGGGTTTTTGTATCACTCCCTCAAAGCTGTGCCTCAAAGGTAGTTCAGCAAATGCCAGGAAGTCTTCTTGCTGACTGACTTGGTGCCTTGCAGAGAAGAGTCTCATCTCTGCAGGTCCTGTTCTCTTCCTTAGTTGGTCTGGGAGCCTAGTCCAGGCAGGCAGGTCGTTCCCTCTGCTTTGTCTGCCTCCTGGCAAGGGTCTGGTAATGTGATGTTACAGGAGCTTCACTGATGCCAGATGTTTCATTAGTAATAGTTACTTTCTGGCCAAATAACAGAGTTACTGATCAGGAGACCTGCTAGCCTGCATCACTGGGGAGGCAGCAGATTGGAACTGATTAGGAGGAGATGCACCAGTTCATTTGAAGACTTTTCTGACCCTGTTGCAGTGTGAAGACAAAGCACCTTAATTAAAAACAAACAAATAAAAGCCTGGATCTGGGATTCTCTCCGTTGTTCTTGGCCAGGTGCCTGTCGTCCTAGTGCAGTGGAAATGTGTTTACCATTCCTTTGTAGCTATTTTCTCTCTTGTGAATGGTGCATTATTTGACACTTGCTTATGCATATCATTACACTCATACGTTACTCAGTGCATAAAAAATATGGTGAAATTTGATTTGTATATACATATGCCTTTTCAAAGTAACTTCAACTGCAAATGTTTACTTTATTAGGTTAAATTACTATGAACTAAAAGTATGGACATTGCCTAGCTTTCAATAATATTTTTGCATTTTGTTAACATACAATGATTATTTTATTCAGTCTAAATGAAATATATAGCAGGATGTACTATATATAGCATAATGTACTTCTATAGCAGGATCTTTATATAACTTAACCCTAGTGCTGGATTTAAGAAACATCAATTCATTTTTGCATGTGAGTACTGAATATCAGTGTTTGCTTCACTATTTTTTGTTTCTTTTCCTTGCTTCTGCCGCTCGCTCTAGGATTTTGGAATCATGTTTACACATCACATTGTAACAGTCAGCCTGATTACCTTCTCATATGTAACCAATTTGACACGAGTGGGAACCTTGATCTTGTGTCTCCATGATGCGGCTGATATTGTCCTAGAGGTGAGATAATTAATATGTCATCTTGTCAGAAGGCAAAATCATTTTACTATGCAGAATAAGTACTTCCTAAGCCAGTTCAAGATGCTAATGGTGATTAATTTAGTGTATTTCCTTGCTTAAATGTATTGCACCCGTAGCAGTACATGTTTCTGACTTCAGACTGATTTATCCCTTGATAAGTGACTTGTACAGAGCAGAGACTGGTAATGCATTGCAGTGCCACGGAGGGTTACACACGGATTTTGAATACAACATGGTAAAATCAAAAGCTAAATTGCAAAATATGGAAAGTGGTGACAGTGGGTCACGGGGTTCTTAACCCCTCTGTCATGGTGTGTGGAGCAATAACCCTGTCTCCAAAAGAATCAAGGTGTCACAGTGTCTTTCTGCTCTGCTTTGCTGGGCAGAGCGTGTTGGACAACTTAGTGGCTATTTGGGCATGGCCAGTGAGCTGACCTCTGATTTTCCAGGTTCCCATGCCTCTCAATCCCAATAACAGCATTTAGAAGTTGGATTTGGAGAAGTGATGACTGAAATTCTTTCAAGTAAAGATGGTCTGTAACTTCCATAGTGGCAATTTAGAGATGTTGTCACCCTTTATCTGCATCAGACAACTCTGGGTAATGTTGGGATTTGGCTCGCTGTGAACTCTCCTCAGGATCAAAACATAATAAGTATTTGACTGAAATTATTTTTTATTCAAGTACCTGCAAGGATCGTGTCATGCAAGAATGTAGTCTCACTGCATGTCACCTATCACAAAATCAAGATCTGCCATTCTGATTCAGTAGTGCTGTAAATATGGTTTTATTTTTTAATCTTTTTTTAATCTAGAAGGCACATCACTGCCTGAGATAGAAAGCAAAAGAGAATGTGGATTTCTCCTGATAGAAATAATTACATTTTTGCAAATTTATTTTTCTGTTTTAGCAATGTGTTTTAGCTAGCTGTGGCTTCACCTAAACTTTCTTCCTTCCTCGTTTCTCACCACCAGAAGGAAGTACTTAAAGATTATTCTAGATCAGACAAGTGTCTGTGGAACTATAAAATACTGGAGATCAGCTGTAATAGATTAGCTAAAACCTTAAAACTCTCTGAACACAGAGATACATGGTTTGTAAGCTCAGAAAATTGTGTTGTATTGTAGGTGGCCAAATTCCATCCAACAACAACAATAACAACATATTCTGTCCCTTTTTTGTAGTCTTTCTTTATCACTATAATTTTTAGAATTATTACAATTTGTTATTTGAGAACTGATGTCCCAATAGCTGTACTGTTTTTGAGAAATTACATGATACTGCTATAGGTTGCTACAGTATTTCTACAGGTTGTAGAAATATCAGCTTCATGCACTGTGAAACCAGATTTTAGACTGCCACCATGGAAGTACATCCAGAAGTCCTACCTGAACTTTCAATCATCTGAAAATCAAGGAAGTTAGTAATGCTTCTGCTTAGCATGTTGGTACCAAAGTGTTCTCTTTTCCTTAAACTAGGCTGTAAGTACGAACTGCTAGAAAATTCATTTGTGCCCAGAATATAGGGCTGATTCAGAAGGGTTATATTTTCTTTGCAGCACTGGTGGCTTTCCTCATGTTCTTTGAGCTTCCTAACTTGGTTTCTTTAGTGATGAATGTTATTCATATTCAGGTTTTTAGTGGGAACATTGCAGAAATGAGGTGACATCCAAAAGTGCTTTGGCGTCCAGATTATCTGATTCTCTGGTTCAAATTCTGGATTCAGAATAGTACTTTGTATGCATAGTTGTGGTAATTTTGCTCCCTCTTAGCATTCTGGAAAGTCTGCACAAATGTCTCGTCAATATGGGAGCTGGATGCAGGTCCCCTCAGAGAGGAGCTTTGAAAGGGTTCCCAGTAACTTAAGTGAACACAAAATCAGAGTCTTCATGTACTTCACTGTGCAGTGACTCTCTGGATACCTTTGACAGAAAGCATGAAGAAAGACTATCCCTATCTTGAAGTGGATGTTATTTTAAAATAATTAACTGCTCACACACATTAATACTGCAGAAGCAGCACAGATATCTTAAGCTTTCTTCCCCGTATATCATTTTCTTCAGGGAGAAGAGGATAAAGAGACTTAAGGGAAGATCAGTGTTTTAATGAGCGTTTTCAGAGAAGAGTAATTAATTAGTGAGTCCTTCACTGGGAAAGAGTCAGAAGACTGCATGAAGACAAATGAGAGAGGCATGTAAAAATAAGTGTAACGCAATGAGTTAGGAAGCAGAAGTTGAAAAGAGAGGGGAAGAAGAGAGCCTTGGAAAAAGCCTTGAAGGGAAGGGCTATAATCTTTGAAGTGGAAACTATTCTGTATAGGCAGAAAAGGAAGAAGAGATGCTTTAGAAGAATGTAGGATATAGGCTGTAGTGAAGGAATGGAAACAAAGTTTATATATAGCATCCACTAGAAGGTCAGAGAGCATGGGACAGATGGAAGGTAGATGGATGCTGAAAATGCCAGTGGAGCACACTGGAAAGGTGAGAGACAGGTAGGTAAAGCGGTTGTGGACAAGGACACCATAAACACATTGGGGTTCAATAAAAGGTTTAGAAGAGTTTTGTGAATCTGAAATTGCAGAATCTCGAAAATTAAACTGAGTGGGGAATAAAGAAATTAAATACATTCTTTGGTATTGTGCAGTCTGGGTTTGTTTTTTTTTATTTTCAAAGAAGACATTTTCCAGCTGCTTGGTGGGGAGGATTTGCAAGATCACTGTGAGGTGGCCCAGTGAAAATAATTTCATAAAAATTTGATTTCTTCTTACAGCTTATACACAGCACAAGAGAACTCAGTTGTCCTCGCAGAAGTAAAAAGACATTTTTTTCTTTTACAGGCTGCCAAAATGGCAAACTACTGCAAGTGTCAAAAACTGAGTGACCTTTTGTTCCTTACATTTGCCGTTGTCTTCATTGTCAGTAGGCTTGGCATATATCCCTTATGGTGAGTAAGCACATAATTTTCCTCAAATGCTAAACACCAAACAAGCTTGGAAATTACTGTGTTGTAATTGAACATGATTCATTGACATTACTCTGTTTCCCAAAGCACCAGGGAGAGTTTCAGACATAACCAGGTGCTGAAATAGCCTATTTGCTAGAGTGCCATTGTGTTTACTGTGTGCTAGGTGAGAAACATCTGGGGCTTCTGCTGGTTTTAAGGTAGAAGTGGGTTGGATGCAACATAGCTTCAGGCTAGCAGGTGGTTGGCTGTGTTGGCAAGAAGTTAGAGGAAAATTAAAATATTAGTCACCAAAATAACTGACCATAGGCTAAGCTTGAAGCCAGGACATTCTCAATAGCTTTCAATGCACACTTCACAAACATGTTCAGCTTAAAGAAAAACACAGTTGAATACATAAAGTCTGGTCTGCTGAAATTGGTATAAGGACATTATTGCCTTGCAGATTGAAACACTGCAGCCTACTCCTTTTCTGCCTCTCCTTTGAACTGGGGTTCCTGGGGCAGCTGTGTAATACACATCTGTAAGGTGGTTACACAGGTGTTACTGTAATCTCACATCTTCCCAGGCAAAGCCAGTTGCTTGCACATGCACATCCTCTCTTCTAGGCAGACAGACATGTTTGCACACAGACTGAACATAGATGTTTGATTTTTAGCTAGGGTGTTCTGCATCCAGAAGGCAGATGTCTAATTAGGAAACACACTGATGTATTTTGTTTAAAAACCCCTTCAAGTTTCTGTGTAACCTGTGCACTATATATGAGGAGGGCTGAGAGAAGGTGTTGACCTTGGCTCTTTTCTATTCTCAATCCTTTCTCTCTTATGAGCACAAATCTCTGTATTTCTAGGAAAGTGAGAGAGGTCTTTCATTACATCAGAAGATAACAGTGACAATTTCGTTCTTGGGAAGTGCCAAGAATGGCAGAAATCGTACACTTTGTAGAGTTTATTTAGACAGGTCACCACTGAACTCCTTATTTAGACATGCAGCGGATTTACAGATGCCAGTGTCAACCTCCGTGCCACAGTTTCCTTTCAAAACTTCTATACTGATATCTGTTTGGGGTTTTGTTAATGCAAGCAGGATAAGACCAAGGTGGCCTTAGGGAGCTGTGTCATCAGCTCTGCTTAACTCTACAATGTAGAGTCTCATTTAACATTTGATGACTCCAAAGATAATGTCACGATGCCTGGTCCCTCCTGTGTTGTGAGTTGGTGAAGGACTATGACAAAACATGAAAATGGATAGACACACAAACTGCATGTTTAGAAACACTAATTTTCTTCAAAGAGCAATTAGTTCTTAGACAGTTTTTCTTCCCTTCCTCAGTCCTTCCTTGAAGCCAATTGGGCCATTCACTGAATTTCTGCAAATGAATTAAGCTAGTTTTTCTACTTCCGTGATCTCAGATAGAAAAAGTGGTGACATTCCTGCTCATAGGATTTCACCTGTCTCTTGCATTCTGTTTTATATTGAGAAATGGAGGGAAGACCCAATTTCACCAGTGCATTTCCACTGGAGATTGCAGTACATGACTTTGCTTCAGGGAAGGCTCAGTCAGATGAGGACTGGATGGGTTTGCAAAGGGGAAGTCATACTTGGCCAACCTGATAATCTTCTATGATGAAATTACGGCTTTTAATTACATAATCCAATAATTACTGGATGATGGGGCAGAGTGCACCTTCAGCAAGTTTGCTCATGTTCCATCCTGTGAGGAATGGCAGATACACCAGAGGGTTGTGCTGCCATCCAAAGGAAAGGAACCTCAAAAGGCTGGACATACAGCCAACAGGAACCTCAGAAGTTCAGCAAAAGCAGTGCAAAGTCCTGCACCAGTATTTTCTGGGAGCTGACCATCAGGAAATCAGCCTTGCACCAAAGGAACTGGGGGTTCCAGTGGACACCAAGCTGAACATGGGCCAGCAATGGGCCCTTGTGGCAAGGAAGGCTGGTGGGGTCCTGGGCTGCATGAGGAGGGGTGGGGGCAGCAGGCTGGGGAAGGTGATCCTTCCTCTCTGCTCATGTGGAGGAGCACCATGTCCAGTCCTGGCCTTCCCAGTATCAGAGAGATACAAAGCTACTGGAGACAGTCCAGCAAATCATCACCAAGATTGATTAAGGGACTGGAGCACCTCTTACATGAGGAAAGACTGAGGCAGGCAGGACTGTTTAGCATAGAGAAGAGAAAGCTCAAAACAGGTATCAATATATAGAAATACATGAAGGGAGAGTGTAAAGAAAACTGAGCCAGGAATTGTCCATCAAGGGGAATGCAGCAGCAGACAGTGTGCTGTGTACTCCCTGTCTCAACCAGAATGGTTTACCCTGGTGATCCCCCTGCCTCTCCTCTCCCTTGTCATGGCAACCCCAGCTGCCAGCAAAGCCCCACAAAGCTGCTTGCTCAATTCCCACCAGTGAGATGGAAGAGAGAATCAGGAGGGTAAAAGTGAGAGAACTCATGGGCTGAGGTGAATACAGTTCAATAGGTGAGGCAAGAGCTGTGCACACAAGCAGAGCCAAATAAGATGTTCATCCACCACTTCCCATGGGCTGGCAGGTGTTCAGCCATCTCCAGGACAGCCAGACCTCTACATGTAATGGTGACCTGGGAATACAAACACTGACACTCCAAACATCCTTCCCTTCCTCCTTCTTCTTCCAGCTTTATATGCTGAGCATGGCACCCTATGGTCAGTTGGGGGCAGCTGTCCCAGCTGTGTCCCCTCCCAGCTCCTTTTGCACCCTCATTATCCTCATTGTGGGGCCGTGTGAGGAGCAGAAAAGGCCTTCACTCTGTGTGAGCACTGCTCAGCAATAACAAAAACATCTGGGAACTACCAATGCTTGTTTCCAGAATATAGCCCTGTACTACCTACCGTGAAGAAAACTAAGTCTATCCTAGGCAAAACCATCATATCCCTTAATCAATGAAAAATACATTTATTTGTTTGAATATGCAAATAGCTCAGTGTGGTATATATTATCTTTGGTGTTTTAAGACCATTTTATTTCCAGACCAAACCCTTGATGTATGTATTCTTTTAGTGGTTACCCTTAGATACACCTAGAGGCAGTTTCCTTGTTCTCAGCTGTACCATAGGCAACGCATGCGGGAATCAGAGTTAGCAGAGATGAAGCATGGGATGAGATTGTCTCTCCCAAATCCTTTTCCTCTATGAAACAGCAATTCTAAATCTTCACCCCCATTAGTTTGCATGTCAGCAAAGATGAGTCACTGGAATGGCAGCAGGCCAGGAAGCATAGTTTTGCTCTCCTTTGCTGAAAATTCAAAATAGCAAAATTTGGTGCCTGATTAATATTACATAAATATGCAGATTTTTCTGGCATAAAAGCTGAGAGGTATACAATCAGTGTGCATGTAATGTAAAAGGAAGACTGTAATTTATAAGAAAACTTCCCCCACGCAGGAAGGTGAATACTCAAGACAGGCTTCCAGAGACGTCACTTCCGAAGCACTGGCTTGCTGTTGTGGTCCTGCTTTGCACAAGTGCCATTTAATTTTGCATAAAGGTGCTAATAAAGAATTCAGAATGTATCAAATGCTGTTGTTTGAAGGTTGTTTAACAGCGGGGCTAAGACAAAAGAAACTGGCAATTAGGTATATATTTAGCAGTCTTTCTGCAGGCATCTGGAGTTCATTTCAGCAGTAATTCAAAAACCCCAGGATACTTTCTGCCTCCTGCTGCTAAGTGAATGTAGGAGTAAAGCTGCTATTTTCACTGACAAGACATTTTGCTTGTGAAATTCTCCCACTTGCACATAATCACTGTTCTAGCAAATTACAACATAGAACACAACTCTCCATGAGTCAGGGGGAATATGATGCCTTCTCAGGTGATACAGGATTGTAGGAAGAATGAAAGCAATCTCAAACCAAAAAATTAGTATGATAGAATTATTGAGCCCTTGGCTAGTCTAACCAGTTTGGGCAAAGCAGTTACCTTAAGGTCTCAGGGAAGCTGGGCCTATGTTTACCAGGTGAAGGCACCAAGCTGGAAAAATTCAGGTTCTTTCAAGTTGCTCTGACTAGTTACTAGTATGCAGTTTTCCTTCTTTCAATTACTTCTTTGATCACTTCTTTTGATTGCTTTTATAATGAGTTATATTGTCTGAGAAGTAAAGAATGGTGTGTTTCAGGGAAGTGTTGCTGGAAAGTACTTCTGTCAAAGAGTGAGGACTCAAGCAAACAGCCTTGGCATCCGTGCAGCCTGTGAGGTCTCAGCATGCACATATTACATACTTGCAACGAGAAATGTAAAATAGTGCCTTAACTGTACAGATTTAAATGAAAGCCTGATTTAAGCAGATTATAAAGAGCAGAGGTCATGTTCTCATATGATGTCCTCCAAATTCTCATCTAGGCAAATTTGGTATAATCCAGGTATTCCGTAGGCCTTTCTGTTCTTGATCTCTTCGTACACTGTCAGTGTCCAGAGTATTGTGTCACATTAAAAGCTGTGAAGAGGGTCAGTCAACCACTTTGATTAGTTGGTATAGTCTTGTTTGATGTCAGTAGGTACGTCTTAACTGGATCGTCTGTTTGTGAGTCTGTTTGGAAGGATTTGGGCGGGGGGGTAGAATGGGAAAAATAATTCTCACTGCTAAAATTCAAAGCTGCTTCAGGTATATGTCTCCTCATCAACTGCAATGTACGGCTGCTAAATGAGATTTTTGTGCCAACATATCTTATATAAGCATGGGTCTGCCAATCCTCCAAAGAACAACTTTGTTCTTTGCTATGCTTTCATTCTTAAAGCTCATTCGTGAGAACACACACGGTCTGGCTCATGGCTGATTTCTAATTGCCTTTGTATGGCAGTGAGTATCTGCATGAACCAGACAAGCATGGTGTGATTCTTGATGAGTTACAATTAACTTCTTTTCACCACGGTGAGCTGTAATGAACCCTAGTTATTTATTACCAGACTTGATGTCATCTTTGCATGAATGCCCAAATAGGTCCTCCCAAGTTTCATCATTGGTTGAATGCTAGCATAGGACATAGCCATGCTGCTAATGCTCACCCTGGGTTTCAAAACAGTGATACAATATTGCCAGTTTGCACTGTTCCCTTTCTTTTATCCTGGAATCAGCTTCTCTCTGAGCAAAATTGCAGCTTGAGTTACAAATCGGGCAGTGCAGAACCCCCATGAGTAGCAGCTGCTGCAAAGATTTGCTGACCCTCTCTTTTTCCTAGCTTTGTTCTTTAGCTGATATTGACTCTGTTTGTGCAGCTTTTAACAAGCAGCAAAGTTGAGTTGTCATCTTTCATGCTGGTTTTCTTTCCTGGCACATTTTCTGCTGATTGGCCCTTGGAGCATGTGTGTCGTGTGGGAAGACATCATGTGGACCCCAGCGGAGTCACCCTGATTCATTCCTCTGAACATACTGGTAAAACAGAAAGCTCCAACCTACCCTTGAAAGCACCCTACTATGTCAAAGGAATACATAGGCAGTAGCTGAAGCAAGAGTCCTGGTCAGTTACTTGCCCACAGTAAGAGTTTATATAGCCAGACAAATCCCACCTGTCCAGACCTTGTCTGGAATCTGAATGAACACAGTTGTTTTGTGATGGCTTTACTTACTCTTGTTGGATTGTAAGCCTTTCTAGCCTGGCTAGTATAATAAAATAACTTTTTAATTAAGATAATAAATCCCTTCTGACACTGTCTCAAGCTCATTTTTCTCAGAATATGCAAATCAGCACAATCAGAAGTTGCTTGTGGGGAGCAGATACTGAAGGAATACATTATGGTTTTGATACTTGATTGCTAATGTTATTCATGCTGTCATTGAGTGGATGCTGTAGAACTAGCAAAAATTATCTGATGTGCTTACATGTGTTTGTGGTTTCAGCAGGCAACTTATAACCAATCAGTTTATCAGGAGCATTTATTAACAAGTTTTGGCAAACTAACAATAATATACTTGAAGAACTCATAGACTTCAATTTATGGATTAAAAAGGTTTAATTACCTAATTCTCTGTAAACTTACAACTCTTGTCTTAGCTCTTTAGCAGAGCGTATATGATGTTGGCATCCCATCTGCTCCTGACAGAACATTATCAGATGTTACTCTTTCTAATGCCTGGTTATTTTATTTCTTCAGACTGTTTACAGAATTTGTGAACTCAAGCCTCTTGAGTTCTACAAGAAGCAAAGATGGAATCTGGAGCACCAGGTTAATACTGATCCAACTATTTACAGGGAAGCTATAAGAAATTGAAAGGTTAGAGGTGCCATTCACCATTGTGAGCCTGCAATGTAAATAACAAAAAGTGACATTTGCTCAGTGTTTCCATTTTTAATTTTTTAATGTGATCACAACAGGAAAAAAAATATATGAAACAGGATTTAATCAGACTTCCAAACCTGATTCTTACCCTCATTTTTAGTTTCTGCAGACTGTATTCTGTGGTTATAGTAATGCTTTCTGTTGTCAAGGATGGATTATTCAGTCGGTGTTCTTGCTTCTTTTATTGAGAAAAATGTCCTTTCCAACACCTGTGCTCCAGCTGAAAACAGGATAGATACCTGTTCAATGGCATTTCTCTTGCTCAGAATTACTCTGCCAACTGTAAATGTCTGAGGGAAAGGGAAGAAGCATTGGTGTTTTTCTTATGGCCAGACATGTTAGCCAGTTTTAAATTAGCTCAGGTAGGTAGTTTAAGCATGTGCAAAAATTCTGCCTTTTCTCAGACCCTTTTCTCTTAGAGGTACTTTAGCACCAGGGTTTGTTGTTAGTGGCAGGTATTTTGTCAGTACAAAAGCAGAACAATGCTATTTGTTCACTGCAAGCTTCTGACATACAAATCATAGCTCTACAAAATCAGGGGAGTGAGTTAACTTAGCAGCTTGAAATAGTAAATGACTTTTGAACAGCGTGATCATCAGCCATGATGGAGCTGGGATCTCATTTGTGTTCAGCTAGGAGGAGGTCATTGTGGCTGAACACCCATGTAAGTGAGCACACTCTGTTGGTTTCATCAGTGTTGCACAATGGCAGAGTTTGACCCATAATATCTATGAAGGTAGAGATAATTGTTAAGAAAATTTGGTTAAACTGAAAACTGTTTAGGACTGATTTCATCAATTACAGACATGGATGTGGCATATCCTTAAACACAACTTATTTTTAGTCAAACAGAAAGAGGCATGAGGAAGGCTTTTTTATATTCTGTTACTCTGTTTTGCAAGGATTGAAAACTATACTTTACAACAAATGCTTTTCCTATTTGAAGAATAACGTGAAATCCAGGCAAATGGATGTTGATATGTGTTCTCTGTTGCTCATATAAAGGTTTTATGTGTGCCTGAAGATTTTCAGATTTGAAAGTGTCATTCTTTTAGCATAATATAGTTTCTCTGTGACTGTGAGTTATTATCATGGGCCTTTACACAAGCATTTTGCCATAACACATTACTGATACAACATTTTGCTGAGTATAATTACATTCTGCTAGGATATTTGAATTCTCTCCATATCCTGATGTCTGTTGAAAGACTCTTCTGAGGTTTGACCTTGGATTGTGAAGGTGTCTGTGACCTTGTCTCTTGGTTTTCTCTATCCACAAGAGTGTAAATGCTATTATTCTTTACCAGTGGCTGCAAAATCAGCTAATGGGCAGTAACTGCTGATGAGAAGGAATTCAGTGAAAAGCACAGCTGAAACCAGGATGGTGGTTGATCAGAATGGTCTCTTCTACAGTACATCAACATGAATAATTTCCTGACTGCTCCATCATTTTAGTTAAGTAATTGGAAATCCTATTGATCTGCACAGGGCTTAAAATAACACAGTCTCAAGTGGCAGGGCTGTAATTTCTGCAAAGATATATTGTTCCTGATTAGTATTAGGACAGGAGCCACCCATCCCTACAGCAGTGGAGGCTGTATTAGCACCATGTCAGGAAATCCTCTGATGAAGGGCTGCTATGGGTGAGCAGAATGCCACGTGATGCTGAGCTCACTGATAAAATTAAAGTGTGGGGATTTAATGTTGCTCTGAATACTGACACAAAAGCTTATATTCTTTCTGTCACTTCATTTTGCAGAGATCTTTCATCAGCTTTCTAAAAGAAGAGGGTAATGAGCATCACCAACCAATCCAATGAATCAGTCTGAGATGTTGTTGAAAGATCATTGCTCTCTCTCCCAGCCCTCTTTCCCAGTTTCATTGCTTCTGTGTGGGTGACTGGTTCGTCTGACTCTTCTCTGTTCACAGTGGGTCTCTGATACTCCTCTTGTATTTGCCATGCACTGATACTCTGGGGGGCTGAAAATGTAAAAGACAGCAGGATCTGATAAGGGAAACAAGCCTGTTCTCCCACTCAGCAAGAACCAAGAAGCATCTGTTCAGGGCAGAACAGTGATACAGACACAGCAGCTGGCCAAGCTGAAACTCGGAAAATGAAAAACTTGGCAGTACAGCCCTCTATGTACTGGATTTGCTATAATTAAATATTTCACTGTGCTGCAGCTTGAGGACTCCAGTACATGAAGTGCTGTAGACCAAAGTTTCTTCAATTTGATGACTATTTTATGTATCATTCCATACACTTCTCAGGTAAAAAATTGTGTAACTAATTTGAAGTCTCTCATGAAGAAACATCTGTGTGTCAGGTCTGTTGTGTAGCACTGTCATTAAAAGTAGCTAGGACAGCATGGGCTATGAAGTCCTATTAGATTTCAATCAAGGTTTAAACCCTAGAGATAAATCTTGACTGCTGTTGAAATGTATCTGATATATCATCCCGTGGCTAATCAACATGTGCACACACATGTGCTTGCACTCTCCACTTCTCGTCATTTGTCTGTGAATCTCAGTGACATTTTTTTCTACCTGTTAGTTTTATGGCATCTGTTAAGGGAGTCATCCATGAGTATTTTATAAACAAGCTAGTTCTCACAGCAGCTTTATGTGGCCAACAAGATGTACCAATACTTTGTGCCCATCTTTTAGAAAAAATGAACTGTGTAAAAAAATTTGAAAAATTCTTGGATCACATAAGTTAATGTAACAGCTAAATCCACAATTTAGAACTCCTGACCCTTTGTTGTCTGGTCATGGTCACTTTTTACTGCACATAATGGAGAATAAACTACTGTGTTTTGGGGGCAGACGTAAATGCAATTGTTTCTTTTTTTAAAGGAAAAATTGTTTAAAGGGCAGAAACTTTGGAGCACTGCTGGTAGGAGTATTGTTGAATTACTTGCAATAAATGGGATCTGAAATCCACTAATTAATGTAATTACATATTTACATAAATATAATTACCTATTTTCTCTGTAGTGTATGCAGTATTGTCCCATTACAGGTGATTGTGGTGCAATATAGAATGTTGTTGTCTAATACATATTTAAAGGAGATAAAGACATTGATTCTGAGTTATTTAGACAAGCTGGTATCATATCGTGCCGTCCTTGGTCATACTGTGAGGCTTCTGTCTATTGTACTATCTTAGCAAAGTGACTTTAACTCAGCATGCTGCACGCACACTGTGTTGGTCACTGGACAGTGCTGCAGAATTCAAGGCAACTTGCAGCAGCACTAGTTTCAGCTGCACAATTTCTGCTCCCATTGGCTGTGATAATAGTGCCCATCATCCTTCTATGCTTCATTCTGCAGAGTTTGTCATTAATTTCTTGTCTTTCTGGAAAAATGCCTACTCTTTACACATGATCCTCTTTTTACCTCTTTTCATTCCTGTTGGGATCCTTTCAGAAGCAAACACAGCACATTTTTGTCAGTTCTCAGACAAATATAAATAAGCATTTTACTCTTCCACCCATTTCTCTCTTTCTGTATCTCTCTTCCTTCATCTCCAGGTTTTCCTTTCAACCCTGGTGCAAGACAAAGGATAAACTTGCCAAGAATTAGTAAGTGATACCAAAGAGCCTGGACTTGGGCGCACTAATTTGTGGGAAGGGAGTGCAAACTTAATGAGTCAAAATGTGCATCTGTTACCTGTAGTCTCCCAAGTACTCCTTCACTGCCTAGATAAGGAGTTAGACAGTAGAGGAAAAACCTATATTACTGCTGATGTGTTGCAGCTGATTGTTTAGTAGTTGTTGAAAGTGTGTTAATTGTATTCTGAGTGTTCAATTAGAGTGGTAGTACAGTAAGTACAGAATTACCTCTCCCAGTGGCTCAGCTATTGTGGCAGCGTTCCTGAAAAAATACCAGATTTCTGTAAGAGTAGATTGGATCTTAAGTGATGAATTTTTATTTGCCTTCATCAGCCATACTGCTTAATTCAAGATGCTAAATCTGTGTGCTTCACACAACCAGGTGCAAAACCCTCTTTGGGATGCATTTAATGAGGGAAGAATACCTTCCATGAGATTATGTTGTGTTCTCCAACTATCAAAATCTCCAGGGGCTCTGAAAAAAAACAGTGCAGAAACTATTTTCAAAAGCAGAAGGTAACATTTAGTTTCAAATTACAAGATCTGAGAAATGCTGACCAAAGTATTCAGAAAGGTAGAGCACTTGCAGCTTAGTGCTGTGAGATCAAGTCCAGCTGTTTCAAGTCAGATACCCAAGAATCAAAGTTTCCACCATTCATTATGAAAAGCTGAGATTTAACCACTGGACAGCTTTGAAAAATTCCAGTAAGCATGTTTACAGATTTAAGTGCTTTTCTGAGCATTTGAATCCAAGATTTATTTGCATATTCATCTTATAGGCACTTTCAACTCCATGTAATCCATTCTCATGCTGAGTTTTCCAGTCCCTGTTGCTTGTGTAGTTGGTTAAAATGCTTCCACTGAATACCTGTAGCAGTGAAATTGCTGGAAAGTGGTCTAACCTGTCTTCCCTCCCCTCCTTCCTCAGTCTCTACAAGTAGAATTTCTCTGTATATTTTGACTAATAACCTTAAGAATTTTCTCCCCATTTCAGACTTCTAATATGAAAAAATAATAATTTTTTTAGAGTTTATTGCTTGACTCCGGTTTTTTTTGTAGTTTTCTGTATTTTTCACTCAGCTTCTGCTCATCTGTAGGTGCTTAGACATAGCCTTAGCTCCATGTGCATACCTAGCCTGCACATCAGATCACTGACCCCTCTTAGCATTGCTGAGCAATTAATTAGATCCTTTATGCAGCTTTAATGGAGAATTCCAGTCCTGTCCTTAAGTTTGCAAGGCATGAGAAGCTTAGAAAGAAGTCTGCTTTTTCAGTGAAGGCTTATTTCCCATATCTAATACACAATAAGTGAGTCAATTGCACATGCAACGGCTTTTTGTACCAAAGCACTCTTTTTTGGCCTTGCTTTCTTCCTGACTTCTGCAAGACTGGATCAACTGCATCTCCAATGTTCCTTTTTTGACTTATGTGGAAGTTTACAGAGATAAATTTGGTCCAGTGAATATAAATATCAACAGAAACCTGTATAAACTTCAGTTTCTGGAGCATATAAAATTTTAGACATAAAGACGGTTGAGTGTAAACCATGGTAACTTTATGTACAGGAGTTGTTGATTTCAAGTTTGAATTTGATGTAATGGTTAGAACTGCAGTAGGCAACTGGTGAAGTGAAACAGTGCTGACTCCACCTCTGTTTTGATACAATGAGAATGTCCCCTTGAACTGTAAAGTGGGGTGTTGGTGTTCCACATAGAGCTACCACTGGCAGAACAAATTACACAAAGCTGAGGTTGAAGAGATCTAATTGACAGAAGCAGTAACATGACCGGGTTTTTACAAACTGGAAAAGAGTTTCTTTTTCTGGTGTTCACTCTGCCAACAGAAGACAGTATAAAAACACAGCTGTACAGGAAATTTATAAAACATCAGCTTCTCAATAAACTATGAAGCATATGTGCAGTTCAGTGAAAGAAGGGAAAAATAAAAAGGTAGAAGTACTGTGAAATACCCCTACAGTATTAAGGCCAGCGTATTAGAAATCACTGGTTGATTTTTGACCAATGGTGTTACATACATAAATCATCATCACTAAATGTTGTATTCGGGGTTTGCTGTCTGTATATATTTCATGTTAGTACTACTTGAACTGATTTAATGTTGCTGGAAAGGATCGTGGCAAGTGTGATTGCGTATTAAATAGCTGAGGGCAGTATCCCTAGCTTGTGCACGGAGCCCTGTGCCGCTCGGGAGCCCGTGCGGGATCCCGGGGCCTTGGCCGGGCTAAACGCGCCATCTAGTGACCTGGGGGGGATGGCCGATGGAAAACAAGGGGAAAGAACATAAAACCAGCGGCGGTTTTGATGAATTTTTCCATCAGCAGGGAAAACGGATGAAGGTTGACAAATCTTTACATTGCCTTATTTTTGTCGCCCTAATTAACAGCCATTCCTAGATCATTATTTCTTTAAAAAAAAATGCCATTATTTCTATTGTCTGTTCTCCACTCTGGTCTCAGGCTATTTCCTGAGATCCGGATTGGAATCATCTGCTGTGGCAGAGTATTTGGGCAGAAAATTAGTGCTGTATTCACAAAGCTTCAGAAGTCATTATAACATGAGTTTACTGTCTGCATCTGAAATGCTCTCAAAAATTTGGTTCTGAACTGCCATAATGTCTAGAACTGCCTGAATTTCTTAGAATCATGGAATGATTTGGGTTGCGAGGGACCTTTGACTGTCATCTAGACCAATAGTCTGCAATGGTCAGGGACATCCTCATCTAGATCAGAGCTCTGTCCAACCTGACCTTGAATATCACCAGGGGTGAGGAGTCTACAACCTCTCTTAGCAATCTGTTTCAGTGTTTCACCACCCTTATTGTACAAAACCTCTTCTTTATGTCTAGTCTAAATCTACCTTCTTTTAGCTTAAAAACATTAGCCACTCTTTTATCTCAACAGGCCCCACTAAGGCGTTTGTCCTCATCTTTGTTACAAGCCCCCTTTAAGTACCAAAAGGCTGCTTGCTGTAAGGTCTCCCATCCCTTGCTGCCCCATTGTCCACCTGTCTTATAGGTACCTGCTAAGCCTCACTCTTGGTTGTACATAAGTGGTGTGCAAATTAGATTTTGTGCAAAAAGTGGCTGAGGGCACCAAACCCCTACTGGAGGCAATTGAGATGGAACAACTTCATTTTAAAAACATGGAATACAGTAATTTTGGTTATTAATCAGGGAAGGAGTTATTTGAGTCAACCAACACCTGCTGGCTTTATATATGATGAGAGAAATGCACACTGACGATCTTTGTTTTCTATATGCAATTATTACAAATAAGGTTAATTTTTGAAAGCAACATTTTGATGTTGTTTCTCTCTGGAGACACCTGTGTGATTCAGTCCAAGTCAGTATTACTTTGAAAACCAGCTGTCCATGTGGATCCCATCTAATCAAGTACTTTTCATCTTGATTTAAAAAGGACTTCTTTGAGATTGTTGGCTTGAGGAAAATTTTTTTTTCTGTCCATTTCTTTCCTAGGATATTAAATACAACGTTGTTTGAACTGTATGAAGCTCTGGGCAATTTTCCTGCCTTGTGGGTCTTCAATGTGCTGCTTATGGTTCTTCAAATTCTGCACTGTTTTTGGTCTTACCTAATCATAAAGGCAGCCTACAAAGCTATTTCAAAGGGCAAGGTAAGACAGCACAGTTCTGTTTCATGTTTTTAAGTTATTCAATATCAATACAGGTCATTTTTTTATTATTTTCTTTTTTTTCTAATCCATAACACACTACTGTCTTTCCTTTCCTGGAAATTTTTTCCCACTCCTAATGGTTGTCATATAAGTTAATAATACTTTTTATATTGATTGCACTTATTGTGTGCTTCCACAGTCCTTTTTTATAATCTGGTACACTGAACCAAACTACATCAGGGAAATCAGATTTTAAAGAAACTACAAGTAAACTGCTTTCTTGGAGCTGCCAGTTCTGTTTTTCTTCTTTATAGTAGTTGTTAGCAAAATGTTCATTTCCCAGCTGGAAGTGATAGCAATAATAATAGAAAATGAAAGTCTGCTGCATTTGCTGGTGGCAAAGTTAGAGATCACAGCTCTTTTGGGTTTTGGTATTAATGAGGTATTGCAAAGAATTACGTATTTTCTTTCTAGTATTCCCACAGTAAGACTGTTTGGGATAAAATTTAGCATCTTCCTACCATTGGTACATTTGACAGAAAGATGTCACTCCCAGAAATGCCCACCCCATTACAGTTGCTGTGCCGATACGGTGCTCACGTATAGCATGCAGAACTAATGCTCACAGATCATGTAAAGTTTATGGCATTTTGCCCTTAAAGAGTAGAGTACACGAGTTGATGTGACTGCCCCCGAAATGAATGGGATTGTTCTCCAGAAAACTGCTTTCTATTAATGCACTGGAGAGCTCAGCCATGCACTGCATGGAGCCCAGAATCTGCCACTCACTCTGTGGAAGACACTGCATTCATGAGCTGTATTTTGCCTGGAAGCCCCACTTCAGTCTCTTCTGCTGTTAGCAATTCTTAGCCTCAGCTGTCCTGTCTGAATTACACCAGTGACTGCAAAGAGTGCTTCCTACTCTCTCTTACTCTGCTTGTTTATCCTTTTCTTGTGCTGTGCTGGAAGTCTGGGAAGTGGAACCCGTTGCACGTAAGTTTCTTTAAATTTACTATGCAAAAGATTTATTCTGTTAATGCTGGTGTTTGTATTTTGGTTTGGTTTGGTTTTTTTAATTTGTAGTTTCTGCTTGGTATTTTTATGCATTGTTTGTATTTATATATTTAAGTGAAGGGTGTCTTTAAAAGCCATTTTTACTTTGTGGCTATATGTCACCTAAACCCATTTAAACCCACTTCTCTCTGTGGTATCTGGGTACTATTATGCTGCAACCTTTTTTGCACATAGACACACACACACATATTTATGTGTGTGTATATATATACACATATATATGTATCTCAGCAGGATAAGCAGCTCCTCTGTCACCATTCAGGACACACACTTGAGACAGTAAGTCCTTCAGCTTGTAGTTCTACCAGTTGCACAGGGGAAAATTTAGATTGTCCAAGAGCAGAGTGAGACACTTGCAGTAACACAGTGACCAGGTTAGAGATGGATATGTATGATACATATACAGAGGATTCATCTTCCTTCAGATCTTAACTTACATTCTCACTGGCAGCACTGTTCTTTCTGTTTCTGCCATAAAAAGTATTTTCACAACACATTACAGGTATCTTACAATAGATCTTCATCCTTAATTGTTATTTTATTTTTGTAGTACTAGTATGCACCTTTGGAACAACTCAGCTGATACAGCAATCATTTGTCATTAAATTAATGTAATCCTGGACATCTGTTCTTAGTCGCTGCTGTGCTTAGGAGTTTTCTAAACCTAAATATATATATGTTCTAGACTCCTTCTGCAGAAATTACTTCAGTGTGTTCTTTTGGGGATAAACAAAAGGAACTAAGCACTGCAAGATGTGTTGCAATCGTATCAGGTTTTAAGTGCAAAGACCCTGCTATGTTGCTGTGTTTAAAAAATAGAGTAGATCACGTGTTTAACAGAACTGGCTACAGCATAGGCTCTTCTTTTGATTTTTTGGCTTTGGAGTCCTAGCAGAAGAATTGGCAGTGAATTTAATATATTAAGGGAATTTAAGATGATGCAAAATTTTTCAATCATCTGGTCTACCATCACATTGATCACATGCACTCAGTACCGTGTACTGAGACCATTCTCTTTTGTCTGATAAGAGTATAATTCTAAGTGTATTTCTGTACCCTCACCAGCTTTAATATAAAAGTCCCTTTACATGAAAGACACTGAAGTAACCTATTTATTGAAGCTGTGTAAGTATGGAATCAAATTTCTGACCTCAGCTGAAGTCCACTTTCACAGGTGTCAGAATCCTGGGCTTGCTAGCCATTGACATTAAGAACTTTACTTTTTAGGAGCTATATGGGAACTGTGTTTCTTTTTTCACTGGTTCTAGCAGAATAATGTCACTCAGGTATTATGATATTGCAAGGACTACATTGAGAACCCCAAAGGCAAATAGATGTTTTTGAGATGAGAGTGGAATTGTCATGAAGGCTTTCTGGAATAGAGGAAGATTACTGTAAGCAAAAAAATTACATGCAGTGGTCCTGTTCTCTAAGTGTTTTTGGTTCTTCGGGAAGAAGACTCACCATGTGCTTTGCCCCCTTTTATGTCCATTGCCTATAGTAAAGTCAGCTGTAATTGCCCAGTGTGGCAACCATGGATAGACTTTGAACTGGGACACTCAGCTATTCAAACAGGAGTAGAAGCAGGCATGAAAATGGCATCCTTAGAGCTGCATGCAGGTTAAACTTCAGACCTCTTTCTGTTGATGCTTTCTTTTGTACTTCATCTGGTGGAGCCTTACCAGTTTTGGAGTTTTAAAAGATTTTTCAAAGAAGCCAGCTGAAAATTAGCAGGAAATCCATAGCAACTAAAGTTCATCTGTGTCTGAAACAACTTTCCAAAGACATGACAGGGCACACAGTTGAACTGTGATTCCTGTGTTAGGGACTGAACTGGACTATGTCCCCGTTTTGCAAGCCCCATTCTCACCACTTGTCTCAAGTCAGAGACTGGAGTTACCTGCTGTGGTTATGTTTTGGTCAGCACTCCTGTCTCCTACTGTGAGAATGTAACACTGTTCCCTGGAGCTGTGTGCTCTCCAAGGAGTTAGAAGGTGAGGGGCAGGAAGTTGGGTTGAATCTTTAGTATTACCAGATCAAAGAGCAACACCCTAAATGAAGGACAGGAAATAAAGTTGTAGTTAGTAGGAGTGCAGACGGAGTGATCTTAGGTTGAATTTGGGAGCTTGGATTGTTGGTTACCTTAGTCTGTGCAAAACCCTTTGCCTTGAGCATTTGGACATACTGCCTTCAGAGCACCAGTGCTAAATTCTCACCCTGCCTTTGCACATGGCATGTATGTGCAGACATCTGTGTTTGAAGTGAGTCCAGTCAGGCAAAGACAGAGAAGTGTGCCAGAGCTGAGATTGATTGCCTTCAAAGCTCAAATTGAAAAATGTGTGAATTCTGTGATACTCTTGAATCAAAAAGCTGAGTTGTTTCCCTACAGTCACCTACTGCTTGCTTCTTTTTCAAATTCTGCAGGTAGCAAAGGATGCCCGCAGTGATGTTGAGTCAAGCTCAGATGAGGAAGAGACAGTACCTCGTTCAAAGGCCCTGCACAGCACTATCGCCACTAACGGGACCAGCGGTGCCAATGGGACAAATGGGTATCTTACTGGGGGCACTTGCTCAGAGGAGCATTAATCCTTCAGTTCAATCATGAGACACGAACAGAATGAACTGTTTGCTACTGGAAGTAAATTATAAGTTGTGAATGCGGTTTATTCATGTATTTCAGCATCAGAAAAAAATAGGAGTATCAAAGCATTCTGATAGCGCACTGCCGTATTTCCTGTTTGTGAATGAAGACAGCACACATTCTGTATACGTAGGCATGCTGTATGTGTATGTAACTGACACAATGGGAGCAGTATTTTCACTTGTACTGTCTGAAATATTATTTATTTTTTATTCTTTTGGGAACTTCTGGACAAAAGGGAATATCCATTCTCAAACTTGTGTCTTGGATTCTCAGTGATGGAGACCATCAAGCTCAGATAGATCTCTTCTGTCCATCCCTGTTGCTTTTGCTGAATCTGCTACAAGTAATAGTTGCTTGATTGATTTGTTACTTACAGTAAGATAGAACATAGCTTTATAGATTTTAGATCTGCTTCAGATATTTTTGCTATCTTTGTGTTTTAAAGTACTGGTTTTGAAATTGCCTATCAAATCACGGTTACTGTTCCTCCAACATAAAGTTTTAAAACACTGGATTGATATTTTAAATAGTAGGTAATGTGGTTAATTAGCAATTTGAGAAAAAATGTGGTAATTGTGGGATATTGTTTTAGCATAATTTAAAATTCAATTTGGTGGTTAATTACATTAGAAAGATACTTGATTTGTTGTGCAAATACCCAAAAGCATTGATGTCAGCACTTAGGATAAACTAATTCTTACTTTTTTTTTTCGGCCTTTCAGTTTTTGACCTCTACAGATTTTAGCTTTTTGCAGAGATTCCAGGTAAAAAGGTATTTGTTCAAATGCACCATTGTGAATCCAGACCTAACTCCTGAAATTGTTCTTACATGTTCACCTGATTGAGAGCAGGGGTGTAATGGAAAAGCAGATGAAAAGTTCATTGCTTCCTCAGACAAAGCTCAGTCTAGGTATTGTTCTCAAAACTATCGCCACTTCCTTGGTAGGGTGAAGAGAGAGAAGGCAGAATGTCATACATTACTAGAATTATTTTATTTTAAATGTGTTAAAACTTGAGCAAAATTCACTTAATGTAATTCACAGCAACCTTTGAATGCTCAGCAGTATTTAATCACCTCTACAAATAAAATTAAGGGTGTCTAAAGTAATTTTGTACTCCTTTTTCATCCAGGATTCACAAATAGTGTTCCAAAAAAGACAAAGTAATACCCAAAGTAAACATCTCTTTAAACATTAGATACATACTTCCTCCAGTCTCTAGATCAAAGTTTGATGTAAGATGCTGAGGATCATGCTACTCTTGCAGGACATTCCTCTGTGATTTGTGACAGCAGTGCCATAAGTAGGCAAGGTTCTTGGGTAACAGACTATGCAACCTACTGTTCAACAGTATTGTGTGTGCACACAGAACCAATGTGCTTATAGACCAAAGACTTACACATATACACACACACACACACACACATACATATATATAACAGTTTTAAAAAAAAAAGGAAGGAACAAAGCAGGAAAAAAATCTTAAGTGTGTGTGTGTTCTATATACAAAGGAATTGGAGTGCCATGTTGAGCTGGAAATCTGAGCCATGCAGTAATTTCTGATTCCTTCCACCTATGCAAATAGTAAAACATAGATGGTTTCTGATGCCATAAAAAGACTCTATTTTATACAGACTCCATTGAAGAAAGTTGTGTTGTCACTTCTTTCTTTTGAAAACTGAGACTTGTCCTATTCTACTGGTCACTCTTGAAAACTTCTGAAACCTTTATAATCCATAGAAACTCTTGTGTGTTAGGATGAAGGTGTGCTAAAAGGAAGGTTGGAATGGCATGAATGAAAATAGTACCTCAACATAACAGACAATAAAGGTAAGAATACCAAAAAATTGTAAATCACAAAAGATCTGTCAGTTCTAATACCCACAGAGCATATTTTGAAAAAGCCAGATAACCTTGTAATTCAGCAGCTGCATAGTTTATATGTCCATGAGTACATCTGAGGGAGTGAGGGAGCCTTATTTAAATCTCCTTCTCCCCAGAAGGCTTCTCTGCCTCTAATTTTTTTTCATCTGTCTCTTGTGCATTTGATTTCATATAGTTATCTGCAGGGCACGTCATACATGTGAAAATACACTGATTGCAATAGAAAGTATCCCGCCCATGGTGTTTGAAGTGGCATCTGTGTAGTAATTCCTCTAAAGGTGATGCCAAGATTTTAAAATAAAACCATCTTGGGATACATTAAATGAAGATTATAATTTGTGAAATCTGACCTGCTAAGATGGTAATGGAGAATATCAGTTTAAACACACTTCTTTCATAGTGTTGACTGAACCATCTCCCTTCTGCAAAGATGGTTACAAAAATGGCATTCCGGCAAAATATTTTGTCTTACTTGAGAACAGAATATTGGTCTGAACTGTCAACATGCACAACATAGACAACATGCTGCAGTGTTGGTGATATCAGGGCATAGAGCAGTTTCCAACAATCCCTGTGCCAGAGGCCTTTAGTCCCTGCTGGTCCTCTTCAGCTATGCTCTATGTTGATTCATTGGTACAGTCAAGGCTACAACCATTAAGATGATTTACCATCACTACATATGCTGTTAGTGTATCATAGGGAGTTAAGGGTTGGAAGGGACCATAAAGATCATCCAGTCCCAATCCCTCCTGCCAAGTGCAGGGACACCTCACACTAGACCAGGTTGCTCAGAGCCTCATCCAGCCTGGCCTTGAACACTGCCAGGGTTGGGGCATCCACAACCTCCCTGGGAAAGTTGTTCAGTATCTCACCACCCTTGAAGTAAAGAATTTCTTCTTAATACCTAGCCTAAATTTTACCTCTTTCAATTTGTGCCCATAAGTCCTTGTCCTATCACTGCAGTTCCTGACAGAGAGTCCCTCTCCAGCTTCCCTGTAGACCCCCTTCAGATACTGGAAGGTTGCTATGAAGTCTCCACAGAACATTCCCTTCTCCAGGCTGAACAGCCCCAGCTTTGCCAGCCTGGCTTTGTAGGGGAGGTGCTCCAATCCTCTTACCAACCTCATGGCCCTCCTCTGAACTTGCTCCAACAGTCCCACGGCCTTCTTATGGTGGAGACATCAGACCTGGACGCAGTACCCTGGGTGGGGTCACATGAGACCAGAGGGGCAGAATCCCCTCCCTTGCCCTGCTGCCCACACTCCTTTGCGTGGAGCCCAGGACACACCTGACTTTCTGGGCTGCGAGCACACACTGATGGCTCACATTGAGTTTTTCAACAACCATCACCCCCAAGTCTCTCCACAGGGCTGCTCTCAGTCACTTCTCCACCCAACCTGCAGGTGTGCCTGGGGTTGCCATGATCCAGATGTAGGACCTTGCATTTGGCTTTATTGAACTTTATGGGGTTTCCATCAGCCCCCTCTCAAGCCTGTCAAGGTCCCTCTGGATCCCCACTGTTAAATAGTGCATTGGCATTGAAACTCTTGCTTTGAGGTTTAAGTTCAGTTGCGTCTATGATATGCTAAAGCATGTGCACAACTACCTTGGTTCAGCTAACTCCCAGTGATTACCCCTGTAATCCTGCCTTTTTGGAGCCCATTCTTAGCAGCCTAGAATAAACTTCATACAGATCTGTCTGGAAAGTGAGATGAGAGATTCAAACGACACATTTGGGGAAATAGGATTAGAGGAAGCACTGAGAACTTCACCAACCTTTGCTAAAAAATCACTGATCTTTCAAGCTAGAAGTTTATCATAAAAATTAGGATTTCACACTTTTTTGTCTGTCTCTAGTGGGAAGGACCAAGTGTTTTAGTGATTAGACATGGCAGTGTGCTTTGATACATTGTTTAGTGGTGTGAAACCTTTGGCTTCATCCTCCACTCTGCAGAGAAAATTCCATGCAATTGTTTCCTTTTTAATTTTAATTTGTTTGCTTTTCTGATGAAGAGCTTTGCAAGGTGCATTTGGAGGCCATTGAGTATTTAGAGGTTAATTGCACATATTACAGAAAATTGACTGAAATTATTTGCATGGTTCATGGTAACGTGAGACCTTAAAAGGTTCTGTATATTCACACCTTTTGTAGAATTGTATTTTAGTAATTCTAGAAATGAGAGTTTGTACCCTATAACCTCTCTGTCTTCAAGTTCTATGCTCCTTTTTTATAGTACAGTACACAATCCAGTGGTTGAGATATGAAGTAGAAAAATGAGGAAATTATACATAGAGTTTATTAGTAAATAGTAAGAATTTCTCTTTTCTTCTAGACAGCCTAGATTATAGTAAAATAAGATTCAGGTCACCCTGTGTTTGCTGTTTCCCATATTGGCATATTTTATATCAAAAGAGAAATATATGGTGGGTTGGTGTTTGTGTTTGGTTGTTTTTCATAAGAAACAACATTGCAGAAAATGGTAGAAATACCCGATCAAACAACAAGGTTGGACATCGGAGTCTTGTACAATGTTAAATAGTGCTAGTTTTGAAATACCAAAGTGTCCCATGCTGTTCCCTTGCTGCCCTTTTGTAGTTTTTTCTATCTGTTATTTATTTAATGATTCCAGCAGAATTGGTACAGGTGTCATAGCTTCATATGCTCCTGCCTCAGCCTGTGACCGTTCTGTGACCATGTGATTGCCAATGCCAAATGCTTTTTCTGAGACCCAAGTACATGCACTAAAGCTTTGCTTACAGTGAAGTGATTCTTGTCTTAAATCAGTACCTGTTTCAGGTGAAAATCACTTTCTGGTTCTGAGCAGGCCATGCGGGCGAAAGCCATTACCCTGCAGCACATGTCACTGGTGATCAGTGCTGGTCCATGGAGATACTCTGTGTGTTTTACACACAGTGCTCTAGTAGGAAGCCTAATGCCCATTTCATTCACCTTCTCATTACCACAGCCTTCTGTATCTCAGAGAAATATGGGCTAACATTGGTTTTATACAGTTGATGCTTTGGTATTTTTTGAATCTCTTTGCTACAACTCATTTTTGTATGTCTCCTATTGTCTACTTCCTGTGACATTTGTGGGAGAGGAGTATTGAATACTTTTTACCCTTCCTGTAATGTAGACCCTATGAGGTCTAACTTCAATGTTCTGCAAACTACAGTTGCCTTTAAACCGTGAAACAAAACCAGTTTGTATTACTTGTTTTGACTGGTTTTGATTTGGAACAGGGACCTAATGGGAACTTCAGTAATACATTTTTCTTTTATTTTTTCCTTTTTCTTTTTAAAAAGCTCTAGTGGAAGTTTGGAAAGGTGGTGTACATGTATAGCCTTTAAATTGTCAAGATTTCTGATTGTAGTTGCAATGAAAACACAGTGTTTGAGTGTGTCTGCACAGAATTCTCAGTTTCTGAAATTGCTTTCAATTAAAAAACTGGAGGAAATACCATGAAATTATGTTTTGGAGCTATGTCAGTGATCATACATGTCAGACAAAAGTCAAAAATTATTGTCTTTCATGACTTAAAATTTGTGCAACAAAACACATTCTCTGGCTTCTGTTGAGCTTCAGCTATTTGCAGTTCTGGGGTTTAACTTCTATGCACAAGCTGTCATACCATAGTGTGCATGTTGTTGCAAGTCAGGGTGAGGCAGATGACACATTTTCACCTGTGTTTTCATGACAATCCTGTGCTTGAGCAACTCTTTCAGAAATGTGGTGATGTGTAGGAACTCCACTGTCCTGGATATAGTGATGCACTAGCTAGAAGTCCTTTCATGTATAGCTGTTGTGTGGAACTTTGGGAATTATTTTGTCTTTAATTTGACTGGGTTTGGTTTTTTTAATATGGAAAATAATTATCCCTCATAAAATCTCTGGAACCAACCAGTATTGTGGGCTATTTTCATTTGGAGACACTTTCATAATAAACATAAGTATTAGAAATGTAGTGTTGGTTTTCTTCTTTTTTTCTGTGAGATGCAAACTATGTTTTCCTTTGTTTTAGCTCAAGGATTGGTGCCCACACTGCAGACGCCAGCACCTTTTTGACAGATCCAAGTATATCTTTGCTGAGTTCATCACTGCAGTATTTTATGTTATTTCTTATATGAAACTATTTGTAACAGGAAGTGTTACAAGGACAAGTTCTCTCTCTACTAGTTAAAAGACATTTTTCTAGGATTTCAAGATTTAAAAATTGCGTGTTCATAACTCCTGAATGTCTGGCTGGGCCCAGTTTGGAAAAACTGTCTCTTTTCAATCTAGGTGAGCAGAGTTTCTTAGATATTCAGATGTTTTGTTTTGGTCTAAAGTGTCACTCAGCAAAGCACCACCTACCAACCTCTTCTGGAAGTAAGAGAAGAGGGCCGCTCATCCAGTGGTTCTCCTAAGGACAAGCTGCAACTCATCAAAGTGAAGCCTACAAAATGCCATTATCAGGCAGGCTCCGGTGCAGCATTAAAAGATGATGAGGAAGTGCTTAGAAATGGGAAGCATGAAAACATTCTGATAACTTCAGCAGGAAATTCAGGCAACAGTTCTCATAATGCAAATACCTGTCATATTGGGATGTTCACACACCAGTTGCAGTTTTGCTGCTGGAAGAGAAGTAAACCTGGAAATTTGCATTGTGTTTAAAGAACTAATTACTGTAGTTGTGAATATGCCTCTGTGATTATATATAGAGAGATAAACTCTTGTAGTGCATTTAGAACTACTGTAGTTGTGAATATGTCTCTGTGATTATATATATAGAGAAACTCTTGTAGTGCATTTATTATAGCATTTCAGTTCATGTTTATTGAAGATATTTATGAAGAGATTTAATTATGTGGAAAATGTTCCAGTTGTATGTCTAATGTTTTGCTCCCTATGCCATGTCTACCCCTCAATTTGTACCACACAAGGGAGAGCCAATGTGTACAGAACATGGCTCAGGATAAAGTGATAAAGAGCAAGACATTTTTTATGTTCTGCCTATAAGTCTGTTAAAGTCCCTTCATACAGGAAACTGAGTGGCTCTCAGATGACAGCAGGAAGTCTGTGCTGCTTTAGAAGAGTTAGAAGTCAGTGACACAATTTTCTGTAGATTCAGAAGGTAAGTAGAAGGAATCCAAATGTGTAACTGTGCCAGATGAGCAAATTTCTGCATGACTCAGTAGCTCATCACACTGTGATGGACAGAGGTTGGGAGCTTGTGTGGAGGGATTCCTGCTCTACTGTTAGTCCCTGCTCCACTGGTGTGGCTATAGGGTTCTTGTTTCCCTAAGTTATGCTGGGTTTTTGGTCTTGTGACCTGTTCTGCTGCATGCTAGTCCGGCCCCTGGACAGATTTTACACTGTCTACTCTTGACAGCCAGTTACCTTCTTAAGTGGCTTAAGTGGATTTCACAGAGCAGCATGCCAATTTGTGTTTTACACCCATCTCCAGCCCTGAGTCTGCCAAACCAATGATGATTCTTGTAGAGGGATTGCTTAAATGCAGAGTTGTGTGCAACACTGACGTGTTCCTCAGGTTCTGACTTTCAAAGGTAATTGCTTACATGGGACACAGAACTATTAGCTTTTAGTCACTGGAAAGTGCAATATAAAATTAAATATTAGAAATTGAATATTGTGGGTTTTGTCTGAAAGAGCAGAATAACCTACTTGTAATGTTAGTGCTATAATTCACTATAACACAATTAGATTAAAAGCTTTTTAAAGCTACTGGCTGGCAACATATATTTACATTCCCAAATTAATGCTCTTTCATAGACACCTGAAAAATACCATAATGGGTTTTTTTAATACTTTTTAAACACTTCAAAGTGTAAGGTCTTCACCCTAGAATGTACTACAAAGGTTATTTTTCACTCTTTCCAAAACAACAAAGCAAGGTCCCTGTACAACTTCCATATTTCTTGCCATATTTACATAACTTTTTGCAGTCTCCCCATACAGAAAAAACAGTCCTGAAATCCAAATGTGAAATATGATCCTTCCTTAATTACGCTTGTATCATCTTTCTTACATGAATCTAACTAGCAACTTTATATCCTGCTTCTGAGCTTATTATGAAGATAACCTCACCTTTTCACTCCCAGTAATGCTAAGTTTAATTACTGTTGCTCTCCCAAGATATCTTGGAAAGAGCTGCTTCCTACCAGAAAGGCTTGCTATGTTGCAGTTATTTATGTTTAGTCTCTCATTTAAGCTTAATTTGAACTTAATTCATGCAAAGCATTCAAGTGTTACTGTATTTCATTTTTATATGCGTTTTCTCACTGAACAATCTCCCAAGTGAGATCAGTGCCCATAGCTGTTAATTTATGGGACAGTCTAATCCATATGTCAGCTCCAGAAAAGGATTTGCATGTAAATAGTCTAGCTCACTTAAAGGGCCAACATTTTGTCCTTCAGCAATGTTGAGGAAGTAGTGACCCAAGCTGTGGTACCCCCTGGACTGGATGGATGTAAACAATAGCCAGGGCTGCTGTCCAGACTAGGAGCACCTGCCTTTTCATATGAAGTTTTTTTAAATAACTGTTCCACTTTAATACCAATTTCCTACTAACTGAATCTTACTTTTTCAAAGACTTTTTGTCAAATAAAGAGTGTGTGAACCACCGAGATATGTATAGTTAAGCTGTGATGGTCTGTGCTACTCTTGCAACTTTTCCAAGCATCCAGCACAAACAGAGTTGTTTTGCATGGGAGAATTCTCATTGAAGAACTCATCTATAAGATTTGACAGGTAACTATTATAGAATGCTAACTGTATTATTTGAGAGAAGAAAAAGGGGTTGCTAACAGCAGGAGCAATTGAGAAATGTAAACCATTTTTCTCATGTGAATTGCATTCACATTGACTGTGAATTTCATATTTTGATTCATCAGGATGCCATTAGCATAGGATTTAGCAAAGGTGATCCCTAGTGTACCACAGTCCCAAGCAGACTGTCAGAATTATGGACTAACCTTAGAGAAGGCTGGACCCTAAAATGAGAGGTGATTGCTGCAGAGTTGCAGTTGACAGCACTGAGAATTGCATGTCAGAAGAGGTTTTCCCTCTTTCCTTTAGGAACATGATGTTATCAGATGGTTTGTCTACCTTTACAGTCATATAGGAAAATACAGGAAAATACAGGCCAGTAAGTCATGCTGATACAACGAATATTAAAAAAATACAATTATCAATTAGCTGCATTGTCTTTCCATCAATGAGATTGTGTCTTACATGGAGTTAGACAAGCAAATTTATCTCTAGTTAGTTTTGCATAGAAAGTTAAGTATTAGTGGTTTGCATTTTTTTATTTTTAACCTATGAGGTAAGCATTTATATTAATGTATTGTGCTGTAGTTCAGACAGCTAGTAAACAACCCATGAGGTCACCTCTCTATCACCTCACTTAGCCAAAAAGTTAATGTATGCAGTCTTCTTAAAAGCCTGGATTCCTTTACGGTAATTGCAATTGCCATCAATATGAAGTGTAGATTGCTTCTAAATCAGAACAATAATGATGCACTGCTGGTGTTCAGCAGACTTGTTTCTCTGCCCAGCCAGTTATTCCAGCTGAAGCTGTGGTGCAGAAGATACTGGATAATGAAGAAATGAACCCATGATCCAGTAGCAAGGGCAAAATAACCCATTGAGGCAAGTCAGTCAAAGAGCACGTTTCCATGTAGAGAGTTATCCATCAGTCACAAAAGAGGTGAGTCAGTAGCAATTAGCATTGTTCAACATGCTGTGACTGAAGAGGAAGAATATCAAACTGATGCTAATTGTATCTTCTTTCAACTAATTATTTCGGTACGTAATTACTTTAATATATATATATATTTAACATCATAAGAAAAACCACCACACACCTGCATGACTAAACACTATTTTTAGCTTCTGACAGTCTGCCGAACAACTTTCGAACCTGTTGCTCAGTAAGTCCAACTTTCAAAAGGAGACTGTGTTGCAGTTATCCCTGTTCCCATAATGTACTTGAAGTCAGCAGTCAGGTAAAGAGGAGAACCAGAAATCAAAGCTCTGCACTGGAAGATGGCACGCAGGGTGCAACCGGTGTCCTGTGGCTTTAGCAGCAGCCAAGCAGGGGCCACACTGGCCTAACTCAGGAGTGGTGCTATGGCTCTGATCCTCAGACTGCAAAGAAGAGCTGAGATATCACAGTGAAGACAATGGCACTGTTTAAGGGCAAACCCATAGATCTGTAGGAAATCAGGCTTCATTGCCTCTGCTTCTGCTGCAACAACTTGTTTATAAGCTCAAGATTCTAAAGGGTTCTCTGTGTGTAGAGCTGTCAGAGTGATTAGGGATAATATGGATAAAAAGGAATGGAGTGTCACTGTCTGCTAACCAAAAACATTCCTCCTAACTCTTCAGGTATACAATCCTATTTTAGCAGTAATGCCTCATATAATTGGATTGCAACTATTGCTTTCAAAAAGGTAAGACTATTACAATAATTTATTATAGCTTATTCATACAGTTAAAATACATACTCTGCCTGTGGGATTGAATTATGTGTGCACTTGGTTGTTATGTCAAGTTCAGCAGAGCTTTCAAAAGTTGTAAGTCACTCACAAATGAACAAATGAGTTCACAGCAATGTTACAATATTATAATGACACAACCAATTTAGACAATTTCAAGGTACTGAATAAATTCACAGTTTATTGAAGCATTAGAGAAGACAGTACGACACAAGCACAGCTTAACTTCCATGTCTTTTTTGATTTTCACAAATGTAGTCAATACTTGTTTGTTTGCTTTTCAAAATACATCTAACAATATCCAAGAGTAACCACTTCCAATCTTGGTTGAATAGGTGTGTAATAAAACTGTTAGCCAGAAGGACTCAGTAATTTGAAATCTTTTCAAATCTGACCTCCAGCTAGCATACAAGCAATTGTGATTAAATGAACTTAATACACATGTAATTAACATTTAATACTATTTTGTCTTCCCAGTAGTCTTTAAATTCATGATGTATTTCCAGTATCTCGTAAATTCAATGCTTTTTCACAGATTTTTTGACATGTTATGAGATAAATGTTATGAGGTGCTAAGCACCAGTGCATCAGCAGTTTGCTGTATGATCAGCATTAGTTCATGGCTCACACATTTCAGACTTGACCTTGGGTAGCTAAGTATGGGTCAGCAGTTTGAAAGGGAAAGCAACGTACAGGGTCGGGCAAACTGATTTATGAAAAAAGAAAAACCTTTATCGACCTTCATTAAAATCTATGTCCACCTTAAGATCCTGCTAATAAATGGAGCAGCAGAACTAGCTGATTGTGTGTCATAGTCCCTAAGGTGCACATTGCTTTTGAGCTCAAGAGGTTTCCCTTATGCTCTTTCGGACATTTCAGTCTGTATTTGTGCACTATCCAGTACTGGGGTCCCAATAACTGTATCTGTTGTGTCAGTATATTGTATTATCCTAGTTGTCCTTACTATTATTGGATATCACTGTATTGTGCAGCTTCAGAACAGAAACTTCCAAATTACCACAGATTCAGGTGTGCGACATTCTATAAGCACTAAGTGCATTTGTTGAAGGCACAAAGGTTTTAAATGTCAAGACAGATTTTCCACGAGCATTAGGGCTCTTTCATGGAAGTCAGAGGCCAGTTTTACTCGTATTTTATAATAAGCAAAAAACCAAATCTGTTGTATACACGTTCCTAGCTTTTACTCAATATTGGAATGCCTGGCTCTGTTTTAGCAGAAGTCTGATTTGCTTTGGCAAATATAAGCAGGTGTATTATTCAAACACCAAAAGGAGTTGTAAAGGTTTAAATTACACAATAAATATTTCAAACTTTACTTCTTCCTTTAGGCATATGCGCAGAACATGTACATCACACTCTCTAGAAAATAATTTCTAAGAATGTATATTCCAATAAAGTAGTTCTCACATCTTTTATGTTCTGTGCATATCAATCTTGACAAATTCATTTTGTCACCAAATACTCATGCCTGGGATTAACAAGAAAAGAAAATGGCACTAAGTTTGAACATTTGTCTTCATTACTCAAGGCATTTCAATTTATTTCTCCTGTGAACATGCTGATCAAATCAGATATGCTGCAGAGGGTGTCTGAGCAATATGTACACCCTTAGCGATTAAACAGCTCCATCTGAAATCATAGAAATGAGGTGATTGATTGTCTTCTGCCTGTCTTTTTGCTTTCATACAAAAGCTGTAAAATATTTGGTTGAGCAGCCTGAAGTTCTTACTTTTAGAGCAGCTCAGAGCTGCTTGGCACAGACAGGTGAAGAAGGCCAAGAGTATGCTTCAAAATTAAGTCATTCTGGATACGAGGGCAATGCCATTAGTGAGAAACCAGAAGGGCTAGGCTTTCTCACATGGAAGGTAGGCGCTTCTGTACAAGGAAGGCAGAGATGCCAACAGCAGCTGTAATGCCTCAGAGAGATGATAGAGGTGGGAAGTGCATAGCTGGCCAATAAATTTTTTTAACTCCTGGCATAAGAGTGCCTACAGCATTCTTTTAGAGGTAAAAGCAATTAGTTGAAAGAAATACCCGAAATTTAAATATTCCTGTTAATATTGTTGAAAAGGAGGCAAATCCACTAATGGAGAATGAGACCTTGAAGTCAGGCTCCTATCCCTTGCCATTGTCCTATTGTCAGTTACAAAATGCTCAGAGAGCAGAAAGGGTTTATGGACAAAGCAGAAACAGAGGATTTGTTTTATTTGAGACATTATTATAGAAGGGCTTAGTAATTGTGCTGCCATTCTGTTCCAAAATTGCAGTACAATCAGCACCTTTACCCTTCTTACAGCCAGTTATGCACAAAGAGCAGTAACACAAGAAAAAAAATCAATAAGGCATACCAAGGAAAATTATTCTTTATTTAGAAAATAGCAAATTATGCCCTATAGGGAAGAAGAAATGGAAGATTCTCTCTTTTACTTTTTTTTGTTAAGTTGCACTCAGAAGATTGAGGGTGTAGTCTGTGGTGTATCCATCAAGCTGTATGGTTATGTTTAGACAAACCAAGTGATTTAAAACACAGTTCACATCTGACTGGGGACTATTCTCAACTGTAGTAAGAGTATCTTACCAGCATCACTAGATTTAAACATGCCTTAAGGGCCAGGTCTTACAGATTAGCTTTTGATTCACTAGAATTTCTAGGACTGAACTTAGTTAAGATTTTATTTGAATTATGGTACATTATAAAATTAAGCATTTTCTTTCTTGTTGCAACTGCTCATTTAAATATTTTATAAAACAGGAAACACTTTACAAGATAGAAAAAGAGTATTTTAAATCAAAGCTGAGCACTGTGGCAGTAACAATCTTCTTAATAAGCTGGAAAATACACACAATTTTTCTGTAACTACTGTATTTCATACTTCAATAGATTATACTCCAGGCATTGCCATGTATACAGAATACCAATGACAAAGGTTAACAGACCAAAAGAAAAACAACCATCTACTTGCATGAATATAAATGTTAACACTGTACAGTATAAGTTAGGGTAAAAATTGAGACAGTGACCTGTGACACAGATAATGAAGTAAATGCTAAGCTCCAGCACATTTTTTAAATAGGTTTCAGGCCTATTTCAACCACCCAGAAACCTGAAAGACACATCAATGCTTTTGGAAAAGAAGGAACTTTATTTTGAATCTCTCCCTGGGGTAGCTAAATACAGAATAGAATCACAGAATATACAAACCATTACATCATTAATGGATGTAATGGATCAGAACTTATATATCCAGAGACATTCAGTTAAGGCAATAGTTGGTTATACTGTTGTTTGAAGAATTATACAAAATGTCTCTTGGTAACAGTGGACTAAAATACTGTTTTCATTATCTTTATTTAGAAATTAAGAGTCAGACATGGATAAATACATACTTTCACAAACAAGAACGAAGTAAGAGTGCTCTTCAGCTAGAAAGAGAGGTACAAACTAGTTTGATGCAGACTGTTTATATGATAAAGCAGTGAAAGCTTTTCTGATGTTGGCAACAAATGCAGAAAAATTGTTAGTTTCTCTCAGTTTGAGCTGTAACTCTGCAATACAGTCCAGAGGAGGAGTACAGGAAGTCACTAAAATGACACAAATTTCCAAAAGATTAGACTATTATTATAAAAAAAAAAAATCAGTGTTTTTCCATACTTATGAAATATGAGTGGAGTGTGTTATTTATGTTTTAGCTTTCACCTGCATTACTTTAGATACCCTCATTTTCTTTCAGCAAAGCCTCAAAGAACACAACAGGTTTTTTATTTCCTGACCTCTGGTCAGTGCTGTGCTCCTACTTGAATTGTTACAGTAATTCCCAGTAATTCATAGCCTGTTTATAAACAGAAACACATTCCTAAACCGTTTTGTTGCTCTGCAGGCAGGCAGATTGTAAACTGATGTACCCAGCATGTGATAAACTTTTAACTTCAACAGTTTAAATTTGTATTAGTAAAACCAAAAATGTGCTCAGTCCATACCTAGAGGCATGGCAGCATCTGTCTAGAAGCTTTCCAGCACTCAAACTCCATAACTGAAGTTAGATCCATATAGCAAAATCATGTTTAAGATCCCAAAAGCCGTGCCATTACAGAAGGGGAATGCTGGCTTTCAAGTTTTATTCTTTCACCTATGTCACCCTTTTTCTGCCCTCTAGGCTTCTGGAACAAGTTGAAATATTCCTGTCAGCATACACACTCACTCTAGCATAAACAAACTACAAAATGAAGCATCCTTATCTCTGTATACTCTCCTTCTCCTGCTTTGGTTGACACTAAGTAAACAGCATCTCCACATATGGAGGGAAGATAAGCAGTTGTATTTTCACGTAAATTAACAAGACAAATATAATTAAAGAAACTATATTACCATTGCAAGATTTTTCATTCAGAAATTGGAAGATAAAGATTACAACTAAACTGCATTTTAGTCCTCTCCTCCTTTTTTAAAATAGAGGCGTCAGATTCAGTCCCCCTATTTAAGTACTTGAAACTCACATACCTTCATAATCTCCTTGTTCATTTATGGAAAGGGTAAACATGTATGGCTTGTCAGGATCTTTGTGGTCAATATGTCTGAATATAAACTGTAATTGTTCATCTAAAACACAAACAGAATTCCTTAACATCATTAACCTCTCCTAGAGAGTCACAATGATGACTAAAAATCACAATATGAACGTAGTTTCAATTACTTTTCTTAGAACACTTACAAATGAGACAACTGTAGTCTCTTTGAAAGATAAATGCATTTTAACATATTTTGCCATTTGAAGGACAGTGGTAATAGCTGGGCTAAGACAATTTACCAGGTCTGTAAGCTGTATGTTCTTCACTGCACAATCCAACATTAGCCACATTATATCAGTGCACACAGGAACGATGGAAACTACAGAAACTTACTGTGAATTCTACGCATCTCCAATCCAAGACGCTCTTTAAACAATGTTTTAGTCTCACTCACTCGTTCCACTTTCTCCTTGGCAGCTTCATTTCTAGAAGATTTTACTATAATTTTAAAATCCATCGTAAGTATCAAGCAAAATAAGCACATGGAAAAACGTTTAGAACAGCAGAAAAGCCAGAAAGAGCAAGTGTTGAAAACAACTCCTCTTTCAATTAAGGAAATTTGTTTATTATCTTTTTCTTACTTACTTTCCATTTTCTTCCTCAACTCTTCTTTAAGCTCTTGGATGCTGTCAGTCAAGTTCTTCTGTTGCTCTTCTTCTTGATTTAGCTTCAATTTTATTTCTGTCAATTGCTCTTCCTTTTCTGCTATGGATTTGCTCTGCTGGAGAATCTCTGAAAGGAGGCAAGAAAATACGAACACACACAGTTGATTAAGTACATCCCAGCTATTTAATACTTTAGTAGTCTGAAATTATTTCTAGGAATAAAATGTAGGAATGAATGCTATCTTAGCTGCAGAGAGAAGGCAGCATAACTATATTAAGAGAATCAAATGAAAGCTTAAAGTGAAAGTTATTCCTAAGAGAAGCTCCAAAGTATGCAGCTCCTCTGATACTTCAATCAGATGAAATTTGTTCCTGGTGCCAGCACTACATACATCTTCAAAGCATGAAGATGGTGGATCCTGTCCACAAATGACAGAAAGCCAAGGATGGACACACTGACTGATACAAGAGTTGCAGTAATTCTGACCTTTTATCCTGAAGTTTACAAAATTCAGATAAGTTAACTCTAGACTGGTGAGCTGACAGTATTCTTTTACTAATGTGGAAAAGGCATAAATAACCTCACAATACTTAGCTTTATTAAGCAATTTAATTTACTTTTCTTACCGCAGTCAGCAAATTCTGATACTTTGTTGTTTTTAATAATTAAGCACTATGCAAAAAACTTTTACCAGACTTTTATAGTTTTGCATCATCAATGAAGCTTTTCAACAAATTGCGTTTGACTTGAAATGTACATCCTATAACCAACCAAATGTTTGGTTTTAATTCTGTCTTCATTCTGAAGTTATTACTTACCTTTTAAAATGTGAATTTAAACATACTATTTAGCTGTATTAAGTTAATTTTAGAAAGGTTAGACAAAATAAATAAAACACCATACTGTACCATTCTTATACTCCTGAATTTTGTCAATCATCAGGTCCTCTTCTTTCAGCTTCTTGGACCATTTCTCTGTAATGGAGAGTTACTTCAGTTACCTGAAGAAGCTAGCTGATAACTTGCAAAAAGTAGAGTTAATGGGAACATAGAGCCTTTTTACCTGAAAGAGATTCTATAGTCTCTTTGCACGAATCTCTCAGTGCTAAAGTCTGATTGACCTGTTCTGTGCCATAAATGACTTTAAACTGGATCCAAAACTCTTTCATATCTCTTTCAAAGAGCGTTATTTCATCTTCCATCTCTGCATTACCCATAGTGCCGCACCAAACCTGTAAGCGCACAGATGCAGCGTCAGGACACAGGAGGCAATGGCAGCAGATGTAACTCAGGACAAACGCCACGGCCGCTTTGACCGCCCCGCGTTGTTCTCAAAGCCTCTTCCCGCAAGTTGTCTTTGCTGTTACCAGTGGCTCAGCGGGAGCCGCGTTTCCCTCGCTACTCTCCCAGCGCTCAGAGGCGGCCGCTGCCGGGGCCCC